>SRHC01001843.1:108420-225331 GCA_004794325.1 Pomacea maculata | reverse complement strand
TTTGTTGCCAAGACGTTGAGTCGTTTACCAGTAATGCGTTTTTTTCTGAAATTTATATATAAAAAAAAAAAGAATTTCGCATGTATTGTCGACATGGGTCATTAACTTGCTCAAATCCTTTTAAGGTCATTGCGGGTTTCTTCTCTCTACAAACCAGTTTGTAAGACAAGTTCAGTTTGGGAGTGTCCTGGTCTGTGTCTTCATTGTGCGTTCTGATTTTCTTCCTCTTCCTTACTAACAGACTGACTGATGATTTATTCACTCACTGATGATGCTCATATCCACTCAGATAAAGCACTAGGGAAACCTTAGGTAGATCTTTAATGCCTTCACAACCTTTAACAAAAATTCGAGCCCACAACTTTCCGTCGTTATCTAGTGCACAGATCGTCATGACATCCACCAATATTGTAAAGTCAACGATTTTTTTAATATTTAGCTTCAATATTATGTAAATATATTATTAAACGTATTAAAACATTTGAAAGAGTGAGAATGATTTTTAAGAATATTTATATATTAAAAAGCAAGTGAGCACTTATGTCAAACAAATAAGACAAAGCCTTTACTTGATAGTACAATAACCAAGTACATTTGGAACATTCCAGGCTTTTTCTTTTGCTAAAATTAAAAAAAAAAGTTGCTATTGAATGATTACGGCTTTCCCTAGGTCCCAGTCGTCTGAAGATGTTTGATGCAACACTTGCTGTGTGGGCAGCGGAGATAATTGAAACCATAACGAACTCCATCGGCATTCATTTTTTTCTGTGAATGAGACCGTTAGGTGTGTGACGTACACGTTTTTCGATGAGCAGAGTTCACTGCCTCATTGCCGAGGCGGCTGCTGATTTGCATTGTTGTCCAAGAAACTTGCAATCACCGTGTCGTTGAGATCGGATGTTGACAGCACTTTGTTGGTCTGAAACAACAGTCAGACACCAATAACAGCCGTGACTTGTAATACTGTTCTCCGTCTGCTAGTATTTCTATGTCACTATTGCCACAAGTTCAGTTCCTAGTGGAGATTAGTCATTGTTATAGATAGCTTGACAATATTGTACATTACAACATATTACAGTAAATATACATTGTTGGTAGTAAAAGGGTAAGTCGTTTGCTACAAATATCTATTATAATATTAGAATGTATTGTGACTAATTATAAGAACCACGAGAAGATTCAATGCGGTACAGGAACCTCACTCACCCAAACACAAAAACATTCCCCATTGTAGCAAAAGGACACGCCTGTGGTACAGTAGCAGTCACCATGGTCGGTGCATTCTTTCTTTGGACGATCTGTAAAGATTAGAGAATCAGTTGTTAGTGCTATGAATTACTGTCAGGTAAATAAGTAAACAACATCAACTGGCGGCATGTAGGTGCCTATAAGAGCGTCACATTCAGGGGAACGGGGAGGAAGCTGGGGTAGGGGTAAGTAGATAGTGTTTTACGAGGGAGAATCAAAAGGCAAGAAAGGACGAATTAACAGCAGCAACAACAACTTCGTCCGTAAGAGAAACCTAACCATGAGGCAACCACGCCATCACCATCACTGCTTCTTATCATGTTGCTATTTCGTTCATATATACTATGAAGTTCTAAGGAATAAATTCTGAAACATACTCGGTATAGCGTAGATGTCCAAGGATGATGGAGAGCTGGAGTCAGTGATATTTGAAGTTGCTTTCACATCTGAGCTGGCCGGAACTAGAGAACAGAAAAGGACAATTTCACCTGTTTGACAGCGACTGTTTACTGAACATGTGAGGAGAAGTAAAAACGACTAGGGGGTGGGGAGAGGAAGGGGTGGGAATTAGAAGACTTTGGGGAAAGCGAATGGGGAGGGGAGATGGAGGACTGAACCACATTTAAACATCAATTCTTTTTATTGGCCCCAACCATAAGCATTTAACAGACCCCTCTTCCATTCCAAAGAGCTGCAATGATTCTTTTATATCTTAAAAATATGTGGATAATTCACAAAAGAGCGAGTTTATTAGATCATCTTTAAAAAAAAATTGACCTGGTAGGCTCGGTTTTACATTTGATAGACCGAAGAACTCTTCATGAATTTCAAATGATGGTAGGATTTCTGGTAAAAAAGAAGACAATCTATTCGGAGGATTTTTAATCATGGAATTGAATCGAAGCAACCAGCGATGACACTAGCATGCCAGACAAAGAAAAACACTTCCCTGGACAATCATTGTCTGTGTGTGCAAAGCCTGGGAGACAATGATCATATCAGGAACTATGCGAATGTGTGGAGGAATATTGCTAACATTATCATTATGGCAGAGCCATGTTATTGAAAATAAAAATATTTGACGAATACCTTCGCGCATTTAAGATAGAACCGGAAGTCTTACCCACGGCAGCTGATGTACTTAAGGTCATGTGATAAACAAGGGTTAGGGTACAGCAGACGACAGTCAGTTTCATTGGCATTGTTACCGGAGTGCAAGCTTCAGAATACCTGGGAAGATATTTAATAACATTATCAACAACTAGAAGGTCCTACAGAAATAGTCTTAATAAAATATATTTAGAAACATGTGTTCACGAATAGCTGAAGTTCTATTTCATTATCTCTCTCTTGTAACTATCACTAAATTTTCAAGACTTTTAGTTAACATATTTAATTTACAATTCGTGGGTTAAGTACGCATGTATAATGTATATTGAAAACAATTAATACCTTTTATGTTGAAGCAATTGTTGATAGTAGTAATTATGAACCTGTTCGGTACCGTTGTAAACCACACACCTGGTTTTGAGAAGCAGCACGAGCGGCTGAGAAGAAAGGCTTTTCACCTGAGGGCGTTGTCGCAGAAAGATCTGGAGATTGGCTCGGTATTTAAAGGTGTCTGTCATGAGTGAACACTCCCCTCCTTGTGCTGTAAACAAACTGTGCTGTATATCATCTTAGTAACCCCACAGCTCGTATCTTACACAGCAGTCAGGACATGGGAGAAACTCAGAGGTATGTTGGGGCTTGGTCCTTATCAGACTACAGTAGTTTTGACAAGTGTCTTTTATAGACTATTTCCGAGAGGATGGTTGCTAGGCAAGAGGCGTTAGAGTGTTAAATTCTAATACGTTAAGTTACTGGTCTTTAGGTTCATTCGAATAACAAGGAAGAACCTGTGAAAGTTCAGTAACCTCTACTGCAGTCCCCATACCCCATCCACCCCTGTGTTTGTGTCTCTGGCAGGTAAAGACTCAGTTACTCTATAAGTACAAAGACACTTTGCTCTCGTCAGTTGGCCATCAGGACGGTTTTAAATCTCTGTCCCACTCGACCCCAGACCGAGCCTTAGAATGAAGGGAGGGAAAAGGTACTAAGGGAACTCGCGCAGCAGTGAAGCGGGTATCTACCCAGCGATAGCCGCTGAATGGATGTTGCTGTATTGTGGAGTTGGAGGCTCTTATTAAGCAATTAATCATTTTGCTGACGTGGCGTTTCCTTTGAGAGTGAAATGCACGGCACTTGAGGGGTCAACAGGAAAGACAACTGGGAAAGTCAAGCCTCATCGGAAGAGGTCAAGGATGGTGTTGAGACTTCAGTGTCCGACACTTTGTTCACTGCTGCTGTTATGATTCATCAGAAAACTGTTTCAAACTGTTGCTGCAGTTGTTTCTTGTCATTCTACAAAGTGCAATTTTTTTGGTAGTTATCCTCCGCGGCCGTATAGACATTTCTATCATGGTGTGTAATGCCTAAAAATGACATGGTAAACAGATAAACTAGCAAACACAAAGACAGGTACACAGACAGACACTTCTGAATTTGAAATATTATTTATCAGGCCTTCGGCCCATTTAAAGGGAAAAAATGTAACCGAATGATGTATCCTACACCACACTTCACTGTACTTTGGAAAAATAGCATAAAATGCAATTCCGATTCAGTAACATCAGGCGGGCATCTACATAAGACACACATACAGAAAACCCTTACAGCCAGACACCAGAACCTCACCATCCCATACTAAGCCGCTGCATAAATGATGGGTTGGGATGTAACATTAGTTTTACAAGTGTCAGTGGATTTGTGGGTTTATTCACCAGAGGAAATGTCACTGGGCACAAACACACCTTAACAAGAGGCAGTTTCAAAGACTAAGTGGACTCAAAGCTGTTTACCAGTCACCCCGGGTGCCTTGCTCCACGTCAGAATGAAGGTTCACCTTAAAGGCTGTGGATGAAAGGTGCCAATGTTGAGCAGTAAATTAACCCCTCTTGTGTGACTGAAAAGCCTTGACCTGATCTACTCCAGAAAGTTTCAGCTCTTAGATGGGAGGGGAGGGAGGAACGAAGGGCCGGGTCCCGCGATTATGTTCTCCAGACTACACACTCTACAGTAACAAGATATTCATTTCTAGAACTTGTTGTGGGCATCGGAGTGGAAGAACATCCAAGTTCTAAAGAATTATGGTAATTACCCTTAACGCGGAAGCAGGACACAAAATTTGTTATCATCCTGCACTTGGCAACGATCTATAACGAGCCGGTGCTCAGAGCACCTGTCCTCGTCAGCGGTGTCTCAACATTAATGATGAAGATTAGACAGATTTTATTTTGGTCGAAGGAACGCGCGGTCTCTGCTCAACAATCGCTTAATTGATCTTGCCGATGGGGTTGGTGAGTTTGATGACGCAGCGGCCAGTACTCCTGGTCTTCTTCATCTGCAGGGCTGCCGAGGGCATGTCTGGCGCGTGCAGAGTTATCATCTCCTCCATCATGTTCTTCGTCGTGTGTTTTCATTTCCTGGAGACATTTATTGAAGCAGTTTCCTTTCCCACTCCCTGAAGCAAAATGCCGCTCGACGATGACTCTGTAAGCAATCGCACCCATCTGCTGGCGAAGGGACAGCACTCAGTTCACAGACAAGAAAGACACAGACAGTGTATTCTCCCCTTTCCTGATATCTCCCGTCGGTCTGCGTGTAACGTTCGGACGTGAATGTGGTTAATCCGTTGGGGTGTCTTTACCTTGCGATCAATTCTACCTTACAAAGATATCAGTCTTACATTCCCCCTAGTTCATGCACTTCGGAGAGACTGATTAATTCCGGTTTGTACAGTTACTCAGTATTCTGTTGTCATAGCTGTTTGCGTCCCCTCGGCAGCTGATTAATTCCGTCTGCCATTTCCATAGCTGTTTGCGTACCTTAGCAGGCTAGTTAATTTTATCTTACGAAGTCTTGCATTGCCATGGTTGTTTACATACACTAGCTTGCTGATTAGTTTTGTCCATCACAGTCACGATGTCTTTCATGTTCAAGTTTGTTTGTGTAGTCTTTTGATTACAAAAAAAGTCGAGTGGGTGGATTTCACCGTAAAACACAGTGTAAGATACAATTTCCAAAAACCTGTGGAAAGGACTGTTTTATGTCCCTTATGTTCAGGAGACACAAGCTTCGTGTTTTTTTTTTGTTTTTTGTTTTAGTCCTGAGATTTTTTATTGTGAGCTTTTGTGTTTTTGTTTCTTTGTGTGTGTGTGTGTCCTAAGTTTGTGCGGTTTTTATGAGTTTGTTGCGTTATTTTATACAGTTTGTTTTGTTGTGAGTTTGTGTAGTTTTTCAGGGGGAATGTGTCATGTGGTAACTTTAGTGGGACATGAAAATTGCCTTATTAAAAATGTAGACTAAAACTGATCACGTGTCGCCAGCAAGAGACCACCTAACCAATTAAAATAGCCACTTGTACAGATTTTTAGAGAGGTATTATAAAGACGGCATTAAATGTCCAGAAGGAGCCAGTCGTGAACACATTTCCTATTTCCACCCTACCACCACGCTAGCCAAGGGAAATGACCCCAGTATCTTGTGGGCAACCTTAGGAAAGATAAAGACGAAGGGAGTTAACTCCTTTAGAACATAAAGTGTACCTACGAAAGCACAGAGCCTGTGTGTTTTTGACTAGGCCGACTCATGTTCAATTGAAGATGAAGATGGTAGGGTTATGTCGTATCAGGGTGGTGTTCATTCGGCGGCTGTACGTGAAATTGTTCGTCCAGGTATATTATACGTATATACCCCTGTGTAGTCGGGTGGACAAGCGGTCTCCGAGGAGATCACATGCCGTCCCTGGACTAGGATAGCGGTCGGTACCCGTGTCGGCGAGGGAGTAATCGTCACTGTCTGACGTCGTTAATCTCCTCAATGACACGTTGTTCTTTGTCTGCATGTGACATCCGTTTACCTGAAGCTTGAGACCTGTTACTCATCTCCAGCGTGGAGGGACTGAGACATAGGAAGAATCTACAGTACGAGAGCAAGTTCCACAGCTAATTAATATGTGCATGACTGTGGGAGTTGATGGTGGTTATAACAGGAGCTAACAGTTCTGTAGCATTGGAAGTACGGATAGGGACCCCTTTAACATGAGCCACATTGTTGTATGAATGTTGTTCACATAATTTGGATGCTTAATACATTTTGTGCTCTTTGTATTATACAAGGTTCGTTCAATGCTGTTACTTGTACGCTTTAGAGGATGTTTAATGATGCTTTTCGTATAATAACTAGTTCTTGTAATTGTGCTATTTTTACGATACAGGGTTTGTGCTCTTTGTTCAGTAAGGACACATGAACTTACGGTGTACTTACCTGTATGTATTTATGGCGACTTTTTCACAATATAATATTGAGCTAATGCTATTTGTCTACTATTAAGCGTGAACTGAGGTATTTGTACACTTTCTGCGCACTATGTGATACACATACTCATGCTGTGTGTACACCGCAGGACATATTATGATGGCGCTACAAGACACATGTATTGTTTACACATTGCAGGGTGCGTGTACGAATCGTGTTTGTTCACTGCTGGAGGGTTGTCCTAATGGTGTTTATACATTACAGGGCGCATTCACTGATGGTGCTTGTACTTGGCAGGGTTCAAATAGCAATCAAGAGCGTCTACAAGTATGAGACTGAGTGTGAGTGTGATCGGTATTTGTAGAATAATTGGCGACCAGCATCCCGTCATATTCCTCTTGTACTATCACTTAGTCATTAAATGAATTCTTATTCTTATTCAGTACTGATGGTGTTTGCACTCGACAATCTGGCTCGAGGGTTTCTGTGCAGCATCAGCATCAGTTAGGAACGGCTGCCCTCTCGTGACGTGTCACCAGCAGGTCTGCACATTACAGCTGACACGACCTCCACAGGTCTAGAGAAAACATGAAAGGTGTCAGGGAGGACTGTCCATCACCCGAAAGATCGTCCGCGGTTGAGAGGAAGCCATTTCTTTTCATCTTCTTCTTCTTCTTTATCTTCAGTCCACCCCTTCATCCCAGATTGGCCGTAAAAGCAGATTTAGCCACAACTTTCGCCAACTTTCTCTCAGTTATCCGCCATTCTTTGTCGAGCAGGCCATTCCACCCTTGGAAGTTGTCTGCCCACTTCATCTTTTGTTTTCTTCCTCTTCTTCAACCACTCTCGACTGGTCCCTTCAGGAACATCCTTGCAAGTCCCGATGATCTCGAGATGTGTCCTTGCCCACAAAACTGCGTAATTTTCTCTGAGCAGGAAGTGATCAAAGGGCCCAATTATCTAGTAATTACCTCCTCATTGGTCACGGGATCTTTACAGGAAGTACGAAGGATCCTCCTGTAGCATCTCCTGTCCAAGACCTGCATTCTCTTTCGCACCTCTGCACATAGAGACTCGCGAGGTGAAATGGATGACAATGACTCATGCCGCAAAATAAAAGTGACGACAGACATTTATTTAGAGGTTGGAATGTTAAGGAGGAAAAAATTTTAAAAAATCAAGCCCATAAACATTTCACCACTCGTCAAACTTTAACTAAAATAAATAAACATTTCACCACTCATCCCTTGAATTGAAACAAGAACTGCGCAGGAATTGCTGAAGGCGTGAATGCTATGGAAGGAATGAAAAAATGAAAAAATGAAAAAAAAAACAACCATCATTGATCCTCACGTTCCAAACTGAAAAAACCATGACAACAGACCTTTAATTCAATTTTTGTTTTTATCTGAGGGTGGCATACGTTCAAGCGTTTACGGGTCAATCACTGTGTCAATAGGCACAATTTTATTCGTTTTTGTGTAAGAATTAAGATTGTCAATGGACAAGGAAAAAAAACCCAAATTAACAAAAAGGAACTGCGCTAGTGCGACAAGAAACAGTAGCACTCCGGATGACAACATTAAATCATGGCGAGACAAAACACTTCATATAACGCATATCAGTTGAATGACAGCAATGTACATCAGAAACTAGCAGATCATACTAGCTCACAGTTACAGTACACGCAGAAGCAAAGTGTCTATTCACTTATCATCAGACGAATGCAAATAATTTTAATGCTTCTTAGAAGCAGATGAGATGGAATAAAATTGTGCAGAAGAATCTGAGAAAGAAACTTTTGGAACAGATGGGATGGGAAGCTGATTAACCTTAAAACAGTATTTCTGCTACCCTTGTAAGCGAGCCGATACCCCAGACACTATCCCTAACAGTGAGAAGAAAGCTATTACCATGATACATCCATCTACTGGTGTCATCCACTGGTAGGTCACGTGCACCAACTTCTGTCCCCACCCAGACAGGATGTGCATTTATTTCCCAGCAGGTAGAGCGCGTGCGACTATATCTACCTGTCACTAAAGTTGAGACACCTGTATCACGGTCCTAAACAAAGCGAAAAGAGAAAAAGGAAGGTTTTCCTGGATGGCATGTTCATGTGGAATACGAGTGAAGGTGTGCCTGCTCCTCTTCTGACGACCGCATCACCCAAAAATATGCTTCCGCGTTTTGTCTAAGAATGTCGCCAGTTCGCAACTGCGTTTGTATTTCTGCGCAGTGAACGCCAAGAATGAGCAAGGATGCTTTTATCAGTCTGTCAACTGTGTCAGTGATTTTTACCCGCTTTCTCTCTCCGCCTTCCACTTTTGTCAATCAGAACACAGCATGAAATGGCTCTCTTTTTTGTAGCTCAGCAGCCGTCCATTTTCTCCGCTGCAGGGGTTTTGTTTGACCCAGTCACCCCCCTCGCAGTCCGCTCCCTGCACAATTTCTGGCCTCGTTGTCACCCGCGTGAACAAGTCTAAGAAAGGCCATTTTCTCTTGCACATTATCCTAGTGACGGGGAATAAATGATACAGACTGACTCCACTGTCTTTAACAATCTGTCAACTACCCGCTTAGCCACTTACACCAGTCGTTAATCCCTTAACCGATTTGGAAAACTGTTTTAATCATTAATTAAAGATGACAGTAGCATCTTCGTCTTACCTCTGTCTTGAAAATGAGAAACAAAAATTTTTTCCGGTACATTTCATATAGTTAAACACATACACACACCAGTCATTGATAGATATGCATCATGCATTATGTACTCGAACATAGATCTTCTTGTTGGAGGGAGGGGAAGAAGAGTACCCGGATGTCCCTGAAATTCCTGAATCCTTAGTTATGAAACAAGGAGTAATGTTACCCGGGGTTTAGACAGCAAGTGTAAGGTACCAGGAACAGGCACAGAATTAGGATATCTCTGTCTTGCTTACGGTCATATTTGACTACATGGCATTGTAGTTACTGAGTGGAAAAAAGCAAACCTGGGGGCTGCTGATGTACTTCTAGTTGATAACTATTCACCAGGGTCTGCAGCAGAGGACAGTAGGAATTGTCGTCCTCCATAATCCCAACATGAACATCAAAGAGGCTTTTGCTGTTCTACTCCTGTTGGTGGTGTAGACTTCAAATTGTTATCACAAAAACATTTTAGCTTTTAGTCACTGGATGTAAGATGGAAAAGTCGTGTTCCCTTGGTAACATAAGTTAACTGTGAAATTGCTTTCCCGTCTTTGTTCTCGTCATACTCTGTCGTCTATAGTGATGAAATGTCGGTTAATACCCTCCTAAAGACAGAGGAAAGACGTCTGTGATAACAAATTTTTGGACCATGAGATGTTTTGTGAATTGTATCTGTACAGCGAAAAGGCCATTCTTAATCGGACAAAGCACTGATGCGTGAAACCTTTAAAGTTCCCATAAAGCCCAACATATTGACAAATGTATTGGAAATGTATTGACAGACAAGTAAGTTCAGCATCTTGACCAAAGTTCCAATGCCCCATACGGTTGCTTCAGAACAATTGGTTTCTATTCATCTTCACACACAACTTTGCCAAACTTCGTCAAACATTCACCTCAGAACAATAAGTTTCTAGAAATCTTCGCACACAACTTTGCCAAACGTTTGAAGTTTGTAGGATTAAGAGCCTTAAGTCACGAAGTTTCGAAGTATTTTCGAAAACTGTCGCAAATTACTTCTTTAATTAAAGGTTAAAGGTAACTAGTGGATTCCCAGTTACGATTTGTACAAGTGATTTGGGTTTTTTGTTGTTGTTGTTGTTTATTATAGAAGTAATACTACAGATATTTTTTTCTCCCAGCATGCAGCTTTACAGGCATTCACACATGCGCACGCATGCGCAAACACACACACACACACACGCACGTACAGACAGAAAAGGAAACAAAAACCATTATATTTGCTGAAGTAAAGTTATTAGTGTTCAGAGATCTTGTTCACTGACTTCAAGCAATGTCCAAATCTTCTAGAAAAGTGTAGTCGTCGAAGCACAGTTTTTATCGAATACTGAAATCGCTTTATTACTGTTGGACAACCACAAACCTCGTCAAGCTCAGTCTTCCTACATAACAACGACTCATTTATATTAAACCCACACTGTCTTCGTGGAAGAGATCATGATTTTCATCTTCAACAACGTAACCAAACCGTCCATAGTTCAAGAAGGAGTGGCATGGATTTCACAGAAGAGACATCAGTTTACTGGAAACAGCTCTTTGTTCACTAGAAGAAAAATTTGAACTCCGAGCACTAAACGTTTATCTTGTTTTAGGATGTTTTTGAAAAAACAAGTAAAGCACCCATAAAGAGTGCAGTTTTTTTAATGACCATTCAACATGGCGTGTAGAAACCAGTCACATACATCACGAAACTTTTCATTCATTCGCACCAATAACGAGTGTTTCGGTCAGATCTGCCAACTTCATACACTGGTCGGAACGGTGTCGCACGGGACCTGCTTAAACCCGTTGCCGGTGCACCCCTTGACGCATGCGCGCAGGGAGTCCTTGAGGCAGTTGCGGAACTGCCTGCTCATGGTGCAGTACATGATGAAGTTGACGGCGCTGTTAAGCAGAGCGATGGTGTCGATGAGGTCGCTGAACGGCATGTAGACGTTGCCGAAGAAGCCCTGCACGGCCACGCACATGATGAGGATCACACTCTGCGGCACCTCGGAGATGACGTACATGACGATGATGCACAGCAGCATGATGGTCGTGCGGCGGTTCTGGTTGTGCGCGGGGCCACAGTTAGTATCTCCCTTCAGGCGTCGGCCCCGCCGATCCGTCTCCCGCAGGGTCTGCAGTAGCAGACCCCCGAAGATGAAGATGAGCATCACCGGGATGATCTTTCCACAGATCGGGTAGACGAGGTAGGTCAGCACAGCGATAGAGTCGGTGTTGTTGGTGCCCACTTCCGGCATCCGGATGGTCCACAAGGTCTCGTTGGGGAGAAACTCTACCCTCGTGATGAGGCAGTTGGGGATCACAAGGGCTGCGGAGCCCAGGAAGGTGCACACCACAGCCAAGAGGGCGAAGCGGCAGTCCAGATTCTTGGTGCCCCGGCCTGTCGGTCTCACGATGACAAAACGCATGATCGCCATGATGACTCCCATCCAGATGGAGGCCGTGTGCGAGGTCACCGTGATGTTCATGTGCACGGCTAGGAAGACCATCCAGCCGTAAGTGTTGCGGCTCGGGGTGAAGTCTTTGTCGTTGAGGAGGTAAAAATGTACAGCGAAGGGGATGTAACTTGACATGGTGATCATGTCTGAGATCGCTATTCCTGAGGTGACAGACATCAAGAGATAATCCGCTGTTAAACCCGTTCTAAAAATCTTAACGTGTTCAACCGGCATCAAAATCTGGAATTTTTAATCTTCGTGAACCAAAGGAAAAAAAAAAAACCCTAGGATAATACAAGCAAAATGCAAAAATCAATGCTGTAGTTTCTTTCTTTTCTTTTTCTTTTTTTCTTTTCTTTTCTTTTTTTTTTTTTTTTTACAAATATGAATTTTTTGTACAATTTATAGTTAAGAAGATGAAAATTTTACTGAACTAATTTTTTAAAATGAGAAAAAAAAGTATCGAGGTTTTGCAATTAATTAATTATCTGCTTTGAAGTGGCTTGTTTAGCTTGACCGAGATGTCAGTTATTATCAGTTTGTCGGTCGTTAATTCCACTGATAATGTCAATGAAATCTGATATGGATTTGTATGTTAATGAGGGGAAAAAGAATCATACCTGTCAGAATACAGTTGATAGGGCTTCTCATCGACTTCTTCGTCAGGACGCTGATGTTGATGACATTGGTGATCAGGCCCCAGATGCAGATGGTGAGGCTGACATAACCGTGGATGTTCCAATAGCAATGGTAAAACTTGTCGACCGACAGCGTAAAGTTTTTAGCACACTCCATCATGTCGTCTGCCACAGAAAGACGGAAGTTACATTATCAGCATGTAGCCAGCAGGTTTTATTTCTGTCTCTTTTTTTTTTTTCCTTTCCTTTCTAAACAGTCACAAAACTACCCATAGTCTTTCAAAGAGAAAGAGGGAGAGAGTGCAAAACACACATCCCCTCTCTCTCTCACACACACACAAACGTATTTACTAGACTTTCAGTCTATCTTCAGGGTTTCAAAGACACCTGCATACTATATAATATAAAATATTTGTAAACTGTTAAAAAAGATAATGAGCGAAACAAACGTTGGTGTAGATGTTGAATAGCCTGATGACTTGTATTTTTCGGACGAATATCATCATTATCATCATTATCTGATGCTCAGAAGAGAAACTCACCTACTTCCCGCAGGTCTTACTTAAGTAAAACAAAAATACATGTAAATAAATAACAACTTAGCTGTCGGAACATTTTGTATATTATTATACTTTTAGATGAAGAATTATTGTATACTTGTATATTGTTTATTAAGAGTACACACGGAAGACATACGTTGTCCCTGAAAACCAGTCAGCAGCCAATTAATCTAGAACCTTTATCATTATTCTGCAATATCACAGGCTGCTTCAGCGCCATGGGAGGTAAGATGTTGCGTACCTTCTTACATGCACATAAGAGTAGCATCCCTTATATTGTCGTCTTTTAGGTAATAACGAAAAGTTACATCCAATTTATTAATATTATTTTTGAACAAGAGAATAATACAAATAATAAAAACTGCATGAAGCCGTATCATTAGCATCCTACGTATAGTTAAGTCCCTGATTACAAAATGATTGATAGTAAAAATGCATTTATTACACGAGATCTCGTGGCATTTTCGCGGACATGGGAAATTACGGACAGCCCCGTACACACACGTGAGTGAACATGAGTGAACAGACACACAGGCACACACGCATACACACAAAGCATACGCATAAACAGTCTCAGCCAGCTTGCATTATTCAGCACTGGCCGGTACATTCCGTTAGACGACGAAGCATGACCTGGGGGAACATTCGTGCAGACTGTGATTAAGATGTACTTTCCGAGCTGAATTCACCGAGTAGTTAGTGGTGTTCAGGGGAGGGCGATCTGAATGGCGATTCGTTTAGCGCTGAAGGAAAGCAGGCAACAGTCCCGGGTGGGGTGGGGGAGAAATAGGAGGAGAGCTAGTGGTACCACAGGGAGTGGTAGCAGAGTATAGCACCAAGTGCTAGAAGAAGATATTTATAAAAGATTCTAGAAACCTCGAAAGCACACTTTATTCCAGTTTTGAGAGTCAAAACAATCACTTTTATGCATCAAGTTTTTACGACAGTTATTTTTATCAATACAAGACATTTACCAGCAGGAGATACTAAGAATAATGCACAATAAAGGTTGATGAAATCCATTTCATGGGCTGTTTGCAAGCCTGAACAATATTTAAACCAAACGTTGACCTCCAGTGCTGGCCTTGTGCCTTTGGCGAGTACCGAGTGTGGGCGAGCACACAGAAAGACAATCAAGCTTATTCGGGTTAATGTCTGTTTGCTTTCCTCGTTTGTTTATGCCGGTGTTTTATTTCCAGAAACATTTACTATTCACTAACTGCGCAGTCTGCAAGGTGATATTGTGTGTGCCGACGTGCTATCAAACCTCGGCATCTGCGAGTGGCCGTGTTTATGACGGAATTCTTTCTTTATGAAAGTGTGATTGTTTTGCTGAAATATAGGTCGGGCAGCTCGTTTTGGTTTGTTGTGTGCTTGTTTAAGCAAGGGCCGATTCCTCTGAACAGACAGACAGACCGACCGACCTCATCATCATAGTTTATGGCTCAGTGATTTCTTTTTCTTTAACCTCCTTAATTAAATCGTTTGTGAGAAACTTAATATCTTTTGTGTGTGTGAACGCAAGTTCGCGCACTCACACACACACACCGCGCGGTGCATGAATATTCGTCAAGCGTCATTTATATTGACTTCGTTCAACAGGAACCACGATCTGTTCTCTCTTACCTCCGCTGTTGAACCCAAAGATCTGTTTCGACTTTAGATACAGGGGGGTTCAACTCAGCACACCTCACTGTGGGCGGTTCGATACCATCAGGAAAATCTTTCCACTGTTTACCGCACGCAAGCCATGCAGCACGTGATTACCGCACCTGTTGCCTGTTATTAAACTGATTGTTATTCAAGTTAGGTTTTCATTTATAAACTCATAAGTTCTTTAAAATTAATATTTTCAAATTTAGAATCTACAGAAATATTATCTTTTAGTTTTATGTCCCGCTTTCAGTATTTTTCTGTTAATTTATTTCTAGTTTGTCAGTAATTCAATACTGATTTCCTCTTTCAAATGTCTTATCTGATGTTGTGGCTAAAAATGCCCCCTGGGCTTATAGCCAATAAAGTAAATTGAAATAAAGCTTTGCCTTCACGTGAGACAGACGACGGATGTAAACGACTGCATTAGAAAAAGCAAACATCAGTCGTGAGAAGCATTAAAGTCACATCAGAAGCTGTAACACGAATATCTGAGATAAATTAAGATCAAAGCCGCGACTACTATTATCTTCTCAGGGAACAAACACTTTCATGCAGCAAGCAGTGAAGATTCTTTCTAATACCATCATAAAAAAACAATCATGCACTTAACCTGTGGATTGAGAAAGATAAATGAAGAAAAAATGAGTGCGACAAGAAAAAAAAATACATGAAAAGGAGAGGAAGAAAAGAGGAGGGAGGGAAAAGAGATATATACTCAGACAGAGAGAGACACAGAGACAGAGGGAGATAGAGACACAGACAGACAGACTTGGGCAGAGAGAGAGACAAACCCAAACAGAGAGGGACTCAAAGACAGAGAAAGACAGAGAGAGGTAGACTCAAAAACACAGGTTTTGAGAAAGACAGGTAGACTCAGACAGAGGGAGACAGGCACACACAGAGAGAAAAACCCGAACAGAGAGACAGAGACAGACTCATGGAGAGAGAGAGACAAAGATAGAGACAGAGAAAGGTGGCAGGTTTCAGACAAGTTTCTATAAGGTGTGGCTGTAAAAACTACTAGCTCTGCTGAATTGATTTCATGAACTTTGTCAGCCAGAGATTTAGGTTTCCGTTTCCGCGGTGCTGGCGTTTGTCTTCTAAGTTATTCCCCCTGCCCCCACCTTTTACATCGCGACCTTGCGTGACTGCCTCCACTAGTTCCCTCTGCTCTTCATTCTAGTTTAGTCCCCTTGTTCTTCATCCTTTTTTTTTTATCTGTAAAACCAGATTTATCCATTCTGACGATCCGCTTTCTTGGTGGTATTCTTGATTTGGGGACGTCCGTTGCCTTTTGTACCCGTTTGAATGTTATTGTGTCAGAGCACGTGACTGAAAACACGCAACTTTGAACTGATTCAATTCAGATGGAAAAGAAAGAAAGAAAAAAACAAGGCAGAAAAGCCTAAAAAAAAAAAGCACCCACTAGCTGCGAAGATCACCCAGATATTAAACTCTGACGATTTCTTATCACATGAAGGATCAAAGTGTATTAAGAGACGTGAAACGTGGATATGGTTTTGGATATTGTTGAAGATGTCTGAAACACTGATATTTCGACTGTACATCCATTTGTTGGATCAAAAGGCATCATCGTCTTCGACCCCTCAACCCCACTCTTCCCCCAACCACTCTTCCCGCCATCACCTCCTCTTCATCGTCGATTGAACTTTGACCTGCTCACAGAACCGTCTCTTAGCTTTCTAGTGAAGTGGCGAAAATAGCCCCTGTCTGGGGACAAGAGTGGTGGCGAGATATTCAGGGTAGGTAAGGCTTTTATCATTTCTCCCCGACCACTCTGTTTGAAGAAGAAATGTCATTCCTGCAGACGAAGGTCAAAGAAATAAAAGGAATGTTACTTCCTTTCCGAACATCCAGTGTAGAAAGGAAAGTCAACTATGTAGAGAACTCTTGCGTTGGCGACGCCATTTCGTTCGTCTTAGGATTAGTCAGAGTAGCGTCCCCTGAACAAACACTGTTGAAGTCTTTCATCGTCTGAGTGATGTCCGGGGCAGAAGTTTTCTCACACACATCCGTTCGCATATTCTGCAAGAAAGGCAGAGTCTTGGCACGGGTTACGAGTCTCAGAGCTCTGCTGAAATATTGTCAGGTATATTGCAGTACAAGTAACTTTATTAATTCCTTACTGAAGTACTCTCTAGAAACACTCATATCAGTGTGTAAAACTCAGATTATCTGTCTTATTATGGATTGTGGGTATTTGAGGTCGTTCGGTTTGCGGGACCCAGCATCAAGACCAGTGACGCCCTGAAACTGAAGCTGAATGTAAATATATATTCCTCATGCACACCGGCCCTGGTTCAGAGCATCTTGCCTACAGAGCGGGGACTGGAAAACGATTTAAGTACATTATGTATCTGTACTTGACTGAGTTTTTTTCCTTCAGGAGGAAGGGGGAGCTTTCCTGTTTTTGCTCCAATAAATGAAACTGCGTTGTGCGGTTACATGCCGACTCCAGCGCAATTTTTGAGCATCAAGGGAAGATCACACCTATGTTTATCAAGACGGTCGAAATCGACAACAACATGTGAGTTATCTTTCCCCCGCACGTACAGCACAAATAGAGTAATTTGGAGGGCGAGGCTGTAGGACCCTGGGGTCACTAACGGCCGGGAAGAAAGTTATCATCGCCGCCTTTATCTAATTAGCCCATGACGACCAGCAAATTGAATGTCGGATTCTTTCACTTTATTTCCATTTTCTCCCTTTCCATTTCTTCCAAGCTTTAGATTTTATTTGCTTTTTTTGTTCTTTTTTTTAAATGTTCGCTTGTTTTTTGTTCTCTCGTGTTCGTCATTTTTTGTCTCTCTTTCTCATAAACACACGCACGCATGCGCGAACATACACAGACACACAGAAAGCAAAGCGATTGTCCACTGAGTATTTAAACTTTGAGTATTTGAAAAAGTTTACTTTTCGATTACGATTTTAAGTAACACACTAACTGAAATTTATAGCTAATAACAACGATCTGTAGCAGCAGAAGATTTGGTGTAACAAATCGTTTGACTGCTCGTCTCACCTGCTTCACAAAGCTAAGAGAAATCTTGCTTGAAGTAACCATACACAGATTGTTCCAGCACGAGCATGGAGCCAGCGGTTCGTTTCTCGCACAGCATCATATCACCATACATAGAACACTTACCTCTATAGCGACTGCTGGTTCCACATCTTTGTTTACCTCTGCTAATTACAACCATGAACTTAAAAAGCAAACTTCATTTCTCGATTTTCAATCTTGTACTTTTTTTCTCACCTGTTCTCAAGTTGCAGCCACGTCTGCAACTCCTTGATGGAACTTCGATAAAGAACATGCACTTCCAATTCTCGACCCTAGACTACTGGTTTGACCACGAACCCTTGACATAACACCATACATAATATGATCTATTTTTCCTCATAATGATATTTTAATGTGAAGTGTAATGGATATGAGGAAGGGGCGTCTTGTGATTCATCAACATCCAGGTGGGTCGTGAACAGGAAAGACATTTTATATCCTGTAACTTGAGTTTTCAAGTAACTATCCTTCTCTGGTCTCGTAGTCATGAAGTCATTTCCCTAGGGCAAAATGTGGAACTCAAGAAAATCATCTACTTTCCAAAGTATAAAGTATTGTTGAGACCCTTCTTCATACTTCTTGACCCCAGAACATCTTACAACCACTTTATTATTACAGCTCCAGGGGCAAAACATCTACGGGATCTGAACACTGTTTAATAACTTTGTAAACAAGACATTTTTCCTCTCCACACTGCCCCAAGGCAGCGACTTACCCTCTCTTCATAACTACAGCCCCTGGAGGTTGTCGCCGCAGCGTTTATGGCGTCTGATAGGAGAAATGCGGTTTGCTTTCACCAGGAAATGAGGAACGAGAAGGCTGTGATACTGCCCTGCCCTTTGGTGATTTTTAAATTGTCATCCTGTCTCGCCTGCAACACTTACACCTTCTGTAGCAGGCGCTCTAACAGTATTAAAGAGAACCGTCAGTCATCATTAACGGGAAGCCACTCTGTAATTTGCACGGCTCGTCGCATGTTTTCTTTGGCGGCTGCACGAGGTGATGCACCGTCGTCTGCTTCAACTGGAAAAATCTTTCACTGCATTAGGCCATGGACAGCATCAGGCCTGGGTGAAGAAGAAGAAGCTAAGTCCGCGTTCGCATCGACAGACTACTTTTCTCTTGGTCCATTGCTGCTTGAGGGACAAAATCCAGCAGACCTACTTTCTTGCTTGCCTTCCTCCTCCTCCTCCTCCTCCTCCTTCTTCCCCTCCTCCACAAAAATATCCGGCACAAAAAAATGTTATCGAACGTTTGATCAAATTTGAGCAAGGTTTCAGTTGACTGCTATACAAAACCTTGGCCAGGCGTAGTCAAGCTCGTCCATCTGTCGCCCTCGCCATTTTTTTTTAGAGTGCAGACCAGTTAACAACCCAAGGTGACACTCGGGGCAATGGGTGCAAGTTAAAGGTCAGCAGGTGGTAGTAATCAATAGTAAACGAGAGATGAGCGATTGTTGGCGAGTCACGTGAGTTGCTTGTTTTCGTCCACGGCCGTTTACCTGTAGATTTTTATCCTCACTATGTAAAGTAGTTCGATCTTCTTTTTATCTTGAAAGGGAGGAAATTAACAATAAATACAGAAAATTGAGCGACAGTGGGTTGTTCCACACCGTTTGTTTGTTTGTTTTTTTTTACATAATGCGTACGTAGGTAAACACGAGATCGAGAACGAAAGAGGAGGAAAATAGTGTAAGAAAGAGATGCAGGTATAGACGGGGAGAAAGAGGGAGGGAGAAAGGGTGAAGAAAAGAGAGCGAGGTAGAGGAGTAGGAGGAAGATGCGAAGGAGATTGTAAGACGGAAGTGGACATTCGTCTAACTCTCTTGCCCTCAACTGACTCATCGGCATGAGTTTCGCTCATGCGATGTTCACACTCAATATTCAGGGAAGTGCAGAGGAAGGGAAGAAAGTCTGACTGGCCGTCGTGAATGCAGAGATTAGAGACCGCGGACCTGCGCCAAGTTTTTGTGGATTGATGTCAATAGAAGCGGCAAAACACCTTATCTCTGTTGTTTCACCCGCAGCCCTTCTCACCTCTTGCGGTCCTGGAAAATAAAATATTAACATAGCGCATGGAGCTCTTTGTGGCTTCCAAGCAGCAGACGATATCTCTCGTCGAGGATGTCAGAGACTATCGAGACACAGGGACTTCCAACATGGCGCGAGCAGAGTGTCGCTCATACAGCAACTTCCGTTTCCTTTGTTCCACACATGAAAACATCATCGAAAAAATGTCTTTTGATTTAATTATTCCTCTATGTTTAATAGACAAAAGGCAGACAAGTAACATATCACAACTCCTTCAGAGCTTCGAATCGAAGGATGTGTATTTATTTCCACGTTTTGAAGATGGTTTTTTTCAACAAGTTGTTTTGCTTTCTGGTTCGTGCTCTGTGTCTACAATGTTTCGAGCGATTTGAGTAAGGTACAAGTTCTTGGTTGCTACCAGAGCATGACCAGACACAGCTTGTAGGCGACCCTTAGTGGCCTGAGATAACTGTTGACGATGGTGGGTCCGTTTTGTCAAGGACTTAACGATGTCTGTTTGTACTTCACCCCACCCCTAGGTTGTGATCATTCTGTCGTCTGATATTTCTTCACACTACAGTTAGGTGTATGCGCCAAGCTTGGCTTGTCCATAGACAAAGGTTTACTCTTCCTTGTCTCCTGCTACGTTCTCTGACCAGGAAGCCAACATACAGGACCTGGGCATCCCCAGGCAATCGTTGTTCTTTGTAGGAAAAATGCACAACTGTCTTGAGAGAGTGGTTTGCGATACCCGATCGTTCTTGAAAAAAAAACCCCGAATGTGCTTTAACTTATAATGACCGGGGTCCAGTTTCTCCGCACGCTGCAGGTGAGAAATCAAAGGAAGTTTACAGAGTTTTTTTATGTATTTCATTTACTACATTAGTTCTAACGGTTGGCTTAATATTTCATTCGGAAATCTTTTTGAACACATTATCAGCACTTTAGGAGAAAGGAGGCAAAAATAAAGGATAATGAATGCAATGAAAGATGATCTCAGAGATGCAGTTTTACAGTGGGAAGTTCTTAAAGAGAAACTAGTATTAAACTTAGTGTAATATAGTAAGATAACGGTCACCTTTTTAGAAGTTTCTCATCTGGTTAAAGGGATCGTAAAGCCAAAATAAAACTGTTTAGAATCTCGTAAAGAGTAGGATCAGTTTGAATCTCATCTATTTTCGTATCTGTTCAGATGGAAAAAGTTGAATGTTTTATAGGATGTTGTGTTTAATAAGAGAAATTACACGGGACTCTCGTCTCTTTCGTCCTCCGATGACGTCAACTCGACCCCAGTGTGAACTGATGCAATGATGTATGTGATTGGACATTGCTCATAGCCATCTTGATTGTTATCACCAATAGATATCACTAATCCAACTAACGATACACCACCGATCACTTGAGTTCAAATCCTAACGATGACCGACACTTCCTGTCCCTCGCTGACGTCACACAGCCTTATCACCGCCTCACAGCCTTTACTATACCGGTAAGCTTTTAGGCGTTTGAATGACAAGCGCAAATGTTTTTGAAGCAAAGCTTATTAAGTAGAAGGTTACATGACAAAATTTATCTCCATCTCCATCACCAACCACCTCTACCACACTAACTGGCACAGGGAAAGACAACTGATTTCAACCCTCACACGCACTTGCAGGGCAACGTGCACTCAAAACTTTTATTTATTTATTTTCTGTTTAGGTCGACAACAAAATAATTACAACTGTAGCTCTGGAACGCTTTGTCTAAATGAAAACCACAAAGACGAGTGCAAGGCTTAGTCCAGCGCACGCGCGAGGTAAGGTTATCTGTTCCAGCGCTCGAGTCATCATTCTCTTTTCTTGTCTTCGATCGTCTTTGCGCATGCGCTGCGCGCAGTGCATGCTAGGAGCGGAATTCATCAGGAGGCTCAGAGAAGGTTTCCTTGCGGCGTTGCTGTCACGACATTCATTCTCGTGTGATGGGTAACTGACAGGCCAGATCAGTGGTTTTCCCTCTTTAATCTTCACGATTGTAGGCGTGTGGTTTTTTTCTCATCAGCACTCGGACATCACTTCCTCTTTTTACGTCCAGTCACGTGATCTGTTGTCAATACTTCGCTAACAACTTCTAGGGCTTCGTCAGGGTCAGTTCGGACAGGCTTGAAAAATGAAAAAAAAAAAAAAAGAAAGATGTGGGTGGACTGAAGGACAGAGAGAAAAGAAAAAGAAAAAGAAAAAGCAGACAATTTCACGATTTTCTGCAGAAAACAGAATGAGAAAACAGAAATAGATAAACAACCTTGTCTATCATGACGACTGCCGATCTATTGAAGAATAAATAAATCTCACTTACAAAGAGTGTGGTCCAGCACATCAGAGGAAAAAAAATCCCAAACAGATATTCGACCCTCATCCCATCTCAACTTTTCCACTTTTACTCAGTGATAACGGCCATTACCCGCGAGGAGAAAGACAGGATTCATGTCCTCTTTAATTTTCGGAATATAAAAAGACTTTCCTGTTCTAGAGGCGGTGCGGGTTATTTTCCCTTTTAGCTTGCTGGCAGTTGTTTACAAGAGAGCATAACTCTTCAACTGTCTTGAGCCGTGTCCCGAACTTTTTGTCCAATTAAAAGTCGGCTGTTTAAACGATTTAAATCGAAGATGATCCGAGAGAAGACAGTGGTAATATCGGGGATAAGGGATAATGAAAATGATATAGAAGACAATGACGATGATGAGAACGACAATGACGACGACAAATATGGCGATGATGGTGTAGCCGAATCCCAATAAAGAAGAATGATGAGGATGACTTCTTTCTTTTTTTTCATTTCTACACATTCTAAGATTGCCAAATTGACCACTGAACTGCACCATCAGCCAATTAAAAAAAAAAAAGAAAAGAAAAAGAAAGAAGGAAAAAAGTTGAAATCGCCTTGTTTGCAGTTCCGAGGGTTATGGCTGCCACACGCCACAGAATAGCGACCACTCCGGTGAAAAGCCAAACTTTCCTTTTAGAAAGAATATCATCATCACTAACTTTTACTCGGATGCAGGGGTTTATAATCCCGGGAGGACATATTCTTTCCCAGTTTTATCTTTTCTCGCTTCAAAGCCAAGCGAATTTCGCCAATGCGCCGTTCATTCTCTAGATCACTGCTTCCATTCTCTACGGGGAGGGTCAGTGAAATAAACCAGCAACACCGCGACAACATTTTGTTGTTAACCATTTTCCCTCTTCCTCCTCCCCCTACTTCACAACGCCCACCCTTTTAAGGCTTTCAGACTTTTTGAATCTCTTTCCCTTCTGTTCATTGATCAGTGCCCCTCCTCCTGCACAAAATATGTTCATGCTTTCAGATATTTTTCCCTTAGTCGACTTCTCCCCATCGCCCGTCCTTTCCTGAATCCGGACATTGATGAGATGAGGAAGAATGAATGTGTGATACACAACATAAACGAAATCTCTTATAGCCCCTTTGGGGGCAGAAGTTTCTGAAGCAGAAAACACTAACACAAGGGGCAGCTTAAATAATTCAGAGTGAATGATCCGAGAAACTCCTTGCTTTCATTGTACAGACCCCAGGGTAACAGGAATTTGTTTTCTCTTACGTTTCCCTTAAGGGAACTATTTTTTCCTACAGTAAATAAGATATTTACGGTTCAAAGCTTTGTTTAATGAAAAGTATCTCACCTACCCCTACAAGAAATCGAATCTGGTCCGGTTAATGTCTAAATTGATATGAGATGTAGACATCGCAAGATGATGTATTTCATCAAATCGTGAAAGATGTTGATGATGTATTCGAGGTGCAAAGTAAATTGATGTGAGATGTGGACATCACAAGATGATGTATTTCGCAGTACAAAGTATAAATGATGTAAGATGTAGACACCCAAAGATGATGTGCTCCTTCTTCTTCTTTTTTTTTTCTTCTTTTTTTTTCCTCTCCCGACCTTTGCTCTTTGTTGTGGCAAGAATGACGGTCGGAAGGGGGAATGGATCGAAGCCTGGCGAGTGCAGCGCACCCCGAGTGTGGGAGGGAAAAGTCCACAGGTGTGTCATGAAATATTGCCATGTGGATTTTTTTTTGTCTGCGCAGCGAGGAACCTCTGCGGCTCGATAAAACCGATGTGGTTTCTAACAGAAAGAGCAAACTAATAAAACTAGTTTGCTTAGCCATTCCAACTTCTGTTTATCAAGCAAATGTTCAGTGTTCAAGCGAACCCCAGTCTATAACTGCTTGTCGATAGAGATTACAGTTGACCCGTTGCTGCACTCTTGGAGTTCTTTGTTCTTAACCTCAGAGCAAAATTTCTCAATGCAGCATTACCCGCTGCTGTCCCAACTATTACCAGAATATTAATAAAGTTTTGATGAAATTCAACTGCCTTGCCGTTACACGTAAGCGAAGCTCAGTCCCCATCACGAGGAATACAATAAGAAACAAAACAAAATCATCCTCCGCAATTTTGTAATAATGATAATCATCCTTACCTTTGTCATCGTCTTCGTCGTTATGGTAACGAAAAGGAATTTTTCTCAAAGATTTCCAAACAAATCAGTGTTTCCAAACTTTCTTCCTGGTGCAAGCATCATTAGAATGTCAACGGGAAAAGATAATTCAATGCTGTACTAATGAGGACCCCAAGAACAACACACGGAAGTCCCAAGTTTTTGATATTGAAGCAATGATATAAGAACTCTCGTCAACAGAGACTGGTGTATTTTTTTGTTCACAGGAGCATGTATAAAACTGAAGATGAAGTGTGAAAACTGGGCGGTGCTTGGTTATGTCGAAGTGGCTTCATTAGAGCCAGCTCGTCTTCTGGACAAGATGGTGATAGAAGGGAAAAAAACAAGGAAGAAACTGCCAACTTTGATCAGATTCTGACGGGTGCAGTGTGGGATTATGTTGGGGACGTCTGGAGGTGGAAGGAAGAGGGGAGGAGGTGGAATGGACGGGTGATTGAAATGCCTCTGGCTGGTTAAAATACACGGTCTGGTGTTAAAGGTCGAGTGAGGTGGCTGTGACCCGAATGTCTTCATAAAACTTTAAAGAAAGTTGTCACTGTTGGGAAAACTTTGTTGACTTTTTAAAGAGACCTGGCCGGGTGCAGATTTTTTTATTCTAACTTGTGATGTCATGATTGTTCACAGATACACATAAAAATATTGTCCCAGCTGGACAACGCGAAGGTATCCATGTACAATCTTGACATCACTGTTGTTGACCTCTCTCTCGATGCATTATGATAATTTTCGGCGTGTATGTGAAGAATGATAATGGAGAAAGAAATATTGACACAGATTTGGGCCAAAAGGTACCTTGCGCTAACCTTTACACAGTCTTTAGAACAAACAGGACCCCACCAGGCCTTTCAAAAGCTCATGGTTATGTTTTTACCCAGCCGCAACATCTTTCAAGGATTGAAGGATTATCAATAATGACGACAACGACTCCAGTGACGAGGATCGCTACAATGATATCATCATTTCACAACAAGCAGAGCCCTCAGTGGAAAAATTTAAAAACAAAACGCGCAGGGTAACGAAGGAAAGATTGAGGTGATTTGCCCGGGAGCAGAAATGAGTCCCCGCGCATGCGTGCACGCAGGAAAGGAAATGTACTCGGGCAAGCATTAACGCACTGATAAACGACGACTACGACGACGATGATGATGGTTGATGATGATAATGATGATGATGAAGAAGAAGACGACGATAATGATGAAGCAGAAGCAAAAATAAGAAGAAAGAGTAAAAGGACGAGAACTGTGAAGAAGAAGGATGTAAAAGCCTTCACAAAGCCGGACATAGACAAGACAGGGGCTCGATAATCGCAAAGGGCAGGGCTCGTGTGAGTGATAACACCACCTTGCGGATGCACGACTGGTGTCAGCAGGGACGTCAGGGGCGCTGCCAGCCAAAGATGCATCGAGGCTCGTGATGCACGTGCATGTGCCGGCATGACACAGCAAGAGACTGGCGCGGAAGCAGTCGTGATGAAGAAAGACAGCATGAGCAGAGTGTATTCTTCAGCACCAGCCCCTCTCACCCCATTCCCCGAACCCCCCGAGCCCCCTGAGCCCCCTCGTCCTCGCTCGAGCACTGAAACCTTTTCTAATAATTTTCATTAATTTTTTTTCTCTGCCTCTCACCATGTGTGCCTCACAGCTAGAAGTTACCTATGAGGATAAATCTTCTCCTGACAGGTGCTTACAAATCATCCACATCTGATTCTGGAGACCGGGGGCCAGGTAGGCAGAGCATCCCCATATCATGCTCCGCGCCAAGCAGTCGCTTAAGATGCTTGTAAAATAAAAGCAGTTCAGGTGATTGCTACCTGCTCGTTATCTATCCAGTGCTTAGTGGAGTATTGCGTGCCTGGCCGCCAGGACCTGATAGTCGGGAAATATTTCAGAAAACTTATCTTCGCATTTCTTAACCACATCAAAACAACGTTTCTGAAATGTTTCCATGCTATCGGGGGGCACTCATGCGAAATCTCGAGCACCTTTAGGGTAATCACGGGAAATCTCGAGCGCCCTGAGGGTAATCATGTGAGATCGTGAGTGCCTTCATGGTAATTGTGCCATCTGCTGTCTATCACTCTGTCAAGATACTGTTACATAATTTTACATTTTATGTACGAGTTTTATGAGGGTGAAACCCTGCTATGTCTGTAAAAGTCGGAACAAAAATTATTTGTTTGCAGAAGCTATGCTTTCTTGTCCTACCGAAGAAGGAAGAAAACATCTGCCGGAATGAACGATTCATAACTGTATCTCAGTACTGGAAATAAAAGAAAGAATAATCTTCGGCAAACAATCAGAAAATAACAAAGAAGAAAACAAAGCATAAAAATGGAGTTGATTTCCGGTTTCCCTTGGTAATGCCAGGTCCATTGTACTGAACTCCTTGTCTTTGCTGTTTGCACTGAACACACTTCACGAATCGCTGAACACACTTTGTGAACACTGAATGGAGTCATCATAACGAAAATGAGGCTATTTGGAAAGTTAATAAACTCACAGCAAAATGAAAAATCGGAAAAAAAGCAAATGATTGCATGTCACCATGAAATATTTCATTCAGATGGCAGAAAAATTGAAAAAATGTCCAAACAGAGCTTACATGCTGCTGTCTCATTGAAAGCAAGAAAATGTTCTCCATTTTCCGCATCGCTGAGGCTTTTCCAGAGGTACGGTGAATGGTGGTAATTAAAACCAGATTTTTGGGATCAGGAGAGCGACTGAGTTTGACAAGAAGATCGATTTCATCCTAAAAGTTATTAGCGCCACCTCTTACTTTTATTCCTTTTTGTTTTCCTGTCTCTTGACGAGTGAGACTGCATGTGTCAAGTTACTATGGCAACACTTCTCACTTCCTTGTTTATCACTATTTTACCTTTCTTTTCCCTTCAATCTCCTTTCCTCTTCAATCTGTTTCTTTTCTCATCAATTTTCTGTTCTGTTCTTTTCAATGTTTCGTTTTCTTTCTCTCATTTACCTCCTCACAAATCTTCATAATTATGTCAGCCATTCTTCTGTTTTCCTTCTTCCTTTTGATTGCAAGGAAGCAAGTACACTCACAGATTGACATAATACAGAGGGGGATGATAGAGGGGGAAGAGGACAAAAAAAATATATATTCCTGCTCACAGATCAACCAATCAACTGGCCTTTAACATGCTTTTTCAATGTTTTGATCAACATCGCAGACGAACTGCGTGAAAAACAATATTATTCTTGTGGCACACCGGCTCAAAAACACAAAAATGTAAATATTTATTTTATTATTTACTCTGCCAACGGCCCGTTTGACATCGCAGCACGAATTTCGGGCTGTCTCTCCTGTACCACCCGATGTGGTAAACAGCATAAAAATATATTTGACATGCCACTAATGAAGGAGCTGCTCAATAATCTGAAGGACTAGGCCCAGAAAATATCGTGGAAATTGTATTAAGACCGTGGTGGCGGAGACAAGAATTCGGCCTCAGACATGCTGCCATGAGATTTGGATGCAGTAATCAACGGATGATTTAGAGCAAACATTTTTGTCATGTATGATGTCTGTGTTCTTTCTCTCTCTCTTTCTCCATCTCTGCCTCATACACTCTGTCTTTGGACTCTCTCGCGTACGCACGTGTAAATGTAATCAGATGATTACTGATTTGTAATTAAAAGAATTACCTTAATACAGGGTATTATTATTAGAAAAAGCTTCTTAAAAAGGATTTCATCGCGGAGACAAGTTTGTTCACCTGGGAACAAGGACGTGCTATGTCCATCTACCTGTCCTATCAAAATAGACCTTCAGTGTGTTTTAATGGACTGTAAGTTGTCGTAGTCATCTTCAGCGCTCAGCAACACTGTTCACATCATTATCGTCGTCGTGGTCGTCGTCGGCTCATTTCCAGTCTCTGAAATTTGCCAGATGACAATGGCAGGTACAGTCTCACAGATGATAGCAGGGATCACGCCATTGATCTTAGCAGCTGCTTTTTGTCGGCAAGGGTGATAATACCCGTTCTGGATTACAATTCTTACGAAAATGTAGTATAACTGTGATCGTAGTCTTCACAACAAAAGACATTTGAAAACCCCGAAACACTATTTTATACTGTAGTTTTCAACTCTGTTCGAGAAAGGAGGACGTGAAGTCTCTCGCGAAACAATCCCCATTAATTGCCATGAGGTTACATCCCTCGATAGACGAAAAATTGCGATTTGCTGGTCATCTGGGAGACCACATAGAAAATGCAAACTCGTAGTAATTTAAAATCCTATATGGCTCCTGTAAAATACATTTCTTACCGGGATATATTTCAGAATCATGAAAAATATTCATGAGGGCGAACATATGATCAAGAATGCGTGATATGTTTCAATCCTTTGACCAACTAAATAAATATGCAGATCGCTGCCCCGTCTTCAGAATATTTCGTGACATTAAAGAACCACCCACAGATGGACAGGCTCGGTCCCTGAAGTACAGATTTCTTTGTTGGACAAATTCATTTCGCTTGTAATAGGCGTTAGAGGAAACAAGCTGCTGGTTGCAGTGAGTTAATCAGACGACAGGGTGAGGCAGGTTGCATGCAGCAGTGTAATCATAAGCAAAAGACTACAGTTTGCCCTCAGAAAGCACAGGGATACTATTAAGTGAATGGTGAAAGAAGCGGAAATAGAAAGCTGAAAGAACTCTTTATCTGATCTTGTGAAGCATTCAGACCAGCTCCGTTTCCAAGCATTTCTAATCGCACAATTCCGACATTGTGGCAACAGTTGTGACACAAGCGTATCACATATCACCGGGGTAGTTAGTAATTCTCAGGAACTTGAAAATATTTTTGTTATGATCAATGACGAAGAGAGATAACTGAAGAAATTGACAGGCAGACAGACAGAAATAAAAAGAACGCAAAAGTATGACGAGACAAATAAAAATACCATTCCTTTGGCAAGCATCTATGTTTTCTTACAAATGTGCAAGATATGTGCGTAATTACAATTATTTTTTAAGTTCCTGTATACCTTCACTGCAAAATCAGTATATTGTAACATACTCTTGAATATTATTGACAGACAACCAACCTTTCATGACAGATTCAGTCTGTTTTCACTACTATTATATTTTAATAAAAATTTACATTTGCATAACCGCATTAAGTGATAGAATAATTGTACTACATTTTCAGAATTTTTATTTTATTTAATTTACATTTTTCTTACATTCCGTTTGTGCTTTATGTTGCTAGGACCGAGAATACAGGCGATTTTTAAACTTAAAGACACGGTACAGGGTTATGGTTAAGCAGAAATTATCTCGTTCTCACATTTTTGATACCTTCTGTCCTTTCGTTTATTTATCCTGGACCAATAACCTTTTCAGGTGTTTTCTTTACGCGAGCGGATGAAACACGAGGAAGCCAGCACACAATGGCTTTCCTGCAGACGACATTCACACCGCCATTAAGCAGCCATTGCTGTTTCCGTCCGCCAGGGGAGGCAGGTGGGTAGCGACTACAACGTCAGCAAACCTTGTGTACACGTCGTCATGGCACGTTCCTAGCGCTCCACTGGGCTGTGACACCAAGAGTTACAACTAGCGATTTCCGAGGTCTAATTTTTGTTGTGTGGAGCCCTACTCTACCTTCAGTACGATCCTCCCTCCCACACTCCCCCTCCGGAAACTTTTCACGCCTCCACCTGCAGGAGAGCGGGTGTAGTAGGGGCTTGGTTGGCGGGGGATGTGGAGGGGAGGAGAAGGAGGTGCACACCACATGTTGTGGGACTTGACAGGTGTCCCCCTCGGCACAGTCGTGCTTCCGTCAAATGTCGATTTTTTTGCAAGACCTCGCACGACATTCCTGTCATTTGGCGGCGAGTTTCATGGTTTTTTTTTTTCAGTCCTTCGATGGACAAATGATTCTTTCAATCCTCCCCCATCCTATCATCCTTTCCCTCCTTTGTTCCATTTTCTCGCGAATCAGCAGACCCAAACTTGTCGTCTGCTTCGCGGCTCAGTGACTGGCGGCAGACAGGATTAGGTTACGATAGGAGTCATCACACTGACGGACGCGCAGATAGCTACAGGTCGTGTTTCGCACGTGCAGCGCCGCATCTACAGCCACCCTGATGTAAGCCGCAACTACGGTCCCTAGACAGCTCCCCTCACCCCACTACAATCTCATCCCTCTTCATCCCCCATACCACCATCCATCTCACCTCAACCACCTCGGATTCACAGCTGCGGTCCCAGGAGCCTCATGCGCAGACCGAGACGACAAACTTCAGTAAAAGTCTGGGACTTCGGCCTGCGAGAGTTCCACACAGAGAACGAGTTATACTTTGCTGTCTCCCGTCTGCTGTCTTGAAGAGGACTTCATTTCCGGTGCCTCAAAGTTCACCCGTGGTCTACGTAAGGGACATTCAGGGAGACATTTCAGGGCCCTATCTTTGCAGACTTTATCAGAGGCTTCAAATTCTCTCCATTAATAGACGATTGGACACCTTATAGTCAGTGAAATATCAAAGCTTCACGAGGTTTTTGCACCGCAGTGCAGACTATAATTTGGAAGCAAAAAAACAAAAGGCAAACCAATAGGAAAGCGATTTAGTTAAAGTCAAAATAAAATGTGTAACTTGCATGTAATTAAGGAAATTTTATCTCACATGTAGTCATTCCAATTTGATTTCAAATTAAAATTTTTAATAAAAATGCATTTTCATGACTGTTATTTGATATAATCAGTTTAATGTCACCTTTACGATTCATCTGATGTCACAATTAAATCACTAACTCCGTACAATTTCTTATCCGTTGTTTTAACTATAATCAGACATATAAGGAAAAAATCATAAGAAAAATTCTTGGACTTTCACCATTCGGAAAAGGTCAGAAAGCTGGCAGCCTGGGTTTGGAAAATGAAATGTTGAATAAGCTCACAGTAATGAAAAGTTAAGTGAACTGGAGAATACTGTCGTGACAGATGATACAGTTACAAACAGTAACATAGTTTCCATGTGACAACTGTATGCTTCCATATTGCAACCCTTGCCGAAGAAGTCTGACCAACGATCCTTTCGTGTGAAAAATAGAATGTGATTGCAAAACTGAATGAACCTGTTGCTTTGAATACGGTTGTACTGGAAATAGAATTTGCACAGATCCTTGCACACAAATGAAGCCGACCCTTTGCAAAGGCAGGGCACCCCTCGACAAGTTTGTTTACATCCTTTCAGTAAATTGTGCAAACAAATTTAAGTATTCATAAACCGTCCTGATGCAGTATTAAAAAGTGTTCTTAAGTTTGCTTTTGTAGCCTGAAATTGTAAGCTGGTATACTCAAAAATATAAATATATTCATTTAAGACCTTCCTAGTTGACTTGCCATTCCCTTTAAAGACAGAAATCACAGAATGCACAAGGCCTCTCCGATAGAAAATAACTTCCCAAAGAACTTTTATGTGCATATCGGCCGAGTTTTGAAACATTCTTCGCAGGATTAAGAGTCTGGTTGTTTGCGCATGCGTAGTCTTATACTGACGAGCTCTAGAGTGCTTTCGTAAACAACGAACAGGGCTAATGACTCCCCAGTGGCCCCCAGGTCGCTCTCTTTTGTTTCAGCACTGGGCCTCCCCCGGCGAGCCGTCGCGGATCCTACATAAAACTCTCTTATTCAAACGTTCCCTTACGTTTTCCCCGGGCCCCATAAATCTGCCAGCAGTCATCCCCCTTGCTTGTAGCAAGTCCTGGAGCATCCTAAAGAGCTGAAACAAAGTCCAGAAAAAAGCAGAAAATGAAATAAAGAAATAAATGAAGCCGTGCCTCACATAACTGGCATCGTTGGGATTTTTTTTTTTTGCGACATGTTTTATCATCCTCGGGTTCTTCTTTTCTTGTTGAGGTTGTTCGTGAGATGCAGGACTGGGTCGCGAAGGTCGGTTTTGATGGAGGACCTGTTTGGAGATACTTGGCGTCCCCTGATGGAGCGAGCGGTTTCGTGTAACCTTTCCTGTTTGTCTTTTTAACGAGCCCAATGGGAGACAGCTGTCGACGACAGTCAGCAAGCAAAGAGCAGCTGCAGCAACGAGGCTCCGCCATCGGTTCACTCCTCTCGAGCTCTGCGCGCGCTCCTTCCTCTGTGACTAATGCTTACGAGAGACTTGCCATTTTTTTTCGATGGAAGACAGAGTGGAAAAGAAAAACAGAAACCATGGATTTTTCGTGGATTTTTTTCTATTTCGTTTTTTTTTTTTTGTGCTGTTGCTATTGCTAGCACCACCAGCACCAATTTTCCTATAATTCATTGAGAGTTACAATTTTTAAAAAAGGCACAAAAATATAGGGGGCTACAGGGTCAGTTGTTTTGCTCGGAACAAGTTAGGTTAATGCTCAGTCCATGTTCCAGATCCAAAGAAAAAAAGTGAGCCAAAGGAGAGAAGTGATTCCACGACCCTGTCGGGACAGAAGGAAGGTAGGAATAAAAAGGAAGGGGGGTGGGCTAAACACTTTGAAATATGTCGCAAGCCTGAAACATATTCTTCAGATTTCATATTGCAAAAGGATTCTTTATTTTTTGCTCACAGGGACTTCTGTTGGCTCGGCAGCTTCTTTCACAACGATTGCCATATAAAAGCAGGCAGTGACTACATTGTATCATTGTCGTCTATCAAGCCAGCATTCTCACATTCCAGGATGTGTTTTGACGAACCCAGGGACTCGGGACAGTCAGCTCTCTCGGACATCCAACTTTGATGAACAACGGTCAGAGAAGTTACACGACAACACAGTATGGCAGCCTGCTGGAGTCACCTGTGTTTTAACCGCAACTGTAAGTAAACTATCATTTTGAAACGCGAAAGTTTGCTCAGACATGATTTAGAACACAAGCCTCCATCATTTAAGCTCAGATGACTTGCCTTTCCCTTTAATAGCGACGTGGGTTCCGGAGTAACCATCCGCAGTAATTCCCACATCAGTTGGGCAATGGACTGTAGACCAATACATCAAACACGAAACTCGAGTGTTGAAGTCGGCAAACGAGGGACACAAGGATTTTTAAAAAGCCCTATAGGGAGGAGTTCCCTTTGGCCTAGACCTTTGAACTCGCCGAAGGATCAAAGGACTGCAGGCTCTACCCACGCAGAACTAAGAATGTTGTGTGTGTGTGAGAGGTGTTAGACTTCTAACATCCCTGGCCAGACAAGTCAAAGAGTTGAGGGTGGCAATACCCTTATCTCTTCTCCATTGAAAACCAGGCACGACTGCTTGTGCTCGTTGGGAGGAGGGCGTAAAATAACGAGCGCAAATGATGATGTTGATGAAATTAACGATGGCGATGATTGTACTGTAACACTGTTATAACATTTTAATGCCAAAGGTAGCAGACAGGTATTGCTCAGCTTGTAAACAGTAAAACAGTCAAGGTTTATGTAAATAAGGCAATATATAAACTATTCTCCTTCTCTCCTCTCTAACACACATCGTGAACATGTATTATTAGTTAAACATAACATAAGATATTTTTCTTCTTCCTCTTGTTTTTCTTTAAGTGGGGACACCTTTGTAACCTAGAAAATGCATTTTTAAAGAGGGGTAGAAGGCGCATGATCTTATCCTTTGAAGTCTGACGGTGTGAAAGTTTCAACACTTTGACAAGCTGAAGCAAAATTATGGAAGATCAGGTTTCTAGAGAGTTCGTGTCACTGTGAAAATTCCAGAAATATGCGTCAGTGCCAGACTGCGCTGAAGTCTGGAGAAACACAAACAAAACGTGCTTTGAGGAGAATTATAAGTCAATTTATAAATATTTACAATTCTCTTGCTTGCCCATCCAGCGATGTATCGGTGGTAGAGAGAAGGCCATCGCTTATTAAAAGTCCATGAATTATTCAGTGGGGACAAACAAACCACACCGGAAGAGACCCGCAGAGAAGTCGTTTGTCTTGTTTGGTTGATGGAACAGCTGCTCGCCCTCAGGTAAACAACAGTGTGAGCAGCTGGAAGGAGTTCAAGGGTCATATTTACGTACTACTTTCGTGCCAGACTCGTATTGCTTGCTCTCTTGCTTGATTGGTGCACTTGATACAAGAAGGCTTCCACACAGTGGTCATTACACAGTCTAAGGAGGAGAGCCACCCGATCGCTCAATCACATTGACATGGACTTCCTCTAAAAGAGAAAGAGGTGTTGGGTGGTGTGGGTGAGAGAGAGAAAAGAGAGAGAAAAAAGGGAGGAAGGAGGAAAGACAGCAAATTTCAAAGGAAACTCCTAGTCAAAGCATAAAGGGAGCTAACGCTTATCTTCTCCAGTCAATGTGTCTGGAAGTCTCTCCGTCTTGAGCAGATGGACAACGTCTTTGAAACCTCATTAAGATCTGACGAAACAGCATATCTTCTCCCGACTATCAGCCCCGGGGACAAGGGCGAGAATCAGCAAACTTTGACACAGAGAAATTGCCTGCCCTTTGACTACTTCTTGCCATGCTCGACAATTTTTCAACGTCTTGGTGTTTGGGAAGGGCGAGTGCGAGCTGTTTTGATGGCGAACTGCTCTATGGTGAGAAAGGCAAGAATCGAAGTTGTAACTGTAAACAGGCGCTGAAGACCTTGGAGGTCCAGGAGGTCTAGAGGTCCTCCTCTTCCGGGTAGCCGGGTGGTTGGAGCACTGACATCCAAACCCAGAGGTGCGCCGGTTCGATACCCGGGTGGCGCAGGGAATTTTCTTGGAAAGCCTTGAACACGGTCGAGAGAATAAAATGATCTTTTGAGCTGTCTTATGAGACAGATGGCGCCACCTGGACCATTGTTTTACCTGCGATCTACTTGTGGAAAGTTTTAAGCCAAGAAACATCGATTTTAAATAAAAGATATTTACCATCACACAACTGTTTATGGTTGATGACACAAAAACATTACATAGGCTTTCCGTAGAGTTTCAGATGTGTGCAGTACTGTGAAATAGCCTCGTTTCCAAACAATAGTTTTCCCCTTGCCTATCCCTCAGGGTTCATTCCCGCTTAATTACACGTGGAAGTTTTTTTTTCGTCAGCGTAAATGAATGTCTGGTTCTTGCTGTGACAGCCTGGATGCTCGCAGCTTGAGTTTAAAGGGCAGAAGAAACTGTTAACTCTATGTCAAAGACAGATTGCAATCCTCCCACAGACAAGGATTTTTTTTTTCTTCCGACCTCTGAGATCAACCTCACTCAGGCTGACTCCAGCAGGGGTTAGGAAGATCTTTCAAAGAATTATGCTGGAAATTGTAAGCCAGACGGTGGCAGAAGAGATTAATGAGATGATCAGAAAGGTTTTCTGTTTGAATCTTTATTCCACCTGACCTGAACGAGGCCTTGACCCGTTCGTCTGCTCCGTCCTCTGCATCGATCTTCCGCGCATGCGCAGCTTGGTACCAGTAAACGCCAGCGAGGGGTAAGGTGGGTTCAAAGGACAGAGGAGGGGAAAATGGGAGAAGTATGGAGATGATGGTGATGGGAGGATGCGAAGGCTCTGTATGTGGCAAGAGTGAAAGGGAGGCGAGCGACCCCAAAAGAAAAAAAATCTCCAGAACGCGCATGACCTCACGCCCTTGACCTGAAGGGTAATTGATAGGTAAAGCTGTAAGCTCATACAAGTAAAGAGCTGGAAGGAATGGTCTGTTTTTCTGGATGTTAGAAACGGTTTGTATTCCTCCTTGAAGAACATGTGAAGTTTACCTGATGCATTCACCGATGTACTTAACTGTTATTTATATTTTTGTATTTTAATATTTTTTTAAATTTTATAATATTTATTTTTTAGTGTACACTTTGAAAAATGCGCCTTGTGGATCGAAGATTAAAACTTTGTCCTCATACTAGCCGGCTCGACATACGTCTGAAGTCATGGTTTATATAGTGTCTGTTTGACCCAACTGTTAAATGGGTACCTGACCCCTAGTTGACCCGCCTGTTGAAAGTGTACTTCATCTCTAGTTGGTCCAGCTGTTGAAAGTGTACCTGACTCCGAACAGGTTTGGGGGAGGAAATGCAGTGAAAAAGATGAGGTGGTCACCACCATCACCAACAGATTGCCCCAAGGAAAGTAAGGTTTTAACTCTCTCACTACTAAATGACCGAAAGATCAGGGGGACACTTTCAACTGTAATGGAACCTTTAACTGTAATGGAACCTTTCTATTTAAGGTTGTGAGTGCACTCTAACAATGGGGAACAGATGTCGGAAGAGTGATCTGCTGTGAAGGTTTGTTGAGGTTTCAAGTTTTTTCTAGGGACTGGATAGAGCTCGGTACAAGATACTGTTCCCCCAAATGTGTGGGAATAGCTCCCTTCCGTTCTCGAGATACACGCCTACAAACATCCCCATTAGGGAAAGAGATCAAATTCGTGACCTCGCGACACGCCTAATTTATGCATGTAGGTCGTGAAGGCCTCAGCCAATGGGGAGAGAGCTACATGTCTATGCACAATCCTGACGTCTGTGTTGTTTACTGATATTGTTTGTACGTGTGTAGCTTCAGGAAAGAGAAGGGGGCTATTAACCGCTGTTTGCAATACTGTCTTGCTCTGAGCTTCACTCAGACAATAGAAATAAATGTCGCACCACACTAGACCTTTAAGTCCGAGAGCGAAGAAAGAAAGAAAAAAGAATGAATAAGCCACTAGTAGCTAGAAACCGAAGAATCCAACAAATTCCCGAATGTCGCTACTTGTTATTGCAAGTTTGTTTTTTGTTTTTTTGCCTGGGAAGGTCAAAATAGATAGTATTCTCCTTGCCTCGTATTTTTCAGTATAAACAAAACATTTATCAGAAAGAGAGAAATGTTTTCCGATCATCAGGCCAGAAGCTTGGAGTCTGAATTTATTTTATTTCTTGTTTTACATTAGCAGTAGGTAGCAAAACCCATTTTCAAGACCTGAGTGTAATGGCGGATACCGCAGCAGGTGCCAGTCGTAAAATTCTTGTGCATTAACGATGATCTTTTATATATGTCTCGGGAACTCAGGGAACAGTAACTCCAGTGTAACAACTCCTGCAATCCTTCTCGACCTTTCCTCCTGCCTACCTTCCTCCTGGCTGTCGTTTCCTCATCTACAGTCACGTCTACTTTGTTTGCCTCCCTTCTGCATTGTGTCCCTTTGCGCATCTTTATATCTACACCTATGGCAATGCGAGTCTACCTTTCTCTTTGTGCACCTCTTCATCTCTTTTTTTTTTTCTCTCTCTCTCTCAACACTTTCATCTTATTGTATTTTCTCTCATGTTTCACAGCTTTCTTAATCCCCTTTTCCTCGCCTTTTCTGAGATACATAACCTTTCTTTCTCACCTTACCCACTCGTTCCTGCCCTCCCTCACAATCTGTCAGACCGTGGTGTAACCAGATTCCTGTTGTTGTGGTCAAGGTATTCTTTCCTCAACATCATCGTGGATTTGCCCTCGACTTAACATGCATGACCTGACCACTGTTGTTGTCTTTTTGTAAGTGAGGTCCGCTAGTCTCTTAAGATGCATTGTGTGGCCAGACCAGATTACAAATGAAGAATTACCGAGGCAAACCTCCATCTTCCTGACAAGCACGAGAGGACAACCGCAGGCAGAGCCCATGAACCGGATGTGACGTTTCGTAGCACGAGGTCTGTGGGGTTGAGTGCGGTTCTAGAAGCTGTGTTATCCGACAGACATATGGCATCCATCGTCTACCACGGAGCTTACATAAACTGGATCGCAGGCGTTCTGCAGAGACCGACCCTAAGCCACTCACAAGTCGTGGTCCCTTAGGTCTCAGCCCTTTGTAGGCCAACATCGAGAACTACAGCAAGTCGATGATGGCCGTAGTTAAATTCTTAATGTTATCAGTAAACTTGAAATAAGTTTGAAAAAGCTGTGGAACTCATCTCCCAACGGCTTAGAACTGAAAACGCAGCAATGTGAAGGCTTCATCTCCGTCAACTCGGGAGTTTGCATCGTCTGCTCGTGTTGATAATAAATGTTCTTCAGCTGACAATCCTTTCAAGATACCAACCTTGGATGCTAGAAAATGGCTGTACAACAAATGACATGGTATTGTCATGGGAAGTCACTCTTTTCACCTTAATAGGAACGATGATAACCTGGCGCCGGATGCAAGAAAAACATCCTTGAGGACCAGTGAAATATATTTCTCCGGTACACAGGTTTAATTTAGTTAAAATTCTCTTAAAATGAGGCAGGCAAGTTTTCCACGTGATATGGTAATCGTGATAATTGTATTAAGGGTTGTCTCCTCCCCAGAAAATAATTGCTTTATATATTTGTTTCTTTCTGAGTATTTTATTCCGATGACTGTCTGGGAAAGATTGATGCTGCGTATTTACGTTCTGGATGCGGGTAGATGGATACTCGCTTTCTGAAGAGATTAAGAAAAAAAAATCACAATATTTCTGTCTTGTAGGCTAAGATGTACACAAGGAGAAAGTTTGTGTGTTGTTGTGTAGCAGTCGGGGTCGTCTTGAACTGTCGTAAACGTCACCGATGAAGGCGATGACGACCCATCGATCTTCGGCAATTCCAAGGTGCACGCTTTTTGTGGTAAGCAGGCGACATCTTGCGGACGGCAAGGGCAAGCAATTTGATCAACGTTATTAAAGGGCAGAGCACCGCTGAAATGAGGTTTCCGTTAAGCCCCGCCACTGGCAGGTATTAACACTATTCTCCTCAGGCGCAGTTAACGAGGAATAAACACTTCCTCCTCCCTTCCCAGCTCCGTAAAGGAGATAAAGGAGATAAAGACCGCGACATATTAAAACCTGGCACGTGTGGTGATGTCTAACATTATGCCCACAACATGGGCATTAAATCCTGGCCGAGCAATCTGTTTGGGAAATGGAGTTGTTTTCTTTATCACTCACTAAATAACAGCTCGCGCGCCTCGCTCCTCACTGTTGACTGTTGTTGCGCATTTTATCTGACATCGTCCAGGTAACAACTGCGGTTAACTCTCTTAATATTTCTAGGCGGTTTGGTGGCCCGAAGGTTTAACTTTTATGTATCCATATAACTAATACGAGGACGGTTGACCTCCCTTTCTTCGAACCTCTTTTCGGGCACTCTTCCTTTTTGCATGGGCCATTATTTACAGGACCGGGTCTTAGTTTTAGTGCTGTCTGTCGTAAAATAAGTTTCTGGATGTATCCTTTGAAGAAAGTACTCTAAAAGTTTTGTTGCCTGATTCTGGATTGTCATAAAGGCTAACCACCAAAATTTTTACCATCTGGACTATAAACGCGAAGAACCACTGCATTTCTGCCTCATCCTTCTCTGTCTGTAGATCTTTGATACAGACGCCTATTAATCAAAGTTCATTAATAGAAAGCTCCAAAAAACAAAAACAAAACCAAAATCAAACAACACCCCCGCCAAAAAATAAAAAAATAAAAACAAACAAACAAACAAAAAAAAAACAAACAAAAAAAATACAAAACAAACAAAAAAACTCTAGCATAAAGTAACAAAACGCACACACTTACAACATCCCTCCAACGTTTCCTTGAGTACAAAGGCCCATTATACGTTTGGGTCTAGTAACAATGGTTAATTGACAAGCCTGATTTAACAGAAAAAGGAGGTTTGAAAGAAATCATTTAATTGAAGGGCGTGGGAAGGCTGTTTGTGTTATTTCAATAAGAAGTTAGCACCGACGAATGAAGGATCGGCAAACTATTTATCAGACTACAGTCTGAGACCGGAAGCCACCTAAAAGATGAATGAAACATTGACTGCCTTAGACAACCGCAAGTGTCAGAAAGCATATTGTCTCAACAGCCAGTTGTAGTGGCGGTTTGAATCCCACAATCAGGTGTTATCCCCCTAAAATAAATTCAGTTTCAAAAAGTAGTTTGGCAATGTCAGTCAGACTACACCTAATGTTTCAAGCTTACAACAAATAAATTCTCCAATAGTTACATTCCTATAATTATAACAACCAGTTGTAGGCTTCCTTTGTCCGTGTTTACCTATGGAATGCCTTGGGATTAAACTTTGATACATGTATACAAGTATATGTCTAAAATTTGTCATACAAAATAATTATCTGAAGACTGCAAACTTTACAATAAAGCTTTTGAAACTTCATCACCACCGGGACATTTTTACAACTCCAGTTACAAGAGTATAATTAATACATCAGCTTATGATAGTATAATAACAGAAATTAAAATATTTTTAAAGAAAGGTGGGAAGGTAAGGAGAGGAAAGAGATGAAGCAAGAGAGGTGGAAGAGGAAATGATAACACAAGACCACGATCCTCGCTAAAATCGCTGCACTTGATGATAAAGCCCTCGTCACTAGATAAGCGATTCTCTGATTTCATGAAACCCATTAGTGTGTCGAATATCGCCAAGCGGTTAGGAAGGCGAATGTCAGAATAGAGAGTGGAAGTAATTGTGATTGACGACATTTTAAAGATCGGGGCTTTAATCTTAAGAAATAAATCATTGGACCTTTAAAAAGACAGCCAGTGAATAGTGCATCGATGACTTTCTGTCTTGGATTTCTCTATTCCCTGGAAAACAGACCGTTCACAGACTTGATCACAAATATGAGAAAGATCTTGTTTTTGATGATGATGATGATGATGATGATGATGATGATGATGATGATGATAAATAGTGTAAAGTGCTAAGCATTTCAAGCACCATATTAATAGTAGTGAGTTCAGGTAATTATTAAAAATATGATATAAAGCATGGATGCAAAGTACTTCATTAATTTTTTTATAAGGCATTACGCAAGGAATTCTTCATCAATTCATATTATTTTTCAGTTAGATATTTCACTGAGTTATTGTTTGCGAGAATTTCAGTAAGACAGCTGCTCATCCACATTGCCGGAGGTAGGTACAAACAGAAATCGTTGTTTTCTGGCCAAAGGTTTAGGTGTAATGCAATTGGATTTTTTTTTTTTTTTAGTCGCGTATAACTGTATCGACCATGAAGCCCGTGAGTTCTTCCACCTCTTGTCTTAATGGTTTTCGAGGTCATTAGTTTCATGATGACTCCTCTTCCTCCCATACTAACAGTTCTGAGCACGCGCAATGCTAAAGGTCATCAATGACCCTCCCCTCTAAAAACACACCTTACTTCAAGTTGACCACAGGAGATTGTTAAAGGTGATATCACCGAGGAACAAGTCCAATCACTCGGCCGCAACATGTTAATTTTTGCAGAGAGTGTTTTCTGCCCAGTATCTCCAACGATCTTGGCGTCAGAAAGTATTTATTCTGGCCGGGCTTTTTTGAGGGTTTGTTTTAGGAAAAAAAATCGCCTTCACTAGGCGTGGACATTTTCTAGCACTACCCTAGCTCCTGCTGATGTTGGAGTCTGGAAGTTAAACATGAGATAAACAGAAACATCTCTTCAGACGACAGCAACACTGAGCATTGGTGTTTGCCATACGAGGCGGAGTGAAGGATGTTTTTGTGAGTTTTTCTCACGTGACGCAGGCGGCGATTTATAGCAAAACGATGTGCGAGCGGCGGTGTGGACCCTCCTGCCTCTCGCTCTACATCAGTTATCATCCCGGAAGTTTCCTGCGGCCTCAGCTGTGAAGTGACAAAGTGGGGGCACCAGGGGCCAGCTCCTACTTTCCAAAGATGCGAACATATAACTGCTTCATAACGACAGCCTCCGGGTGGCGGCGGTGGGTGTAATACTACGTCTGCGGTGTCTGGCGGCGATTTATACATTGCTTCTCTTGGTATACCACTGGTTTCTGGCAGGTCGCGGGTTTCTTATGCTGGAATCATAACTACAACTCGGAGGTGACATTAAAATATTGTATTCCAGCAATAACCTAATCATATAACCAGTTATCAACTCGCCTAACCCGCTCGAGTTATCAGTTTAAACGCCTCCAATTATCATCTTAGTCTAATCAGTTCCAGTTATCAATTTAGTCTCAACACCTGGATTTTGAGGATGTGAGCTAGTGGAGTAGTATTACAAAATAAATCCTAACCTGTCACGTCTCACGACAAAGCGTCTCGTGGATATAAATTATTCCTTCTCTTACACTAAACTTAAAACTGGCGACACTAGTATTGTAGAGGAATAAGTGCCGATAGCATCACAGCCTCATTTGGTCAAAATAGTTTCACAAATCGTCCTCAGAAACGCTGATTATGAGGTTAAAGGTTGACATCAGCAAATTGAAGGGTGCAAATTGATTGCGACGCTGGCAACGGTTGTTATCTCGTCTTACCTGAGAAATCACACACTAAATCCAACACACAGACAGCACAATATCAAATTATAGAACACCTGTCACTAAATGTCGTGTAGAGAAGTCGACATTTATTAAAGATCAGTATCAGCTTGTCAAGCAATGAATAAGCAGCGACAGTAGTGTTCATCTACTTGTCTTTCTGTCGTTCAGGCTGTGTTATTGTGTAACCTCTGTGTGGGTATACTCTGGTCTGTGTGTTTGTTGTATTCAGACTTGATTGTTGTAACTCCTTGCTTGCTGTCTGCCCTGAATACCTTCTTCGCAAACTCCAAAGTCTGAAGGACGTGCGTTCAAAATAAACATCGCTTATCGTCCATATCATCGTTTTTGTCGACGTGGTCAGCTTTGCCCGATATCGGAATTAACCAGAAAAATCTCTTCGCCAACTAAGAACTAAACCTATTGGGGCTGGAACCAGACTCTTGTTAAAGGGTTTAAGGTGTACTCATTCCAGTTAAGAAACCTTAAAAAAGCTCCGTATTTTTCATCTCTATCTCCCCAAGCTTGGAGCAAGACTGATAAATAGTTTGTCGATCCTTCATTCGTCGGTGCTAACTTCTCAGAGAAACAAGTGGCGCTTAGCCACAGGAGACTGAGATAGCCGTACACAGTCCGAAGGAAGGAAGAACACCTGGGATTGATAACGTCCCAGGTGAGTTGCTCAAGCATGGCAAGAGAGAAACAGGTCCTTACCACTCTGTGTCGAGAAGTTAAAGAAATAAAACGATCCAACGAATGGATACAATCACTTGTCCTACTTCTTTTAAAGAAAGGCAACAGTAGATATCCCAACACTCCTGAACTATAAACATAATCAACCAATCAAACTAATTTATAATTAAGGTAATCCAAGACGAGTACAAACATTGGAAACCATGTGCTCGACAAAACTTCTCCGAATCTCCAACGATTTTGTACGAAACGTAAACGCGGTCGCCACCTAGTGGGGACGCCAGGAACTCCTTCGTGCGACAGTGAAATGGTGCATGCTGGTCTAGTAGGTCATGTTTTCCGATACAACACTAGCTCAAACCGTCCTCTGTGGAAGGAGGTCGAAACCGATGTGGACAGAGCAAGAAGTGGATGTCGTTCGATGCAGGACCTGACCAACACCGACCAAGACTGTCTGAAGTGGCGCGCATTGTCAGCTGCTGTGTCTGGTCAGCTTCCTCCTCCTCCTCCTACGACGACGACGACGACGACGACGACCGGCACTGGTGGACCAGGTTATCTGGTCATCAGCTAGAATTAATCAACGGACGACGACGATGACGACGACGACGACGACGACGATGATGATGATGATGATGATGATGATGATGATTGATCTCCACTAGCTCACGTAGTTTTGCTGTTTTCCTAACAGATGCATGTCACGTCGTCTGCAGCTGCCTTCTGGACCAGGGAATAGGCTGGGGAGGGATGAGGGAACGTTCCCTCTTGTAGGTAGCACGTATCAGGGGTTCATTAGGTGCAATATCTTGTGCACACCTGCTGGTGTTTCGTTCTCGGTTCCTCACGATGCCAGGAATTTTACGGAAATGGTGTTCGACATCAGCATCTTTGGTAGAAGAGGTGGTCGTGTCGCTGATGGGTTTCTTTTCACTTCATTCGGTGAAACTTTTTTGTTCGCTAGCTTACGGTAATGCGATAATAGACTAGCTGGACTTCAAAGAAAAAAGTAATCGGCTTTAAGAATAAATCCGGCGTCTGCCATGATTTCTATCAATAGTAAAAAATTAATCACTTGGATTAGGATTCAGCCACGATGTCCTTTCCTGTTATTAAGAACCTAATCAAGTTGTTCTTTTTGAACTTTCAGAACTTCATATGTTCAAGCTTTTCCGTATCCCATAAATTGTTTTGTAGCTGTCTAACTATATTTCACATTGTGTATTTCGTATTATGCTTATGGTGGCAAACATGATCACATTGAAAAAGATTAAACGAAATGTTTAATGTCAGACTGTCGGATTTTCTGTATGCAGACTCACGTGACGGCGACAAAGGTGTTCAATGATTATTAGCATTGATTTTTTATTATAATATCGAGCAGATAAAACGAATTATCAAGCACCCACCCACACCACACACACACACTCACACACACACGTGTGAACTCTCTGGCAAGCTCTACAACCATAAATCCGTTTCGTGAATAACTAGGGCATGACCACGGATTCTTGTTGATCCCCTGAGTAGCTGTGTCTTGAATAACGATTTCCACAGGTTGTTGGAAAACTTTGAAGATCACTGATTTCTATTCCTCTGACGCTCAAGGCTGAATGCATCGTCTGTTCCTGCATACAAAATTTAGCTGTTAATTAAAACACGTTTTTACATGCATTCTGGCCTGACAAGAGAAAAGTCAAGAATCCATTTTTGTAGGAAAGTTTTGTCGAGTATTTTCGGTTGGATGCAGTATTACCGCACGTGCAGCTTTCTCGTGACTTGGTTTTTCAATTTTCTGTTGTTTGAGTGTTGTTCCTTGACCCCATCCCCTCCCACACACACACATGCACTCCCCCCAGGGTCTGCTAGGACTATATGTGCGCGCACGTGCACGGTCGTAGACATGCGCACACATGTCTTCACCTGCGCAATGCCGCCTCCGTGTTTCCTACAAACAGCTGCTCCTAACGGATTGCAACATCGAAACAAGGGAATAAGCAAGATTACTTATGTCTTGGTGTTTGTGGACGAATATGGTCTGACAGGTCTAGTGAAGTGCAATGAGTTTGTCAAGTCACGGGTGGATGCTCGGTACAAAATGGTCTCAACATTTATGAGTGAATAACGATTTCCATTTTCGAGATAAATACCTTCAAATATCACTGCTCCAAAACACACAGACATCAGAAACCTACATGGATACATCCACGTTGCCAAGGTTACATGATCTACCAGACTATAGCGACCACAATTTACCAAAAAATAACAAAAAAGGCGAAAAGTACTGCCGCACTCTGGGACTAAGGAAACAAAGATGGCGCTAAATAAAAGTTGTAGCTCCCCAGTGGTTTACAGATATTGTCCTATCAGCTGCCCTGTGGACACTGTTTCTGCTGATTTCTTCGGAAGTTTATGCGAGCCTTGCAAAAGTGCAAAGGACCTCCTTGTCCTCTCTTCCTTTCTTCCATGTCTCTGTGTGTTTGTGTGGTGGGAGAGCGTCCATGCGTGCGTGATCTTTCTTATCAGTCTTAAGAACTCTGAAGTAGCTAAAAGCCCTGAAGTAGTAATATTAGTCTTGCGTATCTAAATCCCAAAGGTGTCACCTGCAACAAAGATTCAGCGCCTATCAAGACACCTTTCTATTTTCAGAGCACAGAAGAGCTCTTCTGGAGCGACACAATTTTACCAGACGCTGCAGGATCGGAGGTTTCGAAATGGAGTATTTCGAAATAGAAGAAAAGCGGTGGGTGGGGAGGTGAGTCATTAGCAGGTTACATCTCCAGGATCCCACATCCCGTGTGCGGTCACGCGATGCGGGGGCGTGCGAGAAAGGGAGGCGATCGATGGGGTAATCGTGGGCAGGACATAAGGATGCCTGCTCGGCATTGTTGGCCCTCCACACCCCATCGCACTTCTCCGGGGCCAGACCACTTAATGTGCATCAAGATAAGCACTGACCAACGCGAGGGCCTTGCACCTCACTGTACGTTGTACACCGTCGCCCCCGAACGTGTATCGGATGGGTAGACAATCGACAGAAAATAGGAACGGTTAGGAGTGATTTCCCTTTGTAAGCAGATTTCGTTATTATATTGCCAGCAGAGAGAAAGCGTTCTTCTAAATAACTGGGATGAGCTCAGTTCAAGATGCCACTTCAGGAAATTGCAGGGAATAATCTGATGTCAAATGGTCAGGAGACTGCTGGGATGTACATAATAACAAAACGGAGAAGTTGTATTGAAATGTCAAAGCTCATGATTGGTTGACACAGATGGAAGGTCTGTAGTGGGGACAACTTTGCACAAATGAAAACCGTTATGGTGTTAGGGACAAGAGCCCGGCAGGAGACAGAAAATTCAAAAGTCGGAGATGAAAAATAAAGACTAATATATCTGTACAGTGAGGATGCAAATGAAAAGCACTGGTCCATACAATAAGCGCGAACATCACAAAAAGAGCAGAAATTTTAAAAAAGCGGAGAGCTGCCTCCCTCAAACTTATAAGGCAAAGGGACACCACTCCAATTTACTACGTAGTAGTGTTATACAATATGCTTATATATGATTATAATAGTTTATAATAGCAGTATGATAGCAGATGTCAGAAAAGTTGTATCATCGTAGTCCTGACGATGTGAACTGTCGATAAACCTTGATGACTTCAAAGGTCTGTAAACACTGAGAAGATGAAATCTTGTTGATTAATCTTTTTACTCGAATAGTAAACTCACGTGACTAACACAGATATTTATCGCACGTGAAATCGCGTTTATTAAACGTAGACATATGTTTACCACACCCAAAATACCCGTATGTCGTGTTCAAGTTCACCGAGCGTAGATTAACGACTAACTCTTGTTTTTTCCTTTGAAGAAAGCCTCGTTTGGGGCTAGTAGTGTCCTGTATAGGCCTCCTTGTTCTCTCGCCCTAGTTTCTTTCTGTTCATCCATCTGATCGTCCTCCTGTCTGTGTTTGTGTCTCCATCTCATTTCCTCTGCATTCATGTCTCTTCCTTCTCCCTAATCGCCAAAGTCTCTCCCTCATCTCACCACCTTGTCTCCTTTCGACATTGCCCTTCACAACATCCTGAGATTCGCTCACTGCGGCTCCTCATTCACATTCACCGAGACAAACAAGCTTTGCCGTCTGAACATAAGGAACACAGCCACATCAGAGTAAGTGTTAATCGCGCAGACGGCGAGGAAAAAAGTGCAGGAAATGACAGACAGACAGACAGACAGACAGACAGAGAAAGTCATAGAAAGAATTAAGAAAAGAAACGAAAAAAGTGAGGAAGAATAACAGGAAAAGGGGCTCCCAGGATAGGAGAAACAGGATGAAAAGATTCAAATTTACACACAAATGTCTTGGTATTACAAACTGAAAACCCTTTGAAGAATTCCATTTTGATGTCTTATACCGGAGATCAGTGTCTATCCCTGGGATAGCAACCACGTACTTCAGCTCGCCACATTTCGCTGACATATTGCTAATGCTACACATTTGCTGGTAACGGACAAACAATATGTCCAGCTGTTCCCCAGCAGACGATGTTTTCGAGACTTCAGTCTGCGCCATTTGCCTACACAACGTCTTGGATGGACGAACCAATCAAATTGCACTTACAGCCCGGCCGCTGACGTCACACAGGTCAGCTGCCGCCTTCCTGTGAAGTTATTGCTTCTTGAGATTAATTCTTTTTTTCTGTCGATGACGACCAGGTCATGTGATTCGTGCAGGCCTGGTCCCAGTCATTTGTGTAGCGCTAAGGCTTCTGCTTGCTGTTACCGGCCATAGCTCGGTAATCTAACGGACTGGGCTCCGATGTTGGATTCGTCTCCGGTCACTGGAAGGGCTTCTGTCCTGTGTTTTCCCACCCGGCTCTGCTTGATGCACTTCATATTCCGCTCTTCCGGTTCCAGAATATGTTTCTAAGGTTTCGCAGAAGCCATGATTTCCACTGAATCAGACAGGGGCGGAGGTGAGGCGCGGGAGAGGGTAGGGATGGAGAGGCATACTGTGGAGGCAAGTGAAGAGGGAAAATAACATTTTCACAAACACAAAGAACGAATGTGTTCTCTTGAACCTGCATATCAAGCATCAGTTAAGAAGAGTATATGTATAAATGCAAACGACGCTGAAATATGAGGATGGAAATGGATAGAAGGGGAAAAAGAAAGACAAACAGAAAAAAGTTGGGATTGCGGATGTGGTGGAGGTGGTTGTAGAGAATGAATAATGAGAAAGTTGATATAACTTGTCGTCACCAAAAATTATCTACTTGCGAACTTGATAGCAGACAAAACCATTCGTGGCCCTAACAACATTAACAACGTATGAGTTTGCGCTCTCGCTTATTCTCTCTCACGCACGCTCCTACAGATATGAGCATGCACTCAACCACACGTGAGTTGTAGAAGAAGAAAATAGTCCCTCGCTGGGAGACGCCGATCTGGAGCCAACGAGGATGCGACAGACTACAACAACGCCCTCCAAAAGACTCAGTCAACGGTGTACGCTGCAACCGCTACGTCATGCAGACAAATGGAGAGGAGGTCGAGGGCTGTACGTTGCTGCGCCGGCACTACCACGTAGTCCAGCGGACTCAGGAGGGAAGGTCGTGCATTGCAGCGGCCGTACAGCCACGTCGGTCCTGCGTTGTACGACGTAATGGTTCATTTTGTGAGGCGCCAGAAGACAGCCGACACTGGGGTCCGCGCCATGATGGAGCACTGTGGGCATGTAGGTGTCGCTCAGTTGCTGTGCGAGTCACCGGTCTCTGTGTCGTGGCGAGGAATCGGTAGACTTGACGCTTAAAGGGGTGGGCGGTACGGGGAGCGTGATTATAGGTTTATGTCTGATGTGATATTTTGCAGAAGAAATATTTTTGATGTACATATGCGGCATTAACCTCCTTCTCCCCTCTAAACCCCACTTACCCCACCTAGCCACCTTCCCGTAGGGTAGGGGGAAACATCTAACGCAGTCCCCCTCCCCCGCAACTCCTCTTTCTGTCTGCTGGCTCCTAATCCGGGCATTTGCAGCCTTGAATTAAGTGCCGTAGCTGCAGATCCCACACTGCCGTTGCTGATGTATATGAATGAGGACAGCAGCTCAACTACAGTCGTGAAGCTGGGTCAGCGGTCGCTCAGGAGACGGACCGCCAAAAAAAAAAAAGGGAAAAAAACTCATAGAGCAAGAGATGGGCCTGGATTTTTTGTCATTCCGGGTCAGAAGACGACCTCCACTCGTGTCAAGGACGTGACTGGCCAGGAGCAGCTGAAGGAGACTTCTTCATCGGACTAAGAAGACCCGCGACATGAAAATGTTTCATAAACAAATATGGCAGCCAGTTCTTTACGGAGTCGTTGGTGACCGAGCATTTACACCATTTACACATGTAAACTCACGAGCAGCCTGGGAAGAGAAGAGCGAGATGCTGACAGACAAGAGTTTATCAAACATTTACACACAATCAAACTTTTAAGCCACTTGGGAAGAGCAAGTTACTGACAGGGAGGAGCGCTTTTGTGCATTTTTATACCTCCCTTCCCCGCTCACCAAATGACATCCATGGCTCTCGCTCACAATCTGCGACTTCAGTTATAGCCCTTGAAATTGGGTTTTTCTCCCCTGCGCCCAGCAGCTGACCTCAAAAACCGTATTTACATTGTTCTTCGTTCCGAAATCGATAATTAAAAAAGAAACAGAATGCTTCAGCTTTAACAAAATAGGAGAAAAGATAAATAAAAGCGCACAGAAAACAATAAAAAAAAATGTCTTCAACAGATCAACCTTCATTGTTTGAGAACAAAAGAGAGAAATATAAATTGACGGAGGAACAAAGAGAGAGAGAGAGGAAGATGATATGAAGATGGAAGAAGAGGAAAGCGAGAAAGACAGAGCACACAACATGTAAATATACATCCTATTTACTTTATCATCAATATCTCTTGGCAGTATCGACCGCGGTTTCACTTCTCTCTCCCTCGATGGTCCATGTTAGATTTTCTTCATTTGGTTTGTGTTTCCCAGCTGTCACTAAATGTCTGGAAAAGAATTTATTCAAAACAAGTTCAGTGCCGGGACAAAGGTTTGTTTGCTTGAACTCACGAGTAAGCTGAGGAGGCCGTCCGATTGTTACCACCTCTCAGCCTCAACTCAAGTGGAAATTTGGACCGAGGTGTTCTATGGACCAGCAAGACATCTGGCCTGAAAAGTGATAATAATTTTGTGGCTTTGCGGCGACATTGAAAAAATGAGAATAAAATAGATATTAGCTAGTCAGCATGGTTTCCGTCGGGTAGGTTCTTGGGTGTCTGTCACTGCAACCGTCACTGCCACCAGTACCTTCCATTGCCATTGAAACTTCCTGACGTATCTTCATTGTCATTTTGTCATTGAAACTAACTGCTTGAAGTATCTGCCATTGTCATCAAAACTGCTTCCGGTCTCTGCCCTGTCTCTAAGACTGTCCCCGGTGTATGCAAGTCTCTCTCACCTTCGTGTCTCGCTCCATTATCGTGACAGACTGCCAGCATCTCTGTGCCTATCGCTGTCATCATCTCGATCGTTGCTTTGAGTGTCACGCGCACACTAACATGCAACAAAAACTCTTTTTGTTTGTCTTTACCGAAGGAACTGAGGATGACGAGGGGAAGAAAGAATAACTTACACATGTATTAGCAAAACATAATGGAAAGATCATAATAATGGAAAAGAAGAAACATGTTGACATGGATGTCTTGGAAGCAAAGGTCGAATCACTGCTGCGGCAATTTCCGAATGGGTCCAATCATCTGCTCCCAGAGGGACACCCCGCCGCTCCTTCACCTCTGTCCTGATTTGTATCCTGCCCGAGAGAGCATTCAGTGAAGATAAACCACGTTTATCACCAATAAACGCTGCATCTCGGCACGTGAGTGTCACTACCTACTAAAGGTCAGGATAGACACGCAGGTAAACGCCGAGCTCAGTCACGTGACCAACACGCTTCCTTCTGACCTTTGTTTGGGGGTTACAGTGCGTTTCACTGTCTTACTGCTCTTCAGACAATCCAGAAAATGGAAGAGATACAGACTACTTACCCTTAAAGTTTATTTCTTGGTCCTGCGCCCCCTCGACAGTTTAGTGGCTGATGAAATGTCGAAACTTTCTGCCAGCACATTTCTTTCGACGGCGCACAAAAATGAGAGGCAACTTTTAAAAAAATGGATAGGAAGATTTTTTTTCTGTAAGAGGGAGATTGTTTATGGCAGGTGAGCAATGTAAAAATACTAAAAAAATTACTCAGACGTGTTTATTCTAATTCGTGTACGAACGTGCTTGTGTATTTGTCATGTGCGCATGCGTGCACTAGTGCAGCTCGTCAGGCGCTAATTTTGTCAGAATTTTAACTACATGTTAAATAGGCGGCTTCTTTAGTATTTCCATTTCCATTAGAAATTCAGTACTTTATGAGGGTTTTTGTTTTGTTTTGTTGTTTGTTTTTTTTTTTTTTTGTTTGTTTTTGAAGGGGAGATGTTTCGTCGAATTTTCTACACTTCTAAAAACAAGTGTTCGAGAGGAAAAGAAGACGGAAGGGACAAGAAACCCTAATTTGTGGACAAAATGACAGATTAACCACGCCTTAAAGTAGGCTTTTGCGCATCTGCTGGTTTCGACGACTGTTCTTCTAACCCTCGACCACCTTTCTCAAAGTCAGGCTAATGGTCTACCACAACAAAATATACTCCCTTCTGTCTCTCTGATCACACCTTGCGAGGGTGCTGACGAAACGCTTTTGCAGCAGAGACACTGAGCAATTGCAGAGGCAGCTGAGTGGATGAACGAGGGTTAACCACGCAGCTTCCTGCCCAGACCCTGCTACCAGACGTCCGCGGTCACGCGAACGTGAGATACAATCATGACCGCCATTTTGGCCGCAGGACCATGGGACAGAGAAGCCCGTGCATGCAGAAGGCGGGGAAGTGCCTGTATATTTGCATGCAAAGAACGACGAGGAATGAGAAACATTGGCATGCGTCTGCCAGAGGTCGCTCCAACCTTTAAACCGTTGGATTTCTCGAAGAAAGAGGAAAGATAAAAGAAAAGAAAACACGACAAAAAAAAAAAAAAAAAAAAAAAAAAAAAAAAAAAAANNAAAAAGCACGAAGAAAAAAGAAGCAAAAAAAAAAAAAAAAAGTTAAAAAACAACGGGAAAAAACATTCCGTCAGTGTCACATGCTTTGAGAGAGAGAGAAAGAAAGAAGTATTTATAGAGCTGGTTTCACATCATGACTTTCTAGGCATGGACGTATTAAGTAAGCTGTTGGAGGCACTGGTACCGTTTTACATGGCTGTTTTCCAACATTTTTGTAATATTTTAAGAGGATTTGTTTCAACGATTCACCGAATTACTTGCCAAGTTTTATTTTAAGTGTCAAACTATTTTTTTACATTTGTTTGAGGATTATAATTTGGATAATTTGTAGAATCTAGCGAACAGAACACTGTTACAACCAGACAGGACTGAAAAGATGCAAGTGCAGGTCATTCTGTGTAAAACACTTAATCGAAGATAAGTCTTTTGTCAAGCTGTACAAAGTGAACGATCCATCTCCTCAGTAATTCGCCATGGCTCCTTCAGCAATTTCAGTCACAACATTTGCAGCTGTTTACAAAGACTTTTCGATTTCCGGATGGCAGTGCAGTCTAATCGAGGAGAATATTACATCTGTTTTCTCGGACCTGCTGGAATGAAGGCGATAGTAAACTTCCATCATGGCTGCCTTCCTCTCCTCGTCGTGCACGCAGGCGCAGTGACCCCCAGAGTTCAAAGAAATCAGCAAGATGAGTGCATCGGATCTCTACTATCAATCAATGTAGCTGTTTCTGCTTCTCCTAGTCCGGGATGGCAGCAGTGGTATGGCAGGACTGCCATCTTTCCACGGGAGGTCACTCTCGCCAGGATGGCCTCCCTTCTCTTTCTTCGCTTCGCAAGGGGAACGAAGATTTACAACCTCTGCCTTTTTAGCTGATTGTCTGGAGCCGATGCTCAGCCGTAGCTCATGTCATCATCTGCCGTTTTTTCTGTGTAATTCTGTCTAGACAGCCCTGAACCCAGTCCTGTAGCTGAATGCAGGGTTCGAATTTACAAACTGAGTAATCGCTGCTCTCCCCCTTAGCCTCCGAGTCGTGCACAGTCAAGAGAGTGGAAAATGTCATGAAGCAGGCTGATTTGTTTTGAACGGCACCTCTTGGATGTCAACAGAGGATAAGTTTGTACTATTATAACCAAGTTCACGAAAGGTGTATAGGGAGGCTAAGCTTTGGCTTAGAGAGGATGCATGGTGATATTAGCTGCTGAACTTTCGCGAGGATGTACTTAACTTTGATTTATTAGAGGTGGTTCATGTAGGTCTCCCACTCTCAGCTATTCTTTTCTTGCACATATATAGCGAGAGGACATGAGTACAGACGACAACCTCTACCCTGTGTTTACGTGTTAAATATGCGATTTCCAGGTTCCACTCATGTAGGCATTTGGCGATAAACAAATGTAGACACGCTCGTGTATTTTATCACTTTTTTTGCTCTCTTGGTCTCTGTGACAGAGAAAGTGCTTCTGCAGTCGCACAGAATTTTCAAAATGAAAGCATGGTCATAAAGGATAACGAAGCTACAACAGTAAAAGTGAACACACTCCCTCCTCCACCCGACAGTCAAACCCTGAAAACCGGTTTGATAGAAGTATACCAAAGAGTCCACGATCTACTACTCGTCGTTTGAACAGAAAGGGTGGGAGGGGGAGAAGGAAAAAAACCCAGAAAAGTAAAGAGAAAAATGAAATGGAGGACGGGAGATATGAGGGGGTGGGGAGACAGAGAAATAAATGGCACATCTTTATTTATTAGTGTGAGAGAATAAGCAAACGTTATGCTTGTTTACATCTAGTCCTCTTCCAAAAAGGGTAAAATATGCTAATGTACTACATTACTACAAAACAAAAAAAGCAGAAGGAATATGGATTATGTTATAAAGATAGAAAACGTATCTAATTTCTTCAGGACGTTTTGCAAATGGAGTAATAAAGAAGCTACTTATGGTATATACTGATTTCCTTCATAGTAATGGCAGCATTTGTGAATGTTCGAAATGGAGAGTGCAAGTCATCAAAGGTTTTGATATTTATGATTTTTTACGAGTCCTGCCCTGAACTGGTGTAGATTGTAATCCGTTGGCTGGAGATGCGGGGGAAGGCAGGCCTTCATAACAACCTTAGTAATTCAAGCTTGTCTTATATAAATCATTTCCTGGTGTGGGAGTAGTGAATCCGAGGGACGATCAAGTGTTTTTGGTAAACAATATTGTAGAAAGTCTATGTCGTGTTATAGAGTCTGATGTTCGATCCCCATGATGTTACCACAGCCGCCGTGGGTTGTCCTCGTGAACGCTGGAGTCTTGATGGGGTGTCTGATGCGGGTGGGAAAAAAGTACACTTTCACAAGTTATAATTACCCTTAAGGATTTAGGAAGTTGGTCATTTGTCGCTTGTCTTACGACAATATGTTGGCGATATTATGTTGGTGGGTAAACGAAGTTGGATTCAAACTCCAACAGATCGCCGAGGATCACGAGTACTCCCGCTTTCATCCTGCCGATACATAGGAAGTTCCGCATGGACAGTTTTTGTCCCATAAATTCAGGTTTTCTCCACGTAAAGGGACGAAGGAGTTAAACACGAGCTTTATAATTCATCATACTTGCCACACATTGTTACATGTCATCAACATGTCTGCGAGTCAACAGGAAACAAAAGTTCTGGTCTGAGCAGATGATGACAACAGAACCTAACCCTATAAGTTCTCTGTAATAACTCTCTGCCCTTTGCCAAAGCACTTTCCCAAAAAGCACGAATTAATTCCTGGACAAACAGTTTCTATGGCATTTATTTTCCTCTTTTTGTAAACATGGTTAATATTTAAAATCGCTGATTTTTTTTAAAAAGCAGACACACTAGTATGTTTTGTCAACGACAGTAGTTTTTAAGTGTTGTCTGGGAATTTCCGTCTATAAAAATGTCAAGTCTGAAGTGAAGGAGAATGCGTTTAATACTAGAAATGTGTTGCTTGTCTCTCCAATTATCATGTACAATTCTGTGAAATGTAGATTGCCTGAATCGGTTTGTTTTTTGGCAATGGTTTCCAGTTGTTTTAGCTTAAATTTTAATAATCTTTGCTATGATAATGGATTTATAACTAAGCAAACAAACATAGCTTCGTGGTTATCGTCCTGATACTTTCTCTTTCTCTCCTTCAACTTCTTCATTTTCCATCTAAACACAGTCGCAGTCTCAATCTCTCAAAACCTTTAAAGGGTGACAAAAATTATCAATTTAAAATCTTGAATGTGGACAGATGTCAGTAATATATCTTTGTTGTGATGCTGCGCGTTATAAGTTCACATTATTATTAATCTGTTTAAAATATCTCTGTTGCTGGCAAGACTAGAAATGTGTGTTTAGACAAAGACAATGAAGACCGTAGTGTTTGTGTCCAGAGTCAAGAAATCCTAACCGGCAATTTCTCCGTGGGCTTTTAGCCGTTATGGTCGTCTCGGCCCAATAAATGTCCCATTGCTTCAATACCAATTACGCACTGGAAGCAGAACAATGGAAAACACAATACTTTCCAACAGAAATCTAAAACAATACAGCCTTTCCAGTGGCGTGGAAATCGAAAACAGTCGGCAAAAAATCCAATATACTGGTCAGCAGCAGATTATTCACCATCATTTGAAATGACTATCGATCTCTGATTTCACCTTGGTTACATCTCTTTGTAATTCCTTCTTGTGCCTCTTTATACCTCCTTCTGTCTCTGTCTCTTTTATTTTAAATCTCTCTTTATCTATTTCAGTTTTCATCTCCTCACTCTCTCTTCTCTCTCTCTCTGGTTACCTTGAGGCACCCTGCCGCGATAAAACACAGCGAGAACGAAGCAGGTAATTGCTGTAATGAATAATTGAACGTGAAAAAATTATCGCCGGCTTCTGACACTACTATGTTCATCTACTCCAACATCCAAAGGAGAAAATTGCATACACTGTTCAAAGCTTACAGGAGTGTAACCATTCTTTAAATTAAAAGTATTGCTTACACCTTAAAGACCTTTGCTCTCCGACCGAGGTGCACAGAAGAGATAACTCTACATTGAGTGGTGAAGGGGAATTAACTCAGCAGAAGAGTCAAGAATAGTACGTTAACTGCAAAGTAGAGTTGGCATTAAGAGACTCCTCGTTACGATTGTAGAGGAATTTTTGCTATGAAGTTGAATGAGCTGCGCTCAACTTTACTGGCTCACAAAAAGAAGACGATCCACTCGGAGAAGAACAGGGATGACGGGAGTTGAAGAAGGCATCACATCCACAAAAGGTTGGTAATAAGGCCTCAACTAGAAAACTTGGCAAACAGGTCAACCCCCCATAATCATCAGCAAACAATATGTGCCATAAAATTCCAATATGTGTTTGGAATATGAATTATTAATGCTGCTGCTGATTTTATAGACTTAATAATTTACTTCAGATGATCAAATAAACTGCGAGTGCTATAACTTTTCACTGAAAAAAATATATCTATACACAATTTGTTCACTGTAATCGGTTTGTTTCTTTCTATATATACATATATAACCCTTATCACTCTATCTATGTACTATCTCTCTTAAAAACATATATATCTTTTGACTTGTAGAGATTCGAGATTCTTGCTTTTCACGTTTTCAAGTGCAGGTTTGCGCAAATTTTTTCCTTTATCAAAGCTCACTCATCTGCAACGTGTTTTCCGAGCAAGAAGAGGCTCATTATCTGCCTGAATGAAAAGGTTGTCAGATATTTAGAACCTTCTCCCTCATCATAATCAGTAAAGAAGTTCAGGACACAGATGCTCGCTGGATGCGGACTTTTTTTTTTTTTTAAAAAAAAGGCTCACAATTCTTGAGAGGACCCAGTAAAAGGATCTGCTCGAGACGATTGCCATGAAATTGCCTCCCATAAGATTTCACGTTGAGGCTTATAGGTTTCGGCAGGTCTCTCACGCGTGACTGCAAGTATGCGACCGAAAAAAATTCGCTGTCAGAAATGCTGCCGATCCCAGCTACGGATCAGCTTGCTACACCTGCTTTAGTTATGTCTGCGTCAGTTAGTCTTCTTCGTTTGAATGTCATTGTTTGGGCTTTTATACTGCAAATAGACATTCACTGACCCACGTGAATAATACATTTATTTTATGTGAAAATTTTATTGTACGTGAATAGTACGTTTGTTTTACGTGAATAGTACGTTTATTTTACGTGAATAGTCGTTAATTTTACGTGAATAGTACGTTTATTTTACGTGAATGTTACATTATTGCACAATGCAAATAGTACTGTTTTCTAGAGTACAAACAGAACAGTTGTTATGCCCTGCAGGCAGTATATTTCTTGTAGAACATACTGAACAAAAAGCGGTGCCTGTGTTTGCTCTTGCTTCGTAGCAGCTGCTGCCTTTTCCTCCTTACTCCAGTCGCTATAAAAAGCTGTTAGTATACGAAGTGCCACTTACATACGAAACATAATGATCGCAGCTGGTGAGAAAGCCGCACGTGTAGCGAAAAGGCCAGTAGTGATTGAAAAAGACAGTTTTTTGATTGGGCTCGACAATTTGTCAGAAGGAAAAAAAAGGATGCGTGACTGGAAAACATTTGGGAACGGAAAGGTCAGTGAAAGATGTCCTTTGAGAAGACGAGAAAGCCAGAGACACACTCAGAGAGAGAGAGATAAAAAACTATTAGTTTAATGTAGGCTGTTTCTTTGTTACATAAGGAATGGGATACAGAAAGTTTGAAGAGATGTCGCGGAGCAGCAAATAAGTTTTAGACGCAGTTAAAAAATAAATGGGGCACCTTTCGTGCAAATGAAAAAAAATCGTTTTGCAGAAAGCACGAGAACCCACACAGCAATGACATCACCGTGATGGGAAATCCAAGCACGTCTACCTGAATTTTTACTGAAATCCTAGTTATTCTCCAGAAAGGCACAGCAGGCGAGCGACAGCAAGAGAGAAAGTGTGTGTGTGTTGGTGATGGTGGTGGTCTGGTGGCGGTGGTGGTGGTGGAAATGGAGAGAGCGAAAAATATCTACGAACAAGGCCATGAGATTAATATCAGCCTCTGAGGCCGTTGGTGAGCGTGCCAACAACCTTGTCACTGCGATTGCCGTTTCTCTTCTAGGCAACATCTGTTACCTGAGATCGACAGTTTTTCAGTGTGAAGTACGAATGATAAGCATGCATGGGTGCACAGACACGCTTTCACACACGCGCATTCGATGTGCCACAGATGCAAAGAGAGATAGAGAGATAAAAGGAGAAGGGGAGAGAATAAAATAAAAGAGTAAAGAAAGCGACATATAATGACAGTTTACACATTAAGACAATAAAGGATTGGGGTTAGCACTCCTCACCTGTGACCTGATTTAAAGCCTCCAAAAATAGACTTCGGGGATCAGTAGGGAACCCTGCTGTTGCTGTTCCTGCTGCTGCTGCTGCTGCTGGGACAGTTTATAAATGGAAAGTGTCTTGATCTGTCGAGTGAGTTTTTCTTTTCCTTGGCTGTGTGTTACACTGCACTTCCCTCGCAAGAAAGTCTCGATTCAATTTCAAAAAAACATGAGAGTCATGACCGTTGCTGTTGTGTCGACAAATTCCAACCAAGCGGAACACCAGATCGGAGAGTCAGCAAAGGACTTAGAGTCCCTATCATACTTCATTTCATCGTCTTTGTCGTTAAAATCAAACGGACACAGCGCCTGGAAGATGCAGATGTCGCTCACTGAGCACAAACAGTCAGCTGTTCACCTCTGATGGCGAGAGAAAATCCCTTCGATTTTTGAGACTTGCCGAGCAAAGCAATTCTGTAGTCAATGGTCTTCGATTCTTTTCTTTAATCTCCATAAGCTGAGAGAGAGACAGGTCGACTGCGATGTATGTAGTTTTTCTTACACTGATGAATCATTCGGGAACAGAAGGCCAAAGGAGACAAGAGCGGCCGAGGTTGTGGTAGTTGCAGACGACCCTTTTCTAATGGAATTATACACGAGAATAATCCAAACAGTCCTTTGTGATCTTTTATCAGGAATTTGGCAGTTCTTGATAAAGTTGATAAACTGGATGACGACACGGAAGTTGGTTAAGAATATTTAAAAGTTACATCAGCATCAAAAATGTTATCCTTCTCTTTGTCTCTTTTTGGTAGCTACGGTTCCTGCGCTCGTCATCATGTATTCACTCTGTTCATTTATATGGAATGAAGAATCTAGCTCACTAGAAATGCAAGAAGAAATGTCACAGAGCTGCTCACAGACAAAAACAGAAAGAAGAAGTCTTGAGAATTGTGTTGGTACACAGGTCTGTGCCCTCCAGTGATTTTCTCAATCCTGGCCTCGACGAGTCCAGACCAAGAACACCGGACATTCGAATCTTTTTGGAACTTTTATCGTAGACAATTAAAACATCTTCTATAGCCATCACCCCATCTCTCAGGGTTGTGCTGGTGCTGTTGGAGCCAGACACACAGGGTTGGGGTTTGTTTCTAAAACTCTGAGAAAACGGAGAGCATCATACCTGCGTCTGAAGTCCACGTTCACTTGGACACAAATGACAAGCTGGTTGTTTCCCGTTGATCGATGATTTTCGTCTAGGTGCGAGACTTGCCGGCTACGTGTCAAGGGGACGCAAGCGTCGCGTCCACGACGAAGCCGTTGGAAGAGTTACCGTTCGTTGCGTTCTGCTTTGCGGCGCCGGCGTGAATCGCGCGGTCCCTCCCGGTCCCTCCCTTCAGCTTGTTGTGTGGCAGACACACGAAGCCAGGGTCCAAGATCACTTCTCCAGCGCTCCGTGGAGAAATCTTTGCGTGTTTTATTTCGTCTAGAGGTCTGCGCCCGTCGTGGGCTGCACTCTCTTCAAAAATATTTTTTCGTCTGCACGTGCCGTCTCATGATTCCGAAGCACAGAGTTCAACTGCACTTTGTTTTCTGTCTGTGACTGGTCTGATGAATTCTCTTGTTTGCTTTCTAGAAAATTCGATAAGAACAATTCACGTTCTAGTTCCAACTGAACAGGCCGGATGATAAGCTTCGGTGGACCGTTGTTGAGAAGCAATCAAGCAAGAAGCACTTTTCAATCTCAAGTATGGTGTTTATCTGATGCAAAATCTTGCAAGACTGGAAGCGTCCGTGTCTGAACGATAAAAACACTCGTTGCTATGAATTAGAATCGTAATATTGGAAGTCTATGCACCGCAAAAAATGAACGATGAGTTAGACATGTGGTAAAGGATTTTTGAAAAATAGTCCTCGTCACCAAAGCCGCTTGGAAATATTTGTCAACTCCTGATGGTCTCTGTGTCCTTACAGTTTGCTGGTTGAAGGCAGACTTCTCCTTGAGTTGCATTGACAGCTGGTTTTAAGGACCAGGAGGTGGGAGTGAACGTCAGCAGGACGGGGTGTGTCGGGTGGGGGAGTGGGATGGAGTATGGTCGAGAACTAAAGCACTGTGTGTGCGTGCGCGCGCGCGCGCGCGTGTGTGTGATGAGGTAGGGATGGTGGCGGAACGACATCCGCAGCATCGATTATAGCCTACTGTTGTGGACAGCAGGTATCTCGTGGCTGGGAAGCTGGCGTCCAACACAAAAATCCTACGGCGGGCTGTTCACGCTGCTGCAACAACTGTCGTGAAAGTCGTTGATGTACCCTGTCACCCACCTCCATCCTCCACCCGCACACATCCCGCCACCTAGTGACAGGAAGGGTGCTAATATCTGGACCAAAGACATGAATGCGACTCTGGGATGCTGCTGGGTCTGCGATGGTGTTGCGAGCCTGTTGCGAGGCGAACGTGTTTCCTTCCTTCGTGCACGTTGCACGAGCGAACACGCGCTCGCGCATCACACACACACACGCACTCACACTCGCTCGCTCTCAGGGAGCGCAGGTATGCACACAACCAGCCCCTGGCTCCCAAGCTATAGCCACCGGAGAGAGAGAGAAGGACGGTATTGGTTATTTGGATAAGCTCATGACCATTATCAGTATTGGAGGCGAGCGGATGGGAAAGAGTAGAACCCACAAGTGATATAGATGCAAATGCGATGCATAACTGATGAATCGACATTAGGGAGAGAGAACGAACTCGAACTCTTTATTGACATCTGGTCATTACTGCCATTATCACAATGTGAGCCTCGGTCCCCTACATTCACACATACACAAGCTCTCATTCATAAACATTCAAATATATATATATATGTATACTTGAGGCAGTTTCATGAGGGTTCTAAAAGTGTTACATAGTCACATGTTTCATATCTCAATAGTTATTTTATCCCTTCCTAAAGTGAGACACTTGGATAGAAACCAAGCTGATTGCTTGGTATTGTTTACATTTTTACATGTCACGATTTCAATAAGCATTTTATTTTCGCTGTTTGGTGGAACATCTCGAGTGAACCTAGTGTGAATATTATTGTACTGTGGGCAGCGAAACAAAATAGGGAGGGGGAGAGAGTGAAAGACACACGGTTGTAGATGAACAAGTTTGGTCATGCACACCTGTATGCAGCATTAAAGCAATGTTGCCTTTCTCAGATGCTCCGACAATTCATCAGTGTCCTACCTCTATACCTTGGTCTCTAGCGCCCTCGAGTAGCTTGGAGCAGATAGTTGTGGGATGGGGATGGGGATCGGAGGAGGTGGTAGATAGACTTTTATACACATACACTATCTTATCTGCGCAGCTATAACTGTGGTGTCTGTTTAAGCAAGAGAAGCCATTGAGACTAATCTAATCTCACAGACATCTGTTACCCGCCTTTGTCGCGCTCAGTGTTTGTGTGTGTGTAGAGAGAGAGAGTATAAGACAGAGAAAAAGAGAGAGATTTAGAAATAAAAACTGGTGAGTCTATCCAGCCTTCACCAACAGACCATCCCCTTCGAAAAAAAAAAATAAGACAACCTGAGACCGACACCAGCTTCGGCCTTTAATCAGACTTTGGACAGACGTCTTCATATTTCTTTGGGCTTCCAGCTCTACAAAATCATCATCAGAAAATATAAAAAAAATTACTCAGACTTGTCAGTACCAGAAGACATATTATGTATCGTTCCTTCTTCATTTTTCATTTTTCTAAGGCATGACGGGAAGTTTTCCGGTAGGATGTCTAGGGGGTATCGAGGAGCTAGATGAGCCAAGCGACCTTTGAGTGAGATCTTCTGGCACAAAGTGACCTTTCCTGGATGAAAGTTGTCTCTCCATGCTCCATGCTGAGCTGCAGGACCATTCATATCTCCATTCCGTGCGTCAACTCGCGCGTTGAGCCCTCGACTTCATGGGCGTTTTATGGACGGACAGGAGATACACGGAGCGATTCAGCCGAGCCCTGGAGAAATCATCGCCAGACACGCACAGCCTTGTCAACCAATTGCATGTACATAAAGACCACACCAGATTTCTTAGTACACTTCTAAGGAATGCTTCTTTCAGATAAGAATTTAACGGTAGCAGACACATAAAACAAACATTATTGGGACACCAAGTTCTTGATAGTGTAGTTGTTTAAGATTGAGCAAGGCAAGTGTTTATTGTGTATTTACTGGGCGATCGGAAACAACGGAAAAGATAAAAGGGCATATGCGAGATATATAACTCTTATTGTTAATAGTACTACCAACAATTTTACTAAGGATAGAGCAAGTATCAAAAGACATTAAAAAAAGGAAGGATAAATGGAGGGGAGGTATTTATACAGAAGCAAAGAAAAAAGGAAAGAGGATACTCAGACATCAAAAAGAATGGTTTATTATAATCTAACTATTACATCCCAAATATTAATTTTTAAAAAAGTCAGAATACAATGATAATCATATTTTGTTAGTTTCTTTCCTCAATAAAAACAACCAAAAAACCCCAAATAAAATTTATTAAAATGTGGATTAACACCACTCGCAATGTCTTTTATTTACTTACTACAGTACAGGTCTGCTGGGGTTGGAAGACACCAAGGCTGTCATGGTACTGCTCTTCCCTGATACACATTGATCGTAAACCTTGTCACCCCTGACCTTTCAGATTCGATTATTTTTTTTTTAAATAGTATTAGTCATCCCTAGCGGTTTGACTTTGAACCATAAAATGCCATCTGCACCACGACAAGCATTTCCCAGGTAATGGTCATAAACATGTTCCATCCTTTGAAGCGTCTGTACTGTTTTGTGATGATCCAAACTGCTTCCACCGAAACAAAAAATTCCACATGAAGCATTTGAAAGGTTAGCAGGCTGCTAATTAGCGTTGGCACACTAAACACATGTCGTTAGCTCTGTGTATTGAATTCATTGCCATATTCAGAAATTGTAAAAACTGGTAAAAACTTACCGGAAAGGAATTAACGAGAAATGAAATAAGAATAAAGATAGTCAACCCAATTCACTTAGAAGCTTTCATTTCAGCTTTATGTACAATCACTACAGTCTCATTTAAGCTTCATCACACAAACTCAATCTCGGAAACGCTCATTAGGAGGACAAGTTCAAGGGGCAGTAAACGGGAAGTTTTCAATACGGAAGTTACATCAGAGCGCCCTCTGGTATTGAAGTAAATTGTTTACAAAAATTTAACTTTGACGCCGTTTCTTCAAATACTGAGAGCAGGAATAATGAATTTCAGTTTTAGTCCTTTGACCAGCTGTGAGTTGGGGTGACAGGTCAGATAAAGCAGTTTAAACTATTTGTTGTTGTTGTTAACAGTCGTAATGCTTTCTTTCTTCTTTTTTTCTTCTCTCTCTCTCTCTCGCCCATCCTTTCCCCATTTTTCAATATTAAAGTCAAATAACCAGCATAGTATTGCAGGTTGAGAAGTAAGCTGTATATACGATGCAACGACTTTTAAAAACTTCATTATTTAATTGTAATATTCTGTAAAATTGTAAAATTATATGGAAGTGGAATACCGACTGGGCTAATTAGCAGATCTGTGTAAACATGTGTTTATGTTCACCCTCTTCAGTCATGAGCCACGGCCTACACTGAATAAAGTCTGTGTCAGTGTGTGAGGAGGTGTTTAGAATATGGGTAAATAAATAGACAACTATGTAGGTCAGTGCCTGAATGAATAATTTAAAAGAATTATCGGTGGTAACAATTGTTTTATGCCTACTCAAGCTCATGTTTATAAATGAATGTAAATACAAGCTTACAAAATATGAAAAATGATACAACTTTTACTTAATTTAAAAGTGAGGTCGGGTAGCACACATTCTTTTCTCCTCAACATGATTCTTATAAGTCCAGTGGTTATGCAACGATCTTGCAAAACACGGAATTTAAAATTCTTTTCTGAATACATCGTGTGTGTGTTGGGGCTGGTGGGGAGAAAACCCGATCTGCTCCACACTTTGGACATTGCATAATAGACAGTTGCCACGTACCTCCCAATAAAACAGATGGAAATGTTTTAGGAAGCAATGCTGATCTAAAGAATTTATTTAGGATCGATGTTCGTTTTTAAAATGAAGCTAACTGAAACGTGCAATGCGATTCCCCGTGGCGATAATTCATGTGAGGCCCTGCTCTGAAACAAAGAGAATGATGCAAGGAAAAGCACACTATTCGTTCACTGCATCAGTGATGGGAGAAAACACACGGAGGAAAAAAGGAAGAAAAAAAAACTCGTTCCAATCGTTTTTGAAGCGAACTGGCGGTTGTCATAAAGAGATTTCACAACAAACGTTTGCAGCTTATTTGAAAGCAGCTTGGACGCTGGGAATGCCCAGTCATCTGATCTAGAAGTAATTCGCGTATTTATTCATGAACATTAGAAAAAAGCTGTCTTTTGTGAATATTCCTGCGAGGCTTACAAAATCTTTAGGGCTAATGTGAATTATGCAATACCTCGGAATTTTTAACAAAAAACACTTTCTTAAAATTTAGAAACCTTGTAAAGTAAACCAGTTTTCGTGTGAGGAGAAGAAATGATAAAGACCCAACAGCTTTCATCGTAAAACTTATCGATGGCAAAAGCTGGATGAGAACTTCGTGTTACAAAATTTCCTCGCTCTGATATTTTTTCTGTTGTGTGTAGTTTGTCTTTTTTTAAATATTCGTGTATATATATATATGTGTGTGTGTGTTTCTGAGTATCTGTCTAGTTTGTGTTTGCCTTTTGACTTCGATTCTTCGATTCATTTTATTGATTTTATTTGGTTTGTATCTAGGCCTTTAAATCTTCCCTTTTTCGTCCTCGTCCATTTCTTTGCTTTCGGTTCTTTTGTAAAGTATGTTTGTTTCCCTTTTCAAAACAAACACACACCGGTGGGCGAAAACATGTTTGGGTCGAACCCATGGTAACAACAAAGATTTCCCAAGCCTATGTCGACTGGCATTGCACCTTCATCCATTCTGATATTACTCTTCATCTCTCTACAATATATCACTGTTGCCCTCTCCCACCTTTTTTATGCTTTTGTGGAGCCTCTCCCCCAACAAATCTTGCTGTCTCTTTTTATATCTTGTCTACATTTCTTTCTCTTCTTCCCCACATTTCTGTCAGTTCCTCCTATTTTTTGAAAAATCTTTTTTTTTTTAATTTCTCTTTTCCCCATTTTTCTGACATCTTGCCTCCTGCCTTGTCTCTCTTGATCTTAACTGTGACCCATCCTCTCCTCTTTGCACCTTTTGAGTTTTCTCACCTCCCTTTTATTACTCTCCTTTCCCTGTTCCTTACTGAATATATTTACTTGTTTCTTTCTCTTGACTATTTCTATATTGCTTTTTTTTCTTTTTTTTCTTTTTTTTTTTTCTTTTTTTCTTTTTTTCTTTTTTTGCTCATACTGTCATTGCCCGAGGGCTTATGAATTGATATTGAAATAACGGGACCACAAAAAATTGTTTACTGCGAAAAGATGTCATTTCATTTATTTTTTTTTTCTCTTTGCCATCAAAATGTAACTAAAAATGAAACTTAAAAACTTTGCTTAGCTTATATCCAAAACTTTGCAAACTTCGATGCTGCGTGCACACACACAAGTATGCAATATATGTTTAGCAGATATATATAAACACACGCAAAACATGTATATGCACACACACGCAAACACACACATATATAAAATTATGTATTTGTAGGTGATGGAGATAGAAGGGGATGATTTTAAAAAGTCAGTGGACTATGTCTTTTCGCTTTAACGAGAATATATTTGTTTATATTTATTTATATATATGCAGGCACCGTTTTAATTCCAGAGAAGTGCAGATGGCCTTTCAATGAAACGCTGAAAAGGAATTTGAACTTTGCAAGCTATAGGATAGATCGCCACAAATTAGACTGGACTTCTTAGAAAATGCTCGATTGTTTCGCATCCTGTGCAGGTGACAGCCTCTTGTTCTCCATCAGCATCGACCTTTTGTGAGTCGTCCTCATCGCGTCGTTACGACGATGCTACAACGTCTGTCCGATGATGATGTACAATGGGTTTTTTTCTTCCTGGTATGTGTGAGCCTGTTGGAGGGAAATCTCTGTACAGTGTGAACGTATGTATGAACACATGTGTGCTTGACTGTCGCAAGAACATGGACATGATATTGGTCCATTGCATACAGTTTCTTGAGGAAAGATAGTGATGAGCGACCGCACCGTTGATCTACTGTAACATTATCAGTTATGTAAACTCCGTTACAAGACATAGGTAGGGAACTTTAAAGTGCCTCTGCCTCCCCAACCCCACAGCCTAACATCAGGATCGTTGTTTTCATCGTTGTCATCACCACCAATATCGTCGTTACCATCGTTTTTGATAGTTTCATCATTCTCGATATTGCGGTTTTTATCTTGCATTTTTCGAAAGTTACTGTTTCCAAACAGTCTGATGCAGTTCAGTGTTCATACTGTCCCGAATCTGGTGAACGACTGAACAACCACACTTGCGCATAATCTTTTTGTTTCAGTTGGATAGTTCCTCCCTTCACTTTCTTGTTGAATGGCATCGCATAACCAAATATGTCTGCATATCTGCCTTCTAAATGATTCGTTTTCGATGACTTTATTCCAAGTGAAAATCTTTTTTTTTGTGAGCAATTTGCGCCAAAGGCGAAATATCCTAAAATATTGTTTGCTTATTGATGGAGATTTAATAAGGCACCTTCTGTATAATCATTAAAATTAAAAAAAAAACTCTAACCTCTTCGCACTTGAGAACTCGTGTTAACACACATTTATGGCTGGCTACGAATGTAAATTCATTTCTTTTCATTTTTCTTTCCTGTTATTTTTGCTTATAGTACATCTGTGGAAACTCAAAACTTTCAACTGTGCCATGAAAATAGCAAGTTTAAATATTCCTGGCGAATTCAGGGTTGCTGTTGTTTCCAGAATTGTGCTCCATAATATTTTAATAATAGCATATGAGGCAATAATGGCGTCAACAACAAGGTCTTGTGGTCTAAAAATCTCTGACAAGAAGCAGACGCTGGAGACACAAGACCTGAAAGCTTCCTGAATTCTCCAACACTCACAAAGTGAGATTGAAAATATTGTTGTTGGCTGTTTTTGTTTTTAGAGTCTGCCAGAGTAAGAAATTGTTGCTTTGTTTCATCCGATGCTTTGTGTAGAAGACAAATAACAGTCCATGTCTCCACAGAGGCAGTCAAGAGCTAGTCGAATTTCCTCTACAAGAAAACAATTGATTACAATTTCGTTCAAAGTGGGATGAAGTCCTGTCGCCGGACTGAGATTTCTTTTCAACGCCCCAACCCACCTCTCCTTCCCCTGGTGAGCAGAAAAATGTTAGGGACTGTTACTAACGAAAATGAATGGAATTTTCCAGGTAGTCTGATGAGGTCTCTGGTTCGCTAGATTGTCGAACTGTGTAAGGTGGGCTTAATGGTCTGCGGTACGGGACCAGTCGATCGCCATGACAGGGAATACATTATGGGTTCCTGTATGCTAATATTCTGTGTATTACAATTTTCCACTTCATTTTGTCAATAAACAAATATTTTGCGTTGTTCGCTTGGCTGATGTTCACTAATACATCATCGTCTCGGTTTAGCGACTAACCTTTAATTGTATTTTCTTCGCTTCAGTCATCATGATGGCCTTCTGCTTTACGCTTCATTGGTACATCTTTCCTAACAGTTCCTACTCACTAAATTAGCTATGATTTGGTCTTCTTTCACTTCGTTTAATATCGTACATTGGAGTGGTGTCCCTTTGCCTTATAGCAGGGGTGGGCAAAGTATGGCCCGAGGATGTTTTTTGACCGGTCCGTTTGCCAAAATATACTAGTTTTTTTTTTAAAAAAAACCAATTAACCTAGGTTAATTTGATTGAAATTTAATTTATCAAAGACGGCTTGTTATTACAAAACTGCAGTCCACCACATTCTAATACAGACAAAGCACAAAAATAACACCGCAGGCATGTCTGATGGAGTCGCTGGAGAGCTTCTGGAGCAACTGCCTTCAAAGGAAAGGATGGTTTTAGAGTGTTATTGTGAGCGAATTCAAGCAGCTTCACTTTACACAATAAACTAGGTAAGGGAATGTCATGAAGTACTCATTTGCTGTCTGTTCTATCATCAATAGTTTGTTGTGTGAGGTTTTGGTATTTTACAGGCCCGCCACATAGCGCAGAATTTTGAGACCAGCCCGCGAACAGATAACTTTGCCCAACCCCTGCCTGGAGGGAGTCAGCTCTCCGGATTATTTTGTATTTCTGCTTTGATTTGTGATTTTTGTGCTCATTTTATGGGTCAGTGTTTTTCATTTGTGTCGTCGCTTTTCAGAACTGTTAATCTTTTATCTTTCATCTCCGATTTCCGAATTTCCCGTCGCCTGTCAGTCTCTTGTCCCTGTTACCCTGATACCCTGATAAAGGTTTTCATTTGTCACCACTACGGACCTCCCATCAGTGTCGAACAATCATGAGCTTTGACATCGTAATGCAGTTTCTCTCTGTTTTGTGATTGTATGCATCCCGGCAGTCTCTTGATGATTTGGCCTGAGTATCGGTTGACCTATTCTGCATTCGCCACAGAAGAAATAATTACTTTACGACCTGTAATGTCCTGTGAACTGAAATGAATCACAATCTTGGTCTACGAAAATTTTATCCAGGAGGGCAACGACCGAAGTATTTATACAATTTCGACGATGAAGACGACGACGACGATAATGATGATGATTATGATGATGATGATGATGAGGAGGAGGAGGAGGACGGATAGACAGACGGATGGAGAACTGGGCCTTATGTTTGCTATTTTAGCTTCAAATAATAATGGGAATATTACCCTTCGTTGGTATTCTGCACACATCAACACTTATAAACTCGTAATCGATCACACTGACTACAACATGGCGCAGAACTTTTAAACAACCAGAATAATCAAAATATTTGCACAAAAAGTGACCAGAAAAAAATGGGAGCAAAAAAAAAAGAGAGGATGAGAAAGTTTTATGTTTGATACCGGTGTTATGTGCTCAGAAATCCTCCTGCCTCAAAAATCCGCCTCTGTAATGCGCATGCGTCATATTTAAATACAATTTAGATAGGGCGATGCCGTGCGCCTCTAAATCCGCCTGGCACATGGATCCGACCCTGGACTACGCATGCGTCATCTTAAAATGTCTCTTGCTCATGCTGTTCAGATAAACTGCATTTGCAATGTGCAGAGTATTGAGATCTAGACTTCCGCTAAGGTGTCTTTCCCCAAGAAACAGCTTCCGGTAAAATTATATTTAAATATGACGCATGCGCATTGTAGAAGCGGAGGATTTCTGAGATAGGGAGGAGTTGGGTTGTAAGCACGTGACACCGCAGTAAGGGTAGCAAGGATGCTGGGACAGACGAAACGCTTGAACCGACATCAAAATATTGACTTCCTGTTTGGAGGGAGGGCTTGAAAGGCGCCGGGGCCTGGGACTAGAAGACAGCTGATGGCAGAGAAGTGAACACACTCACATCATGTCCCCTCCCCTCCTATACCTCCCCCTTTCTGTCTGTCTGATTGCCTTTGTTTGATTGGAAGCCCTTTCCTTGGCACAGGCGCTTTGGTCTCCGGTTTTCTCGGCTTTTCGCGATCTCAGCGGGATTTGCGACGCGTGACAGACTGGAGTTTATTGTTAGGATGATCGAATGTGTCTGCTTGCTTGTACGACATTTTATCTCGTTGACAAAAGGGACATGTACAGGTAGGCTTTCAATTATGTTATGTGCCAATGGAGAATTGTCAGCATTCTGGTATCATGAAAATATTTCTAGCAACTTCACATGTGGATAAAAGTTGCTTTTTAAGGAGACATGTTTATCTGTTGTATGACTGTTTACTCTCCTACTCAATAAAGTTGGTTTTTTTCCTTCTCTGCCTCTCTCTCTATATGTTGGAGGAGGGTGTGTGTGAGATGAAAATGCATATTACAAACTCCAATCAAAGTGATGGAAGGTATTTTTTAGGTAAAGACATTTTTCAGATTTTGTTTTCGCGAGTCTGACCGAGAAAGTAAATGTGTCGCGCCCTGAGAAAGTCTTCTTTAAAAACATTCGCTGTTCGATGCGGACAGGGGACAGGGCAGTGACCTCTCCCTGCTGGGTGTGAATCCTTAGTCTGTCAAGATGAATGGTTCTGGGAATGGCAGCGACCAGCCGGTGTGGCTATCGATTCCAGGAAGGTAAACAAGAAGACGTGGAATTATGGGACAGGGGTCGGAAAGAAATGGTGGTTAGTAAAGGTGGAAGGGGCTTGACACAAAAGTTACTTTTCTGCCTGTGGGTTGATATGGGTATACTTTACAATGACCACAGGAAGTGGTCACATCACATATCCTGGGTGACTCGAAGAAGACAGGGCCCAACAGATGACAAAGTGGTAATCAGATGACAAAAGTACCAGCTGTATTCCAATTATCAGGGACAAGAAGATGGACAGTGACTGAGAGAAAATAACATCCGACAGTGCAAACTAGATTATTATAAGTTTTAGCGCTAATTGATTGAAACTTTTCGTGCTAAATATAATCCATTTCCGTGGAGGAACATGATGTCTAGCTCTCCTATTTGAAAATAGCTGAACTTATGAGGTCTTTGGCAAATCTTCGAGACAGGTTAGACTACTTGCAGTGGACCAAGGAAGTGACACACTGTCTTGTAAATATCCTTATTAGGCCAAGTTTGGAGAAGTGTTTTTCTGATTGTCATCTAAACACTGCCAAACATGTGTCATCATTATCATCATCATCAGCAGCAGCATCAGCATCATCATCAGTTTCCAATTTCCATTCTCCCTTGTACTGCATTTTTATATTAGTCTCATATTAACTTTGAGCATCAGACCTGACTGCAGGTCAAAGCATTTGAGCGCCTATTGATCAACAAACTTGGAACTCAACGACGAAACATCAGCTCAGTGTTAACTCAACATGAGAGATAACAGCTCTGTTTTAGCGAGGGCTATTTTGCACGTCGAGGAAGACAGAACAAAAGGTCACTTGAAATTACATCAGTCCGGCGCCTGCCATGCGAGGATTCCACTCAGCGATGGTGGCGCACACACCCGTAACTAGATAGGAAGTGGCAACGCGCACCACAGTGGAGCAGGAAAAAACGGAAGTGACGTCTTTGCGCCTTTTTTTCCAAACTGCGATCACGTGCTTCCCTCGGAAGAAAGGAAAGGTAGTATCTGCCTGCACTTAAAAAAAAAAAACCCACCGAGCTAATTGAACCCACACAACAGAGACCTCGTTGCCTTTTTGTGCGAGGCCACATTTTTATACTTGGCAGAATGCAAATGACCAATGAATGCCGTATTAGCTTCTTCTGCATGCGAAAATAAGAATGTGTCGTGTGAGGACTTTTCAAAAAAGAAACCTCTCACAAAAAAATGGAGAACCTAGTTACCTTTGTCACACAGCCATCACTTCCAGCAAATCCCAGAAGACATTGATGGGTAACTTAAACAAAAATGCCAACAGAGCTCTATTCCTTCCGTTGAGGGATTGGGGAGGGGCCTTTTAACTAGGTGATGCTTCCCAGTTCGTTATCTTGGACGTGAGACACAGGTTAAAGCAGAGACCTACTGCTCGTTTCTTTGAGCATGAAACATCCCAGTGTCTGCTAATTGTGTGGATCCATCGCCGCATCACAACAGTCAGATGGATCCCACTGTCCTGCTTCATCATCTGCCCTTCCGTTGAACGAGGCCTGGGAGGCTGGGTTGTGGAGTGCTGCTGTCTCGACAGGCAAGGGACAAATTGAAACAAGCAAATTAGTCGGTTGAGGACTGTCGTCACTCGAGGGTCGTATACTACGCAGTCGCCTTCATCTTCTTTGAAAAAATTCATACTGTGTTCGGCAGATGTCACACAAAAACAACATCAGCTTCAGTTATTAATGAACAGAAATAAACATTCGTCGAACTCCCATGTCCCGTAGCTGAAAGTCGAAAACCTGCTGAAGTCGCCGTAGGTTGAAAACTCTTCTTCCTCTCAAACTCAGTAATAACAACTTCTGTTATTCTGTTCTTTCCTTGTTCTTGAGTGGGAGGATGAATCACACTCTCGAGGAAGGGAGGGAACTTGTTCTCAGGAAAGTTTTACACGTGCGTGGCATACTCTCCCTTAGAATCGGTTGTCAAGACAACCACGGACGCTATAGATGTAATGAAATGATGTAGTAGCTATGTGTGGTTGTTAATGTCTGTGTCACCTAGAAGAAACAGGGAGGAGGTGGGTTCATAAAGGCAGACAAACAGAAAAGAAAGAGGAGAGGGAGAATGAAACGGAGAAAGAGAGAAAAGACGAGAGAGAGAAAGAGCAAGCAAGAAAGATCTAGAGAGAAAGACAACACAAAAAGGGAGAAAGAGAGAGAATTACACGATGAAATGGCACTGACAACATACAGATGACTTGGTAGGTTGGATGTTGTTGCTTTAGCCCGTGCCTGCAACAATGGCTATACCAGAGAGAGAGAGACTCGGAAAGAAAAAGTTTGTGTGTGTTGTCTCAGAAAGTTCAAGCGTGGGTTGTTTGACAAAGTAAACACGGTCTTTATCCCAGATTAATTCTTTGCACGCTTAAAAGTACAAGTTGAATCTCTTGACCATCTTTCTGCTGACCGTGACATCTGGCGACAGCGGAGGTGTTCCAGACCTTGTGGAGGGCACTTGCCTCGGAGACCTGAGCTTTATCAGCAGACCACGCACACGTCAAAGACGCCACAGGAAGAACAAAAAAAGGCGAGAAAAAGGAAGCTTATCATCAGGTCAGTGCGATTAAACTTCCGTGAATAGATAGAGGCCGAGCTGGCTGGCGACCATCAGACGATTGCTGCAAGCTGCTGCTGCTGCTGCTGCTGCTGCTGCTGCTGCTGCTGCTGCTGCTGCTGCTGCTGGACCACACCAGACTCTGCGGCGACGTCGCTGCATTCAAATCCTTGCCCACAGAAATGTTTGACAAATGTACATCACCTGCCTGCACCAACTAGCTTCTGTCTGAGACGGTCAGATGGAACCCAGTCAGATTATCACACCCTGACCCTCCTCTCAAAGGTGCAGTGAGATTGCTCATTCAGAAGTCGTAAAGCTGTCAGAGTTCTTATCAACTAAGGACATGAATTTGAGGTTGTTTTTTTTTTTCTTCAGTAGGTGGATTCAGGCCACAGAGTAAGTCCCAGGTTTTTCTGCTCAGCAATGTTGATAAGACAAGGAAAGGCGGCAGTGATAACCTGAACAGCTGTCGAGACTAGTCCTCGCCATCTTCTAGAATAAAACCACCTTTCCATGCAAGTCTTGACAGTTGAGTTATCTGCCAGGATGCAAGTGTTATCGTGTTTACCTTCGAAAATAATGTGTATTGGTATGGCTGCTTATTTTCAAATTGTAACTAGTGTTTGTAGACAAGTTGAACCTCTGATGCAACCGTAAAACTCGTATTTATCAATACTGTATACAAAGTAGTCCATGACATCACAGGACTTCTATATACAGTGTATATATATATAACTCTGTATGTGAATGTGATGCTAGAAGAGTGTCTTTAAGACTGTAGTGTATTTCTGGCTCAGTTCCACACCTTAAAGATGATGAATCACTCTCAGTCTTTGCGACCTCCAAGCTAACAGAAATTTTTCTTACCTTAACCCTTTAAATCCGAATATTACTAAAATGTTACACAATGGCCAGACAATAATTTCTGAAATGAGTAAAGGCACGATACGACAGCCGTTGATAAGAAACACGAACTTGTATTAAAGGACTGCTGGCAGACGATTTTTTTCCAGTTAACTGTTAAAACGAGGCATTAGACGACGAAGCTTCCGGTTTATTCTTTGCTTAGGCTCGCCGAGACTAATAGCGGAGAACTTGGCAAGAGGCTAAGTGTTGGTCTTGGCAGACAAAATCCACCTATACACGTCCATGATAAGAAAATTTGCCGAGATGCGAGAATTGTTGGGTGGAATACCAAGGAGCTTCTAGAAATACAACGAACAGTACGGACGTCTAACATACCGAGTAGCGACCGCATTAATTCACTCAACGCCTTCCCACCATTACACCCCATCCACCCTTCTCTCAACCCCTCCCCCATCCCAGACGTGAGCGTCTCCCACTGATATTTATCGGGGGGGATGGACGGTTAACGATGTTAAAAGCGAGATTAATGTAGAAGACAGGCCTGCATTAGCCGTCCGGAGGACGCGGTACTTGCACACAAAAATGCGAGAATCTCGCGAGACGAGACGGCGAACGATAACGAGACTAGAGTAGACCACGGACGTGTATAGGACAGACTGCCAGCTAACGGGGATGTTCACTGGCGAGGTGAGCACGGCTGTTCATCCCAACCTGAGTTCGTGGAGGAAAAATTCGGAGGCGACAGACAAAGACTTGAAAGACAAGACAGATAACGATCATAAGCGTTGAGTGCGGCGAACCAGACATTTTTTTTCTTTTTGGTAGGATGAAGGTAGGAGTGGGAGAGTTTCGAAACTCCTGTTGGAAGGAAAAAGAACTGTGGACCAGTCACAGGACCTTGCGACCAGTTTTTGTGTGCATGGTACGAGGCATGGCGGTGGTGATGTCGGTGGTGGTGTTGATGGGATGGGGGCCATGTCTCATGACGATGCTATGTTGATGCCAGAAGTTAAAAAAAACAATATCGACTTCGCATAGACTTGACTAAACTGTTTATATTTGAGGAATGCGAGTGCGGGGGTAGGGGAGGGCTTGAAGTCTTCCCGAAGCTTCTTGTATGAAAAATGTAAGCGAGTTTCCTTTTTTTGTGCACGCGCGTCCTTTCTGGCATTGACAAAATCCACAAGTTAGAAAATTATCTGGTTTATAAGAATTCTTCCTGACCGGACACATACTCCTGCATATATGAATATGTTTGGCAGTTTCGGCAAAACATACTGTTGTGTGAGATCAGAGCATTTAAAGCTACGGACTATTTTGGGGAATAAATGCGAGATTTACACGACCTGTTCTATATTTAGTGCGGCAGTTGATTAAGGTTTTATTTTTGGCTATAAATACATTATTTCATTTGCAAATTGTCTGTCTAGGATTTCTAGAAGTAATTAGTCTCCCAAACGGCAAAGAACCCAACAAAGATCCAAACACGACCTATGGCTATACAGAAGTTCAGAAAGGTCAAGCTGTGGACCATCTACTTCAAGGGATAGGCATAACAGCACCTTTATATGCTAATGAGCTTGACGTGCGCGCACGCGTGTGTTTGTATGTGTGTATGTGTGTATGTGTGTGGGTGTTGATGGGTCGGTGGGTGGGGCCTGGGCATCGGGAAGAATATTGTTTCCATTTTGTTAAGGACGGGTCGTTGACCGGTGCAGCTACTATAAATGCAAAGAGAGCGCAGAGGAGAAGAATGTCGGTGAGGGACCGACCTTAATGAAGTCGAGCGCGTGACGTGAGCGCGTGACGTGCGACTGGGCGCGCACTAGCTTGCACGAAAATGGCGTCTGCTGTGAGTGACAGAAAGTTTGGCAGGTAAAAGCAGTAGAGTGTGAGAGTGTGGTTTGTGTTGATGTGTATGTTTGTGCGTGTGTTTTCGTGTTCTTTCGTGGAATTTATTTATTTTTTTTAATTAAAAAAAAAACAATTATTTGTGTTTGTGCCTTGATTCAGGAGTTGCGGGCTTTCAGGACGAAAAACAAACAAAAAGTTCTTAGCACATCAAAAAAACAAAACACGCGTTTACAATAATGTAGCAAACGTTTGTGACAGACCATGCCTAGTTGTGTGAGATACACTGAAGAAAAAAAAAAGAACAAAAAATAAACTCGAAACCTTACCAACATTCCTTTTAGCCCCTTCCCCCTTCTTTCCTTCCTCCCACTACATGAAGATAAAGACCAGATTATCTGATGTGACAGCAACAGGTTATTTTCGAGCAGTTGTAAACACGTCTGTAAGACATGGACGGGTCTTTTTACATTCAGAGGGAACAAATTCAAGAGACAAATGTCTTTTAGTTTCGCGAGAAGACCAGAACACATCCGTTCTTTTTTTTTTTTTTTTTTTGTTCAGAGAAAGGTTAGGATGTAAATGTTTGAGGACAGATTAGCTTGGTGTCTGGATCTGTCTTCTTACATATTCATTTTTTCCTTACAAAACGTTTTGTGTTAATGGCAGACACAGAGGATGGGTGTGGGGGAGTGGACAGGACAGAGAGAGAGGAAGAGAAAGCTTAAAATACTGATGTAGACGTACGAGTGTACTCACTGATATGAAGTACAGAAGAAAACACTGTTTATTTTTATGTAACAATACAGTTAGTAACATACTCGAGAATAATACGTGCACAGCATAAAATTTAACCAATGTTATTGAAGTATACAACTCCATGCAACACCATACAATTCCAGCAAAGTCATTATTGTAATCAGTTCACGCATGCGCACTGCCACGTTACCGACTCGTCACGAACAGTCATCGTAGACTTCTGTCCATCAATCGCCATAAGATTTCAGGTACTTGACAGGTAAGGACATAAAAGACCGGTGCAAACGTCACTATTCTACGTCACCAGTCTGTCTCTAGCTCAAAATACCCCTCGTTACTTTAATAAGGCTCAATGTTTTTTCTTTTTGTTTTTGCTTGTGTTATTTACCACCTGCCACCGTTCCTCCACCGTCTCCCTGACGACCTCTTTACTCTAAAATTTGAATCAATTTTTTTGTCTACTTAACTGTTTTTCTGTCGTGTTATCCTTGATGCCGAGGTGGATAAAAAACATACACAAAAACATCGTTTCTTGACAGACCCTCGCTTCTCTCTGACCTACCCCGGTTGTACCCACTGACGTCAGCAGGCCAGCTTCATCTCGAGATATTGGCAGCGGCATCACCCAGTGCTGCTTTAATCATGAGATTATTGACAGTGACATCACAGCGCCAGTGAGGCGATTAATAGTGACGTCACAACCCTCCCCCCTCCCTCGTTTTATATCTCTGTGGGTGAGACCGGTGACATCATTAGGACAGTTAAATAATGTGGTCATCGACGTCATTTATCAGTGACATCACATTCCTGGTGTAATCTACGGCCGTGTCGATGCGTGAATTAACTAGGAGAGATTCTGTCGCATCCGAGTGATGTTCAAAGGAAGAGATGGAAACGCTTGGAAACGTCGCTAGAGGTCGCTCTGGCAAAGAGAACTACATTTGAGGTCATCAGCGATGTCTCATCGATCTCCAGTCAACCAGTCCTGTGGCTTTTTAATTATTTTTTTTTTTTAGTTTGTAAGAAATGGTTTCTAATTATTCCTCTTTGTGCTCTACCCAGCGATTATCTGCCCCACGACAAGTAATTGCGATGTTATTTCATTTCCATGCGCTGGTGGTATGAAATGACGCCGCCATCTTATCCGTTAACTTCGTTAGCAGCTCGGCCACGCGTCCATATAAGAGAGCCGTGAGGGCACGAAACTATCAAAACAACTTCAATATTGGCACGTTCTTAAGTTCTTAATAGAAAGAGCTGACAAATTATTGTCTAAGTGTGTGTGTGAGAGAGAGATGTTCTGTTCCTTTTCTTAGTTTAACTTTTTAAAATGCTTATTCTCATTCTAATTTTTTATTTTTAGTTTTCTTCTTATTTTTCTTCTTATTCTAATTTTACTCTGTTCTTATTCTAATTTTACTTTGTTCTTATTGTTCCTTTTACTCTTATTCTTGTTATTTGTAGAAGCCATTTGTCTGTAGACCCTGACTGAATGCCTGCAAATTAGACACGTGACCAGGGGAATGGCGAACCGTTGCAAACACGTTATTATGGTTAACGATGGCCGCTAATATTTGGTCAGACATTTTCTGATCGGGAAAAATGCCTTCATTCACTCCATCGCCCATCTAACGGTGTAGACACATATACTCTACTCTTCCTTGCTGCTATTTAAAAAATATTTACTGTGACAGCTCGGCCACTATTCCTTTTATGTGGACCTTACTCGTATTTAACTAGACTATCGTTTTTTTTTCTAAGGTGAAAGGTCGTCCCCTGACCTTTTCAGGTCGTTGGGGGTGAGGTGTTGATGACCTCACTTTTCTCGGGTTTAGCTTTACTTGAAGGCGGTTCCAATCTCCTCTCCTTCGCTGACTTACCCTCCCCACCCCTCTGTAGAGTCCGGTACCCGTGCCCGCCAGCTGGGTGGACTGGGGGAAGTTTGCTGCGCTCTCTTTCTCAAATCTTTTTTATCGTCTTTCTTCTATTTCCGTTCAGCCAAACCAAACCAAACTTCTCCGCCCTCCTCCATGCTCCCTCTACATACAACACATACTCGCTACCTGTCCTGACCTTTAGACACGACTGGGTCGTGACATTTGTATTCCCATTATATCTGTAATGTTATTTCGGACAATAATCCTAACTCATTCGCAGTAAAGAAAGATGTGTGTGTGGGTGGATGTAGAAGGAAGTGGTTTTCAACTTCGCGCCAGTAATTAAGACTATAATTAGCAGCCAGCCCTCTGCTGTATGCAGAGAATAAATAAAATTATCACCACACGCACACACCTCGACGAGAACTGAACTCAGGACAGCCAATCATGACTGTATTGGTAAAAACTGATTGACTGCTGCGCCACAGAAGCCCCGGGGAAGAGACATAAAACAGATTGTGAAAAAAATAAGGTCCCTGGGGCGAAGAGTAGGCGTTCAAAAATAAGCTGCGTGGGACTGGAAAACCAAACGGTTTCATTGCAATAAAAGAACTCCATAGTGTCAGTAAAAAAAAAACAAAAAACAAAAACAAAACAAAAAAACCACGCACACAAACAATAAAAAGACAGATGCTCTAATTTTTTTTAAATTTAGGAAGAATAACAATTTTGTTAACGGGTATTTTGCTGGTGCTATTCTCTAACCTGAAGATCTCTACCCCTGTCCTCTCTGTTTCACACACAGACGCATGCACATTTTTCTCATGTTCATGTTTACACCAAGCAGACGCTTGCGTGCACACCCGCTTGCCTTCGATGGACAAGTGCCGAAAGGTTAGAGCTCACCTGCACGTACCCCACATGCACGCAGGTATTTTTTCCCTGCACGACCACCGTAGCCTGAACACCGGAGCTTTATTCGTGGCCTAGTTCGCACTTGGCATTCCTTTTGCGGATCGAAGACAAATCGCTGCAATCAAACGTGTATTGTAAAACCAGGCTTTAGTAATCCTCCTTCTCAACTCGCCTTTTCCTGTCCTGGTTCCAACGGTGTGGGGGAGATTAGGGGTAGGAGTGGAGGGGACTGCAAACTGTTCGCGTGCAGTGACGAGACAACGTCAGATTATTTTGTCAGACCACGTGCCACCGTTTTTTTCTTCCTCGGTTCGTTGAAGGATGTGTTTCATCGGCGTTCATTTTTTTTTCTTTCAGTGACGCCATGTTTGCGATGGTGGGGAATGAGTAGAAGGGCGTGAGGTTTGACGATGACGAAGGGGCTGACGACAGCTACGTAGTCATGTAACATGCTGACGTCGTGCTGACGTGAGTCACTGGCAAGACGCTTGCATTAGTCGCGTCAGCAGCACGCCGTGGACTGCGTAACCGTCTGACTAATGACCTCGTGACCCCCTCGGCACTAGTCGCTTCGTACGAGGTTTTCTTTCGTGGGCTGAAGAGGCGCGCACATCACTGATGACGATCCGATACCCGAGCAAGGAAACCAGGGACTGCGAGTAATATTGAAATCTCTTTGGTGCATCCTTGTATGTGCATTATATATATGTCAGTGAAAGACATCATATGTGTGTGAGAAAATAAACTGAAGATTCAAAGAGGAATTTAAAAATACATACCAAGATGTGCGCACGCAGCCATATGTCTACAACTCTTTCTCTCTCAACCTTCGACAAATTGGCCAAGAGACAGAAATCTTGACAGACGCCCAGCTGCATTTAAGAAGAAAAAAAACCCTGACCATGTAAAAGACATTAAATAATACTGAATCTTGCTTTACATTAAATCGCCTGACATCAGGCGATTAGTCTGCAGCACCCCAACTTCTGCCCCACCCCGATCCCCAGCCCGTGACAAACGACGACTTAAAGTCTACTCAGCGGATCAGTCAGCAGACCTAACGTCCCTGCATCCTCCACCGTCTCTTTCTCTCCGTCAAAGACCCACGTCTGCCGTGACGGGTGCAAATTCTGGGGCAGCCCATTAGGCCTGGGTGAGAAGAAGTAATCGTTGTGCAGTTAGTGCCACACCAACAATCGAGGCCTGGCGCTTGTCTGACAAATGTGGCCGCTGCCTCGTCGATTAACCCGCGCCAAGGAAAGACCACTCGCAGGACACGGGGTATAAAGGGAGCCAATCGTCCGACATCATCCACCCAACCCTTACCCACCCACACCCAAAGCTCCGCGACGCAGATCCTAGCGCGATGTTTAGAGTTCCCTCGACCCCCACTTGCTCCCGTCTTGCCTTGCGTGATTGTACGAGATTATACGTGATTACACGTGATTACACGCCATTATACGGGCTTACAGATACCAAATTTGTTTCAAATTTGTTGGAATTGTTCTGGTTGCTGAGACACCAGTAGCGGTGAAGATTTCTTGGGACAAACGCTTGCCAGATGAAGAGCCGTTTAACAAAGCATCTGTGAGGTCGAGGCTTGCACGGTTTGCATTGCAATCTCCACGTTTGACCTACTTGAACTTCATTTTCTTGTTGTCGCCGTATCGCTGGCGCTAATGAGTGCATCTGTTTCCTATCACAAGGTTCTGTGTGCAGCAAGAAGAGCAGTGCACGCCCTCGGTTACTTGCATGGAAGCTCGCCGACCGTTGGAGTAAATTGCTTTCCAGTAGCCGCTCGGATGTGAATCCTGGAAACACTGCCACCCTCAGAGCTCAGCATCACTTTTAAGATGTCTTCACATTTGTGTAAACCACTGTGTAGAATCTTCTAGAATCCTTTCTTTTTTAAAAAAAAAAATCACTCACGAACTGAATTCTCACTTGGAGTATAGATGTTTAAAATGTTTGTAACCGAGCAGACATTCCTTCCTCTCTCTCTCTCCAGCTCGACAATATTCCCGTGATTTCTATTTCTGCTAGTAACCAGGGTGTCATACTCCACAACACTCATGCATCACTTTGTCTCCTGTTGTGCCAAGTCCTGCTGTTATCATCTCTGATGCATTAGCCAGATCCGGAAGCATCTTCCAACACATGCCACCACTAAACTTGTTATCTCCCTCGTCCTCTCTTCGCATCGACTTGTGTAACACTCTTTTGGCCCTGACCTTTCTGACCCTACCATCCATATTCTTCAATTCAGCCTGTCTCATTTTCCGTAAGACACCTGATCTCATTACTCTGTTGGTTCCCAGTTTTAGTGCTGTTAAACTGTGATGTCACTGTTGTTTATCTCGTTATTATCTCGATATTATCTGTATCTCAAGATTAAACTGGCAACAATCACAGTCATCGTCAAAGTCCTCTGTAACAACTATCTCAGTTTATTTCGCACCCTCCTGTCAATCCAGCTCATTTCAAATTTACACCCGGTCTCTCTCCAATGCCCATTGGAACCCTTTTCGTACACTGGGTCCAGGTCACTTTTTGTATTGTGTCCATTCTGGAACAAACACACTCCACAGTGGGAGGATGCTCGGCTTTGAGGGAGGTGTGGGGCAAACTCCAGTGTTAAACGACAAAGCAGCACTTAACAAGAAACAAAACTAATAGAAAATAGGAATCAACAAGAAATTGTTTAACATTTCGAATAACATGAACGTCATAATGTTATTCAAAGTTTGCATGTCATTGTGCCCCAAAACAAAAACCACTGTATTCTTTGATTAATACCTTTGTTATTTTCTTTTCTTTACTCGAGGGCTTGAAGAAAAAAAAACAAACATAACTTTTGCTTATTCGGTTATACTCGTAAATAAAGATTTGTCATTTGTTTCTCTCTCTCTGTTCCTATACCCTTTTTGTACTTTGTGAAAAATTACATCTCAAGCTTTGGGGCGGGGGAATGGCCAAAAGATATTCTTGCCTCCTCAGAATCATTTCTCTCTCCTGGTTCCTACTCCACAACTCCATATTCACCAAAACCGTTTCTTTTTTCAAAACGTCTTTAAAACCTGATCTTTTCCTCTTGTCGTTGCCATGACATTTCTGTTTTTAATCTCTGGCTTTGTGTCTACGTGTGCCTGAGCCATGAATTACTGTAGCCTTGTGAATACTTTATTATAATGCAGGATGCTTCCGTAATCATTAAGGTGAAAACGCTTGCGAAGGTTTAATAATCTGGAGTTAGAGCGCTCGACAATGGAAATAGTTTGAGCCACCAACTGTCTGGCAAAGATGGTTCCTGTGCCTGAGTGGTCCACCTTCTACATGGCTAGCCACGAACCACTTGCGTGCACTGCTACCGCCTCCGCGAGGTTAAAGGTCATGTGTACTTTTAAGCTAATAAATCTGTAAATTCGGTTAATTTTGATTATCTGCAAGATGGGCATTTCATGTATTTGTATCTGCATCTGCCCACGTGTTGCTGGTCGATTACATATAACTTGTTTATCTTCATTCAACATTGTGGTAGAGTGATCTCCCCTTTCATTGGGGCGTTCGAGTTAGGTTGAAGGACAGTCGTTACCCCGCGAAATTCATCCACTTGTCATTCAGTTATTACTCCCAGATGGTGGAATCATGCGATTAGCATCCGTTGGCATATTTGGTCTCACAGTGTGCGCGAAACAAGAGAATGCTCTTTGTGAGACAAGTAGACAAGTGTATCCTTGACCTGCTGACACTAGACTTGCGGTCTTTTGAATTCAGTGTGTGTGTGTGAATGAAATGTTGGTTCAGCTATACATACACATTTCCCGATGTTTGTGCTCTGCAAAATGCAACACACTTTAAAGTTAAAGAACCTGACGTTAATCTTGGCTTCACATTTAAATGAAATGAATCTGACTCACTTAACATGTCAGTGCAGGATAAATGTGTCTTGGTGGTATAAACACATATACAGGGGATAAACATATGTCAAGGAAGGGCATCTGGTCTGTGCCAAATGAACGTGTATCCATGGATGTTAAAAGGTCGACTGCTGTCTGCCGAGACCAAAACTTAGCTTCTTGCGAAGTTCTCCGCTGTTAGTCTCGGCGATCCTAAACAAAGACTGTGACTAAGCCGGAAGCTTTGTAGTCTCATGCTTCGTTTTAGTAGTTAATCTGAAATGTGAATAAACCAGAAGCTTTGTACACAACTGCCTCGTTTTCGAAGTTAACTGGAAAAAAAAATCGTCTGCCAGCAGTCCAGTCATACAGGTTCGTGGTTTATCTATACAGGATAAACATGTTTACATGGGATAGGTGTGTCTGGTCCGTCGTTTCTAGCTTGAACAATAAGTAATTGTACAGTAACAGTCGTTAACCTTAAGATATCTAGATATTTTCCGCAAACCTAATGATGGCCTTTTAAAAAAATTTAAACTTTGATAACTATAGCTAGTCCTCATTTAGCGTGGTTTTGTTTTGATGTCTATGTGAGTAAACACGATTGTGTGGAGTTTATCTTATGTCAGCGTTTTTTTCAGCGACTTTTTTGTGACCCAAAATATACCTTGTTTCTGAAAAAATATATATCTTAACTAACCTTTGGTGAAACTGGTCTCGATATACATCGTTTCTCTTGCAGTTTCCAAAAAAAGCCCAAGGCGCTTAATGAGGACTTCTTGTTTATGTTTTTCTAACACGCTGTATTCGTGTTCTTTTCCTACTTTCTCTCCATTCCCCTCTGATTCAAAGAAAGCGAAGAGATCTGTCTTTTCTTATCTCTTGAATTCAGTAGAAAAGAGTGAGCATGCGCACTGAGGGCTTCGAAAACACTCCAGCGCCCCCTGCGTGCGCAAGACAATGAACGTTCATTGGCGGCATGGTACACGCCATCCCCGACTACAACAGCAACCGCTACAGATCGGCGGAGAAAACAGTCAGCCGCTGAGGATATTGCTGTTTTATAAATAAACACTGGCTGACATAAAAACAGGAAAAGAAGGAACTAACCGCGACAGCCGTGGAAACCATTCAGGATGAATGTTGCTGCTTGTTGATCTTCCCCACCACTGCCCCGCGCCGCCATGAACTCCTGCTGATCTCCACATTGTGGTCGCCACTACAAAGCGGGCGCCGAGTTCGAACACTGGACGGGAACCGACGAGAAACTGCGAGACAGGAATGAGTTCACGCAGCGACTGCCTGTAGGGGTTAGGGAGGGATATAGGGGGCGAGATAGGTGACCTGCAGAGAAGACGATGAGGATGAAAGAGGGTTGCTGATGAGTTTGATGAGGAGGATAAGGATGAAAAGAACGATAAGCATGAGATGATGAGCAATAGGGCGTGTCTTGCGTCCTCAGTTGGAGACAGAGCAGCAGTTAGACAAGGTGGAGGCAAGGTGGAGACAGCAGTTAGACAAGGTGGAGGCAAGGTGGAGACAGCAGTTAGACAAGGTGGAAACAAGGTGAAGACAACAGTTAGACAAGGTGGAGGCAGCAGTTAGACAAGGTGGAGGCAAGATGGAGACAGCAGTTAGACAAGGTGGAGGCAGGAGTTTGATAAGGTGGAGGCAGCAGTTAGACAAGGTGGAAACAAGGTGAAGACAACAGGTAGACAAGGTGGAGGCAGCAGTTAGACAAGGTGGAGGCAAGATGGAGACAGCAGTTAGACAAGGTGGAGGCAAGATGGAGACAGCAGTTAGACAAGGTGGAGGCAAGATGGAGACAGCAGTTAGACAAGGTGGAGGCAGCAGTTAGACAAGGTGGAGGCAGCAGGTGACTGTGGGCACAGCAGAGATGCGACTGCTGCATCAGGGGCCCACTGCACGCGCTGGAGCGACTAGCAGACGGCAAGAGTGGGCCTGTGCACGCGACTAGAAGCCGGAGGGGGGGCTCTTGTCACGGAGCATTTTGTCTTAATTTTGCAGTCGGGGGCTTGGCGTTGACTGATCCTGACATGAAAGCAGTAAGCCGAGGTCTGTACTGAAAAGCGGGAATTTGAATGACTGATTAGACTGGAAACAGCCGTGACATTCTTTTAAAGCTTTTATAGTTCTTTGCTTCTCTCTTCGTTTCTTTCTTTACTCTCTCTCCTTTAGTTATTTCTCTCGCACGTGCGCACAAGCACACACATAGAAATATACAAACTGAGGGACAGAAAAGCTCATTGATATCCCAATCTCTCCCAATCTTAGAAGGAGACAAACAGACCCACAGAAAGAGGAAGAAGTGGATAGTGTCATCTGACCACTCAAATGTCATTATCTTGACACTCGTTGTGACATTTGAGAAGCTTAATTTCAATCCATAATCATTAGAACACCGTATGCATAATCAAATAAATTGGAGTCATTATGTGGAGGAAGAAATAAAGTGGACGAGACATACATTGAGACAGGCAACGGGCGTGAGTGGGACAGAGTGATAGAAAGAAATAAACAGTACAGAGAGAGGCTTGGGAGGGGAAATCAGCGTTTTAAACTTAACTAGCAACTAGTATGAGAGGGAGTTAACAGAAAAGGACGTAGAAGAGTCACAAAGAAAAATATGCTTTGTTGAGTAAAGGGAGAGAAGTTTAAAGAAAGAGACAGCGGCTGAGTTAATGAAGAAAACCGGACAGATTACTGTTTCAAGAGACAGAAACTGAATTAAGATACTGAAACATCAGTTCAGAGACAAAGATACGTAAATATAAGCACAGTTAAGAGAGAGACTAAAACATCGACGCAACTAAGATATATTTATATATAGAAAATAAACACAATGGAGAGTGATTCTGAATCTGAACAGCTAAGAGAAAAATATTGAAACGCAGGCACCTTTGAAAGAGAGAGAGATGGAAACACAGTTAAGAGAAAGATACTGAAACATGAACACAGTCAAGAGATGGAAGAAATTTAAAGAGACAAAAAAAAAGTAAAAATATGTGTGAGAGAGAGAGACCATCCAAGGGAGCTGACTCCTATATACGTCCACAGCCTCCTAATCATGTGGAGCAGTTGCAGTTTTTAAGGCGATGGCAGGCTGAAGGTCTTATGTCGCTTCACGCCATATTCCTTATTAGTTGCACAGATTAGAGCAGACCCGCGGCCCCACACTCTGTCAAGTATGGCAGTCAAAGACGCAAGAGAGATAAAAATGTAAATGACAAATTCCTCACGAGGACTTCATTTCGCTCCTCTCCGCCATCCTAAGGCTTCTCTTCGTAATGAGCTTTCATTTTTATCTTTCTCCATCTTATCTTCTGGTCCGTTATTTCCTGTTCCTCTTGGACGTCTTGGTGGTAATAATAATAATAATTTTTAAAAATGTGAGTTTTGTCCATGTTTCCTATATCATCAAGATGCTTTACAAAAACGGCAAGATACAATACAAATTTGTGCTAAGGGGAACAAGGTCGTGAATTCTGGAGTTGAGGACATGTGAATGTTTCAGAAGAATTCGAGAAGAATCCATGAAGGGGGAATAAACTGACTTGTCATCGGCGTGGGATGGATGAAAGGCAGTCTGCGCATTAGCAGATCCCAAATCTGAGCTGACAATCAGGTAAAGAGTCGAGGTTCGAAGCCCGCAGATTGAAAAAAAAATGTGCATAGTCCGCAGATCAAGTAATTATAATTGCATAGAAATGGCGGTAATTAATCCAGTAAAGTTGCAAGCACAACTCGTGTTTTAGAAACCTCATTAGTGTAGCAAAAAGTCATGATTAATGTTGTGTCGTGTTTGCTGAATTAAACAAATTTTTGTCTTTACAGACGTCCACAGTTGTAAATGTTTGGGAAAAGAAACCACGTCTAACATGTGTAAATATTTAACCACAACACATAATGTTATAATTATAACAATATAATGAATCAAAAAAATATTGTTAAACAAAATACGTTTGCTGCATCATTTAGTCAAGGAGTGTGAACTTTCTTGAAAAAAATTGCATCGAAATAATATAGAGTTATACTGGAATGACTATTATCTGAAAGGATTTTTTGAAGGGCGAGGCTGGTTAACATGTCCAGAAAAATAATTCTTGGGACACAAGCTATCAATTCTCTGAGATCCACGATCGTAGATGTCTCGAGACCTTGAACTTTTTCAGTCCCGAGAAGCACACTCGGTTGAAGTTCGACTACTCATCAGCTTCCGATAAAAAAAAATCACATCAGTTTCCGTTGATCGCCATGATCATTGCAAGTTTTCTCTGCCTCTCTGACAGTCTCGAGCAGCGATTTGCATCACGCGCCGCCATGGGAAAGCCCCGGATGTTGTTGTCTTCAGGACGTGTTCGTCAAAAAATGGCGCCTCCTTCAGCTGCACGAGTTCACAGGCTCTCACCACCGCCTCTCATTCTTTCACGTGATCTTACAAAGAGTTATTGGCCTCGCGATATTGAGAACGAGCGAGGGAGGAGAAAAAGGGAGAGAAGGAGATGTTCGAAGAGAGAGAGAAAGGGAGAGAAAATGGCCGAGCTCACTGCAGGGCTCGAAAGAGCAGCGGAAGAAAGATTCATTCTCAGTCTCCTCCAGTTCATCGGCCAAGAATTATTAATCGAAGAGATTGATCCAGCGATCATTGTGTCGTCTGCCACGCTGCGGCAAGAGTTTATGGAAAAGTTCCCGGATGGTTGTAAAGGTAGACTGGGACCACGAAATGGACGTGTACATTCCCTGGGAAGCTTGTCAGGGTCTGGTGTATATGATTATGCAGTGTGTCTGAACACAAACATGTTGAGAAGACTTTGTGGACAAGTTTGCTAGTTGTATATATCGACGATATTAATATTTCATTACAATAAAGATCTGTATTAAACACACACACACACACATACAAGTACAGACGCTCACGACACGTTCTAACGATGAAGACAACTGTCGAACCAGCTTGTCGATTTTGTTTCAGTTGAAGATAATTAATGATGGGCTAGAGGATATAAGCAATGACAGACCTAACCTCGCAGGCCCAGCTCAAACTCGCTTCACGAAGTCTTTCTTCGTCACGTCAGGCTCCAGTCGCCATCTTGTCAGATACAGTCAGACACATCTCCCTTTCTCTCATTAACGGTTGTGAGGGCGTTTGATCAACTTTGGAAACTTGTGTGTGGAGGTCACGGAAAATCAACGATTTTGGGGGCAAATGTTGGTCAACATTCGAATTCCAAACGTCTTTGCCATTACCTTTGCCAATAAAACAACTTTGATACACTTCAGAGATTTAAACTCTTCGACACTTTGCCTAATTAAGAATGAACTTAAAAGTGTGTATTTTTAATTTGGTTTTCGTGGACAGACCTACAATTAGTTGAAATCATTTGTGAAGGAAGGACAGAGGATGTTTGGTGTGGTGTGAGGTAGGGTTATGCTAACGATAATGATGACGACGGAAACAATGATTACAATAACAACCTAATAAAAAATTGTCAAGGACCAAAGTACTGTCAGTGGCGGCAAATATTATTGCCCGAAGCTAAATTAACTGTGGTGTTTATGACGAAAACTGAAATACTAGATAATAGACAAAGATGTTCCTGGAAAATCTTATTTTATTTCTTGGCTCTAATGCTTCTGATCGATTCAAATGCGCTTTCCTTCGTTCCTCGGACCACTTAGCATATTTTGCTCTGAGTAATGTGAGGGGCTGCAGTCCGCCAGACCAGGGCAGTTTTACAAAGAACTGGAGGTTTTTTCATTCAGCCGAATGGTACTAATTCCGTTTTTAAATCTTTGGTCTACACATTATATAGATAAAGAAGAGATAAGTAAATTAGTAAACAGATCAAGACAGATATTTAGACAGTGACCAAGACATAAACAAGAGTCAAGAAGTCATTGAGGAGAAGCACATGTCAGACTAGGTTTAGAATCGGCACAATCTCTCATGCAGTCGCTCTCTACAACAGACAACAGACATCCTCCACGATAGACATCCTCCACAATTACATACCTCCTCCACCATCCTCCACAACAGCCATCCTCAACCTCCACTAACCCATCGAGCACCAAAAGCAGGTCGAACACCGTGTACGTGTCACGAGAAATGATTGGCTTTTTTCGCGGGTTCGCAAGGTTAGAAGATTTGTTTCCGGTCCAGAAATGAGTTTCGCAGATTAACGAAAAAAAAAAAAATCCCCAAAAAACACTTGCCATCCTTCGATGTGTTAACGCAAAAAAGTGTCTTGTGGAACTCTCCAGCAAGACAAGGAGCGGCGCGTATTGTAAAAGAAAGAGAGAAAGAAAAAGAAAAAAAGACAGAAAAGGCAGTCATTAGTATTTGCGTGTTTTTAGGAACTATAAATGTTGTCATCCTAATCCATACAATTAGTTCAATCTTTATTATACAGCCCTTTAACCAGTATCCAGTAATGTTTACTGTCATTTAATATTCATTTAATCTTTCGGTGGGGCAGCAACTCTGTCTGCTGAGACCGAAGTCTGGATAACCTGCGTGCGGCTGTGCATCAGTTTTCTCCCCTCATCCAAATACAACTCCGTAATAATTCCAGGACAAACAAAAACAAATATTGTAGAGTTGCTCCACTGCTGCTCTGCTAGTCATAAGGTAAATAAAATTATCTTTGGTCACAAAGCTGATCTCTATGATCCTCCATAGAGGGAACATAGGGTAAGGAGCGGGAGGAGGAGTTGTAGGAGCTCATGCTCTAGCTTCTTCCACGGTCTTAGTTTCATATATGACCGCGTGCTTCTGACTGCAGTGGCTGATGGGATAGAGGCCCACATGGTTACCCACCCTGGACACGTATCTGTTGCGCCATAAATGTAATTATCAGAGGGACTTCTCAGGAAGACGCGATATGGGGCGATTTCACAACAGCTGTTGCATGTCGGGTCAAGCTTGCTAGGGATATATTTGCATGTGGTTCAAATGGAAAAATCATGTTTTGCTGAAATGTTTGCTGGTTTTAGAACTAGATTCCAAAGGAAAAAAGAAGTTACGCCCCGAGGTATAGAATTAGTTCTCTGTCCTTTGTAGGTCTGTGTGTGTTTGCTTTTAAATGAACTTCATGTCAGTAACCTAATATTTTTCTCCGATGCCTACAGCACATCCATTTAGACTATCCTGCTTCATGTTCTAGCTTTATAATGTGTGTTACCATCCACAGAAATCAGTGATTACAACTTGAGAAATAAACAAGAAATAAAAAATAAATAAACAAACAAAAATGCGACAACAGACGACGAAGGTGACAAAAATTGTTTTAAAAAATGTTACATAACAGCAGGATTTTTATCTCTCTTTCTCTCTCACTCTTCTGCTTTCAGTTTCCAGACTTTGTTGTACATCCCTCGTGCACTAAACCCTCTATACCTTTCTCTTCATCGTCATCCTCTTCGCTCTCCAGTTGTATGGCCTGTTTACCATTACCACTATTTCTTTGCCTCTACTTTCACCGCTCTTCTCTTTCTCATTTAGTGTCGTAATGTTCCGCCAACGGTCCCCGAGCGCCCGTTCCTGCCTCACTCAGTGACGTCACCTCCGGCTTTGCATTCCTCCCGGTACTGCTCGTTGACACTGATGTTCCTCCTTCTAAGCATGTTATCCAGGGTCCGCTACATTGCGTCCTTCCACTTGCGTGAACATCCGGGCTTTCTTGTGTCATCGCTATTCATGGCGGCACTTCTGCCTCCGCTTTCTTCAGACAAGCTGCAGGAGATGTACTCCTGGGGACGTCCTCTCCGGCAGGCCAGAAGGAGAGAGCACAAGAAAGCTACACACACGGGACTGGCACTGAGACCTGAGGAGAATGCAAGCAGTGTTCTGGACAAGAGGTCAACGAACGGTCACCGAACAGCTCCACCTTAGCTATCAGTTTGCTTTTTCATTGAACATTGGTGTAAATACATTTTCTTTCGTTTTCATTTAGTATTTTTAATATTTGTCCTGATCATGGCTTCGGAGATAAACAAAGAAATAAAAAATTCTTCTGAGAAGTTTTGCTGCGTTTCTACCAAAAGCTTAGTGGGGTCATTGGCTTTTGGAGTCTTTTGCGTACCGAATTTTATTTGCGGAAACGGAAACAACTATCTAGACGACTTGACGATGTTTTTCAAACGTTAGTGACGCTGAGCAAAGCTTCTGGAAGAGCCGCCGGACACGAGAGGGCGCTAGAGGGCCGCCGTCGCGACGTTTCAAGTACCTGCTTCCATCCGCACCCGAAAGCTTGTTAGGGTAATGTGCACGCGTCCTGGGCATTTCTCAAAGACACAGTCGGTGTTGAAGCTTCTGTAATAAAAAAGACTCTTTTTGTGATGAACTAGTCCTGCGGAGGGATATTTCTCTCTCCTTCTCTCTCTCTTGTCTCACCAGAACGTGTTAACTGGTGATTACGGTGTCTAAGTTCCTTCACACGGTTTTAAGACGTAGTCCTCTTGTCGACAAGCTGGGTACTCAAAAGAGCAATAATCCATGCATCCTGGAAGATCAAGAGTGGTTAAATAAAGGTGTAGACTGTCCTCACATAACTGAAGTCATAGAAGATTATGTGCACTTCTCAGAAATGACTCCCTTCTGAGTTATTCTCGTGATCAGGGTCTGACGCTAACCGCGGATAGTGAAGTCGTTTCTCGTGAAAACTCGCAGAATTCTTCGACTGATTGGCCACCAGATATTGACCTGAACAGTCCCGCCACCATATCTCAAGGGCGATGGATCTACCATCCCATCAGACCTCAAGTCTGGATGTGACTCAGGAGTGATGGGTCAGAGGTCAGTTTCCTGCTCACGCCATGGCAGCCGGGAAGAAAAACTCAGCACTTATCGAAGGAAATCGAATGCTTTTATCAAATTATACTCAGAGATGAGTGTAAATGAAGTGGGCGGAGCATGTGATGGATGGAATCGGATGCTTTGGCAAAAGAAAGTTGCTGGGTGAAGCTTGGAACCTCGACAGATGGCTTCGAGATCACACCGTCTGTTCGACGTTTCCTTAAATCATTGTTCCTCCTTTTTCTTCTCGGAACTGCTTCTACTTTTGCTGGAGGCTGTGACACACTTGTGACACACTTGTGACACACTGTGACCTCGTGGCATGGAGTACCTGAAGGCACTCACCTGAGCACGTGACAGTTTATAGCGCTTTCCCTGCTTCCTCCGTTACCGGGGAAACCGAGTGCTAGGCTTTAAATCTTGAAAAAATATTCCATCTTCTGTATAGCAGCGTTTTAGCATCTTCTTAATTGACAGCACATTTGTTTTCAAGAGATCAGATAACGGGATTGCACAAGGCCACAGATAATTACTTTGACTCGTATAACAGATGAATATGCAAGGAAAGCAGTGACACTCCCTGCTTCTGTTAGCTCGCGATTTTTACGGAGTATATTTCTTTTATTTGGATATAGCATTTCAGGTCTCGGAAAGTTAAAAAAAGACAGAAAAAACTGACCCAACAAGGAGCTGAACGAAGAGGATGCACGATACCTGTCATACACAATGTTCTCCCTCAGATGATTTAACATTCTAAGGGGGAATGAAATATTATTGTTTACATCCAGGCAGGCAGAGTTCCCTATCCTATATGAGGGAGAAATGCTATTTCTGTCAGAAATTTAATCAGAGATTCTTAACTAATGAGGCACATGTCTGTCAGCAGACTACACACCAGGTGCTCACAACGCATGAAGCACGTTGTACGACTATACAGCAACCACACAATAAAGTTTTCTCTGAATCTTTTCACTCAGAAACCGTTCTAAAGAAAACTGTGTCCTTTTAAAGTCTATTACTTTAAAAATTTACAGTAATTAATGTACAGAGAAGAAAAGAAGCTGAAACTGTTACACGAATTTTCAAAGAAATCGAAAGTGATCCAGTCCGGTGGAAGTGATGAAGTGTGGGTGGACGCACGCAGCAGTTTCGCTCGTCTGCACGCGATTATTGGCAGAGGAAGAAATTGATGGGACAGGAGGAGGACCCAGCAGGACATTAGGCTAAGAGTGTTAAGAAGAATCTACAAAATGACCAGTTCGTCTGTTTGTCTTTCCGTCAAAATCGAAAATAAATGGCGACGGATTTTCTAGCTTTGTGGAGGTGCGCGCAGTTTCCCAACTGATTAATCTTCCAGAATGAAACATTTTAGGTATTTATACCTTTAAAAAATTAAATCCAACACGAGCAATTTTGCACGGCTGACTGCAATTTAAGAATTCTTGTGTTTAGATATTCAGAACCGGGGGTTTTTCTAAAAACTTAAAGTTGACCTAAAGCTGAGATGTTGTTGGGATGTCAAAGGTCACTGCTACAACTTGTCTCGCTTCATCACGTTTGGGGTTGACAGAAGGTGTTCTGGGCTCCAGAGATGGATGGCCTGGTCAACGCATGCGCGAATCCCGAAGAATGTTACTTAATAAGCTTCATGTGTTACTGACTGGACGACATAATACATCTTTACGGTTACGCCAACATGGCACTCCGTAAAAAAAAAAAAGAATGATTTGATGATGAGGGACTAGGAAACGATGACTTGGTTCGCGGAACCTGGGATTTGGGAGGCCAAAGAACGACGTCGCAAATCAGCGCGCGCTCGTGTGCACGTGACAATAATCCCGAGTCATTTGAGGACTGCGCGAGATAATGTCTCTGTACGAAAAGCTTTGTCTTGGCTGCTGATGGCTTTTCCTGAAGTCGAGCTGCACATGCGTAAAATGCGATGAGCATTAGGAGTTAGTGTTCCATTGTTTATGGTGGCGTGCTGACGTCCTGGTCACGCGCACAGGCACGTGCAGGTTAGCAGCGAAACACATGCTTGTGAGTCCATTGGTACGATCTGTCTTTTCTTATTCCTTTTCTTCCTCCCTCTCTCCCTCGTGATCCTGCTTTCCTGCTGATACAGGTAGGTCAATTGTATCTATTGATAAAGGGGGAAGGTAGAGGGTTCCATAGTCAATATCCATGACAATGACAATATTTCATTGAACCTTTCGGAAAGTTAAACGCCAGCAGAATAAAACAACACAGAGTAAGGGCAGTAAAGTGAGTGGTTCACCGTGTCTTAGAAAAGATATGTGGTTCTCTTTATTGTCCACGAGCTGTACAGACGGACAAGACACTGTTGGACATGGCTACAACAAGAACAAAGCAAGCATCAGACTATTACAGTCTCAAAGGAGAGGAGAGACAGTCTTCCCCATCCCCAACAGGCCACTAGCTGCCGGTGTCAGCAGGCATAAATCTCTCGCTTAGTCATTCTAGTGGCAGATGATGCAAAATACCTGGAGTGGCACGTGGCACCAGGTGTGTAAGACCATGCAGGAATTCACATCTTGTGATGACATCAGAATCGCCTTGTCGCACTTCACTGGCAAGCCATCCACTCATCCATTATACAGGGGCGCCGTTCATTACACAGCAGTGAACGACACTCACACGCTCTCAAAAGATAAAGAGAAAGTGTGAGGAGGTCAGAGAAGACAATGATAGAAAACTTGATCTGCCGACGGCAGCTGACACCCACGTACACCATGGAGCTAATCCTCCACATTTCCCATCCTTCATCATCCCCTTCCCCCAACGTTCTGTCTTATTCCCATCCCCTTGGTGAAGTGATGATTCATGTTCATAAACGGTTCCACCATGTTCAGCGCACACACACCCACATATGTGCACACACACACTAACTCAACATCCTCATAAATGAGGAGAAGTAAATAAATGAAGCAAAGATTTCCAACACTATTTCAGTTTCGAATAAACTTTATGGCGTTTCCGTGAACAAATATTTCAGAAAAGTAGACGAGATGCGATCTTCAGAATATGTCACAAATCATTATTATTAGTCACTGGATATGTAAACACTGCAGTTGCCGTTCTTTTTTAAAATTATGCACAATAGTTCGACTGTTTCTGTACTGTGTCAGAGTAATATTTTAAACCAGAATATAACAAAAGAAATGAACGATTTTCATTTATTTCGCGTGTTTTACCTCTTACTTTGCTTTTTACAACCAGATAAATGTAAAAAAGTAACTGTTTAAATCGTTTTCCTTATTTCCGGTGAGTGGGAAGCGAATCCCAAGGGCAGCATTACCTCTGACCCAGCTCGCACACATCGGCTGCTGGCCACAAACATCGTTACCAAGTGTGCCGATTGTTTAATGCAGAAATGTTATGTTGATGGCATTTTTTTTTGAAAAAAAAAGATTATTTCATCGAAGACTAAAAGCTTTCTTGCTATACTGCTTTGACCGGTGATCTGATTGCAGATTTTTTTAAGTAGATGGGAAGGATTGTAGGAGGAACAGAGAAAGATAAATTAGGAAAAACACTTTATGGAGGTAATGTCCGTCACAAAAATACGTTCAAAAGCTATAATTTTGCTACAAAAAGGAACTCGGGATTTTTTTTTTTTTTTTTTTTTTTGGTACAGTTTCATTGAATGTATCTCACTTCCTTGAATCTTGTCTAATTTAGTTCATGATGACAACTTCGACTTTCACAGCTGAATATCAAAACGGCAATTTACAACCGAAATTTCAACCGGGAAGATGTTCTAGAACCGTTCTTCGTGTAAAAATTGTCTAGGCATTTCCTTTTCTTGACAGCATCCTGGTAATGTTTTGCATTAAATGGATTAACCTGCGGCGAGCCCCATGTCTTGTCAAGGACGTGTACTCGCTCAGACATTGCAAGAGACTTTTCCCATGATGCACTTCGTTGAGACTTCAACATAATCCTTTTGGTAATGGAACGATTCCTGAATAAGCCACCTCCTCCCTGCCTCACTTCCTTTCTCAAAATATTCGTATTCTCTCTCTTTCTTTTCGAAACCCGATTGAATACTGTGTGTAGTAGAAGAAAAACAACCTTTACACTCAAGATAAAGTCTACAAACACTAACTTGACGCATGGTTTAGTCAGCACCGGTAGCAGAGTAGCTAAGGTGTGTTCAGTGAGCACCATCCTGAGATGAAATGCTGCTGTCTCCAGTGGATGCCTCCCCTCGGTCTCTATTGAGGCCACGTTTACAGCAACGACGAGAAAAAAACTCTCTTCTCTGCCCTCTGGAACCACCGAGCCTCGCTCTCAGGATGTTGATATTATCCTATTTTGTTCATGATTCGGTTTGCCTCACGTACCTTTGTCTGTCATGTGACTACCGAGAGGCCAAAGCCGCATATTTATGATGACACTAATGCCAGATGATGAACAGTAGTCTACAACAGCCATGGATTTGTCTGCACTTCACGTGCGAAATAGAAAATGTTAACTATGAGGCCGCACTTTTATCTGAAAGACATTTTCACCATTTTACATTCTCCCTTTTGCCAGCCAAACCTTAATCCTGACTGCTGATAAAAGCATTTGGATACAGAGAGAGGCAGAAAGCTTTGTTTATGTAGCACTGGAGTGTTTCCCCCCAAGTATAAAGGTACCTTTTGATGTGAATTAATAATCCATGCAACGGATATTTAAAATCATCTGCTCTAATGAAATATGATTTACATGGATTTCAAACTGTTTATTACTGAGTGGCCTGGATTACAGTTTTTTCAAATAAATTGTGCAGGCTGGGAGCAGCTTCTGGCTACATACATGTAGTCTCATATGACATTTAATGTTTGTCATGTGTGTCCGTGTGTGTGTGTGTGTGTGTGTGTGTGTTGTATAACGCCCATAGAATCAGAATATGGCGCTATATATGCTCACTATAATATTAATTTTTTATTATTGTTGTTATTATTGTTGTTGTTATTATTATTTGTTATTATTATAGTTGTTTTTAATAAAGTTTATGACTGAGTGACAAACCGTGGGTTTCTAGTCCTCGGCCCTCCACCATTTTTTCTGTCTTCCTACTCTGGCCTCATTTTTAGTAACCTCGGTCTTTATACATCACTTCTCTTTAATAACCTCAGTCGATGTTTCACTCCCCTTTCACAAGCTCAAATTTTAGAACTTAACGCTTTTCCTATTTATCATCATCATTTCCTTCTCTTTTAGGTTGTTTATTTTTCTGTGCCATCTTGTAAATAATTATGGTCGCAAGCGCTCAGACAGACAGAGATGACATTCACATACACAGTCACGCTCCTGTTTACATCAACACATCAACATCCACTGTTTTTTTTTCGAATTATTTTTTTTAAAGTAAGAGAAAAATGAGAACCATGCTGGGGTATATTTAAATATTCAATAGCTTTTCATTAACTTTACTCTTCTAATTTTTTTATAAATTCGCGAAAAGGAAGTCATGACAAGCAAAAAGAAAGGTGAAATAAATGCATTTCCCGGCTGACACCGACTCCAAACAGCGATCCCTAGCCACGTTGAAAAACTATGGAGACTCAACTGAAATGCTTGTCTTAGGGTCTGTCAGTAGCTGCCATTTCGCATGAGCAGCTGACAAAAGAAAAGAAAAAAAAAAGAAATCATGGATCAGGGCAGCACATTGCTAGGCGAGGTAACTCTAAGCAGCTCTTGATGACGAGGCGGAAGACATCTTTCACGTCTGCGCAGTCGTACAAGTGGCGGACGGGGCGTAACAGACGAGACGCGCAATTTTCTCTCTGACGTTCGCTGGGCGGCCATGAGCAATGGCGGGGCTTGCTGGCTGGACAGGACGAGGAGTGGACTGTTTTATTTTCCTTCAACTGCTGCCATCCTTTCTGCCTGAGCGAGCTCTGCGGGGCAAGGAAGGATGGGAGTGTGGGGTAGGGTCCTGCCAGTCACATCGCCTGACGCATGGACGGTCGTGTCGGAATAGTCTTGTGTGATTTCTGTCGCTGAATCAACACTAACTTTAGCTGGGTGTCAACTGACACGTGTCACAAACGCTGGCTTTTACTTATCCTTCCTACCTTTACCAAGATTCAGTTTTCCTGTAATTTGTTTTAGCAGGTGAAAGTGGCACAGTGAGCTCAACTGATCACAGTTTATAACCGTTTTAGCCCATTGTTACTCGTTTAGCCATCAGTCAGTGTCTTGCTGCGATATTTGAACCTACCTCCAGGGTATGTAATTATAAAGCGATAAGTTTCTGTCCCGGGAAAAATTGGAGAAAGGACAATCGCTCTGTCTCCCTAGGTTCCAAGCATCAAGCAGTCCACACGAATATTGCTTTCTGTTGACAGGTCTGTTCCTTCGCCTTGCAGGCTGAGGGGATCTGTCCTTCTTGATTTTCTTTCTGCTTTGAGGTCATGGTTCATGGATAAAAGTGTTGGACCCTCATGTTTGCATCTTCTTCTGCTGATGGATTCCATTCCGTTCTGATTCACTCGGCAGCGACCATGAGTTGCACTGAATAAAGCGACAATCACCGTCGTTTCTTTTTAATATTCTCCAGATTACTGAATATATTCTCAATATTTTCCTGATGTTACTAACCTTTGTTCTCTGGAGTCGTTACCGTTAAATCTGCAGTGATCGCCCTTTACTGCCGGAACTCAGCGAGTCTTCGTATTGTTCTTCATTTTACACATTTATGACAATTTTGTGATTTTGTTTATCACATTGAACTTGGCTTTTAGCTGATATATTGCACTACATAAATTTTAACATATTATTATTATTATTATTACTATTCTAGCAACTGGTAGAACAATAGCAGAAATGACAAAACGTTCAGTTTAGAAAATATGTTTCATAAAAATTATCGAATAGAGAAAACATACATAATTTATTAACAAATTGTACTTAACTATTGGGTATTCATACGTACAAATTCACATAAAATATGAACTGATGAATCTCGAAATTCAGAAATAGCTCAGGCTCTTCTCCTACCTCAGACATATCTGTACAGCGCACTGAGTGAAGAAATGCTCTACATAAATCTCTACATAAATCTCCATCACTATCACTACTATGTTACTTCACTCAAGAGAGGCCTGGCCACTGCTTTACAACTACGGTCCTGGGGGTAAATCAACATCCGTGGGGTCTGGACATCGCTTGACACTGATCTGAAACCATTAGACAGGCCCTCAGTCTGCGCTGTAATAGAAGTTGTAATGGAACCACGCCGCCATCTTGTAAGGTCACGTGATCCAGTGCAGGGCGTGACCAGACTGATGCTCACCCCATCAGGTTTTTAAATAAAAAGGTGTCTTTATGTTGCCCTGGGTCAACGATATACCCTCATTTCCTACCTGCGTTGCCTCGTAGTTATTCTGTCGAATAAGGAAGATGGTTGCCTACCCGTGGACATGAATACCCGGCTCTCTCTCTCACACACACGCACACATACACACTCGCAAGTTCGGAATGACAGGCTTTGCTCATTGTTGTCTGTTTATAGGAAGCTGAATGATATTTTGATTTTTTTAATTCCATAAGAGCACTCTAGGTTTGTGACTCTAAACATTATTTGCTCTCTAAAGATTTTTCTTGCCGAAAGGTTTAAGTAATTACTCCAAGAAAAGTCTTTCACGGCGGAATGCATAACTAAGCATTCTCATGGGGTTATTAAATATGAAAAAAAAACCAACAGCTCACCATAGCAACATAGCAACACGTTTAGTTTAAGTGTCTGATAAGAGTACAAACTTGTATTGTGCCTCAGTGTGAGACTAGTTTCTCAAACCTGAGTCGCTAGTCCTCTTTCTTTCTCATCCCTTGCGAGGGGCCAGAACCATGATTCGAAGAACATCCCTCTCGTCAAGGATACAGTAAAGGATATGGGACCCTATGTTAATTATGGATATCCGACGATACTTGTGAAATCAGAGTTTTGATCTCATTCTGGGCGAATTGATGTTTGGAGACTTGCATCTCGAGAAAAGAAAGGTGGGGTTGGCTTCAACCTTCATTAACACATCTTTGAAGCAAAAGGAAAGTTATGTCTTAGGAAGATTCGAGTCTTAGACACGATGAGCCATGCACATTCTTTACATTCGATTTTTTTAGGTTTACTGATTAAAAAGTAATGGATAAACCCTTGCTGTCTACTTGAAGCTCACACACCCGCCATACTGATACCCGAAAGGGATACTGTCTCAGTACATGTATTGAGAATAATCTGCCACTGTATTTCTGTATTTTTCCTCAACTATCATTTTCATTTTGTTAAAATTTTCTTAAACTGCATTCTCTTATTTTTTTTTTTTTTTTTTTTTTTTTTTTTAATTTCAAAACTGAGGAGGAAGACTTGAATCTGTTCATTTTAATGCTGGTTTATATAACGTAATGAGTAGCAAGATGGCTTCTTGGTGGCTGCAGCAAGTTCTATTACAGCTTTCAAGCAGAGTCCGGTAGTTTGAGATCAGTGAGTAGGTCACGTGACCTGACCTTACCCTAACCTTAGCCTAATTGACTTCCGGGTGTATTATTGTTCTCCTGTGTAATCGTCTTCGTCTCGACAGGCAAAAAGCACTTCCCAGGATCAAGAGAGCGGAAGGCAATACTATCTAGCCATCATTAATTTAAGATGACCACAATGCCGGGCAGCGGTGTAGGAAGGTCACCGGAAACACCCTGCAATAAACCTTCATTATGATCTCCAGTGCGTTGCTAGCATAGGTCAACTATATCAACATGTCCTTGACCTCGAGTGACGTCAGTATAATAAACGGCTCATGACTACAAATAAAATAAATGCTCTGTCGTAACATTTGTATGTGTGTGGTGTCGCAGATTACGAAAGATTATGCGACGATTGTGCGAAGATGAAAGACCGACATATAAATACAATATTTGTATACTTATATATTTGTATACTTAAATGAGAATGTCATTATTGAACATCTGCAGCGCGGGAACAGGACAAATACTCAAGAACTCTTTAAACATTCTGGGCGTAAGAATGGACCCCAGGTGAACAGATATGAGAAAAAACTATTTTGCGAATGGCTGAGGATGGAAGGACCATCATTTCTCAATTTTGAGCTTGGATGGATGGACATGTACGCACACACATACACACACACGCGCGCGTGCATACTCATGTTCTTTCACTCGCAAGAAGGCATCAATGTCACTCACGTGCTGCTCGACTCCCAGACGCACAGAGGGTAGACAACTCCACTTCCTGCAGAATTCTCTCTCGCGAAGAAAATTGTCAACGGCCATTACGGGAGATTCTAGTACAGGATCATGCCAATCACGTGACTGCTATCCCGAGCGACGTGGAGCCCATCGCCGACGGTTTTGCAGCGTCATGTCCTGTTTTCACGAAAACTTTCCTGCCGACTTATCCTCCCGTGAAGTGCGCCATACGTATCCAACCCGCATCACGGCAATTTCTGGGCGCTGCACATCCTGGTCCTTCTGATGGCGATTAAAACCTGTTGGCACTGCCCGGAGCCGAGCTACGAGGACGGAAGAGGCAGGCGGGATCCTGCTTGCGTGTTCTGCGATCACTGTTGTAAGAAAACGCCTTGCAGGGCTTGTTGAAAATCTTTGCCCTCGGCTAATGACGTGTTTAGAGCGAGAAAATGCAGTTGAAACGGACACAGCTCCATCATCCATACCGTGTTTGTCCCTAGAGGTTCGCAGTCTTGGCTAGCCGGGACGGGGGTTGGGGGGTGGTGGTGGTGGGTGGGGGAGTAGCAGGGGGAGAGAATTGTTGAAGGGTGCAGGCGACGCCAGGAAGACGAGAGGGAGTCATCTGGCAGCTGAGAAAATCGCTGACCTCAAGAAGGGGGAAAGATGCTGCTTTCAGAGAAAATTGCACTTCTCCCAAAAGTCTTCTCAAACTCTTTGTGCGAGTGCGTTAGTTTTATGAATGGGATATATGCCTGTGCGCGCGCGCGCGTGTGCTTGATTGCTTTCCAAAAAAGTGGTGATAGAGTAAGTGAATGTGTAAGAAGTGGAGAGAAAATTTATTGTTACATCTCTGTTGGAAATCCACCTTTCTGCATGAAATACCTTTCAGGATCAGTGAACTCTTCTGCTCCCTCTTCAATTCCTCCTCTTCGTCTTTGTCCGTCGTTGATGTTGGCCATGGTGTTGTACGTTTGCTGCTGCCTGCCTGCGAGCGTTTTTTGTTTTGTTTTTGATTACTTCATCGAAGCTTTGTGTACAGAAGAAAATACTGTTAGTCTGAGCTTACATTTCCACAACACAGTTCCTTTTGCAGGATTTGGAAGACTGTCGCTGCTTTTGAGAGCGAGCTTTAAATATGTAATGGCAAGCTGACACCGGAGGTTATGTAACTGAGTTCAAACTGTAAATTCACACTTTTCTAGCCTATGCTCTACTTTCTTTAAGCTGTCTGCTATGTTTTCAAAACTTTTGAGACATTTTCTTAGAATGTACGACTGACACATGCAGTTCCCGGTTAGCGACTGTCGGAGTTAAACGCAAGCGGTTGTTATTGATGAGCGCGAGAAATAGTTTATTATGCTATATTTATTACGTTTAACATGTTGTACGATATTTGGAACTACTTCTGAAATATTTATGTGTTCAGAAAGGTAAAATATATGACTAGGCGATGCTAGAGACGAACCTTACAAATGTTTTTCGAGTTACGTACAGCAGATGATAACTCGCTCGTAACTCGAAAGCCACCTTAAATTTTGAGTGTATTGTCATCGCTGTAGTAAGATTAGTTGTTTCGGTAACACAAATGATTATGCGTATAAAAGACCACCGAACCTTGGGTGAATACCATGTTATATGATCAACCCAGTATACCTTGATGTCTCGATTATCTGCGATCTCTCTCAGTCGTATCGTTCGTGGGTGTGAACATGATGGTCTAGATAACTCTCATCAATAAAAGCCGGTGATCACATGGCAGTCAATAAACTGCTCGACCGACACTTGACACTGTCAAAGACAGCCAGGAAATCCCCAAGGCGATATTACACACTATCATCTTTCCAATGTCCTGATCTGATGCCATGTGGATTTCTGCACTGTAATCAGTTTTACATAATTGAGCAACAAACATGTCAACAGATTAATGAGCGAACTGGAATAAAGACGAATTCATTATAAGACGAACAAGAAGGGGAGAGAAGGACGGTCAAGAAAGAGTCAGGAAAGCAGCAAAAAATGGTAAACAATGTCAATATGATAAAAACTGGGAATCAGCTCCACTCCAAGGGTATTGATAACATGGAAGTACGACCAATTAAGATCCATTGGTTTTAGTTTATAACAAGACATTATCCGTTCCGTTTGTCACATTCAATCCCTCATATTGACATGGGGTCAAATTCATCCCATCATATTAAAACATAAATACATCTCATCAACAAACTCTCTCAGCTGTTTCCGTTTTCTGATTAAATGAACAATCAATGGAAATTGCAAGTTAGCAAACTTAATTATAGAAACTGATGCTTTCAATCGTTTAAGCTTAAAATTTGTGGCTGCAAATGAATTGAGTATTACAATCCCGCCCCAAAACACAGCTCTCGGGCGGAACAGGAAGGCCGCCATATTTTTGTTATCGAATGATGTCATCCCAACCATCTGGTGCCCTCATTTATTCTCAGTCTCTTATGTGCTGTAGTCAGAACTGGCATCGTGGAAACCTCGCCAAGCAATTTTAAACCCGAGCACAGCGAGAAAGAGCTGAGCAAAATGGAAAAGAATGGCGTGCCTGAGAATGCCCTTGTCAAATGGTTCTTTTCTCGTGACGAATTAGAGTCAGTTTGTTTTCCTTCGCGAAAGAGTAAGAAATATTGAGGGGGCCAAGAGCCTGCTGGTGTAGCTGTGTTTTAGACATGAGTGTAAGTAAAAGATGGCTTGTAATCCAATTTTTTAAGACAGGAACGACGCTTTATGTCGATATCTATAAAATTTAAGCTCAACTTTTCATTTATCTTTTCCTTTGAATTTTTTTTTTTAAGTAGAAATCCCTCCGATCTGTAAAACTAATATACAGCTTGTTAAGTTGAAGTTTAAGTTGGAAGACAAATAGATATAATTGAACAAAATGTTGTTGGAAAAATGAAAAGAAATTAAATAACAATATTTCTATAAGAAATAATGATGAATATTATTGCACACATAGAAAGTATTATTTTGAAAATGTAATAAATGTAATAACACGTATTGTAACAGAGATAGGAATAAGGTGCATTTTTTATTCCGAGGTTCAGTATTTGAGGATGTTTGTTGGACATCAGATAGACAGGTCTTGTGTAAGTAATTTGTTTGTTATTCACCGAGACAAACATGTTGCAAAAATATTGATGTGGTCAGATTCTGACAAATAAAACCAAAAAAAAAATAATCATGCTTTGTGAGTCCCCAGTCTTCTTTTTACACTGAAATCAAGGATTACAAACAATTTCATTGTTATTATCTTACTATTGTCGTAGTATTTGAATTTTCGCCAACTGCCGCAAAACTGTTTCCAAATATACTACGTCGCACAAGTCTGTAAATCCGACAAATAACAACAAACAGCTGTTGTTCCCCGAGGCCTGTAATTTGAAAACACACAAGAATACAAGATGGAGAGGTATATTTACACTTTCACTCTTGTTTGGGTTCATCCACAACAAATACAAACAGACTGACTCGGAGACGTGGTCAACAGCAAGCAGAAGGCAAAAGACTAAGAGGATTTGTTTAGGAATGAGAAACCTAGTGTTTACCCTGTTTGCATAACAAAGATGGCTGCATAAATATCACCTACTTTGATGGATGATGCCAATTTCCGGAGCTGCGCAACAGTAGCTCTTGTTGCGAGTTCGTATCGATCTCGTCCTCTGATCACCAAGACTGGAAAATACCATGACGTGTCGGATGGAGATGTATCTTAACGGTGTATTGTGAATATTTCTTAATCAAATGTCTACCTTGTTTGGCGCCAGGGGAGAACACTGCTGGCAAAAAGTCTGTCTAGTGAGCGTCTAGTGTAGCACTCCTCGTGCGCCGGCGCCACGTGGGAAATTACCATCCGTTCCTACCCTGGCTGGTTCAGTTTTTGGTTTGGTGCTAAATGGCCGATGTATTTTACTCGCAATTTTCTTGCTGACCTTTAGGTCACGGCTACACGGCCAAGTTGTTGAGAACAGGCTTTTGTCAGGTATCTCCTGGTTTTGTACAGTGAACTCAATCTACCCACTACTACGTGCCGAAGCCCTCTATGGAACATTTCGACCGGTAGTTTTTTAATAAAAATGAGGTGGAGGAGGAGGAGGATTTATATAGTGTTTTTCTAAAGCTTTGCTCAGAGCGCTTTACATAAGTAATACACAGGCATGGAAAGCGTTCTTATATAAGCTATATCTATTTTGAAACAAAACTCGTGACAACAACAATAATAAAATAAATGTCATGGTCAGGGTGTATTTTACGGCATGAAGACTTTAGGCAGTGGGAGAGGCGGGGTCAAATGTTAATTAGGCGTGTCTGTGTACAAACGTGACGTCACGATTTTGACCATATTGTGTGTGCACATACAAACCTGCACACGAACTGATGTACGAGGAAGCACTTACAAACACCATCCCCATAGCCAGCAAATCTCGGACCTGCAAGGATTATTAATACGCAAACATCTACAGCGGAAAATGTGTTGTTGTGTTGCATGCTTTCTATAAAAAAAAAAAAAGAAAAGAAAAAAGAAAAACAAACAAGAAAACAACTACGAAACATGACAAACTTTCTTTTATGATTTATAAACTTTCCCTACACCGCTCACCTTAGGATTTCATCAATAATTAACATTTTTGCCATGGAAAATATTTTCCGATGTTTGTTTTCCTTTGTGAGACTACCGCTGCTTGAACTTTCATAACACGATAGTTGTTTTTATTAAAGGTTGGTGTAAGAGACACATTACAAACATTAATGTGGCGGAGTTGTGTGGTTGTTTGATGCATTATCAAAACATATTCAACATAATTTCACTTTTTTGCTACTTTCTCTCGGGAAAATGTTCGTCCTTTCAAATGGTTTCGATTTTGTTTTTTCTTACAATTGTTATTGTCTTATTTTTCTCTCAATTCTGGTTGTTTCAGACTAATCTCTTATCGCCTCACAGCTCAACTGTTATCTTTTTGTGGCCATGAAGTTCCTGGGCTTTGAAGCTTTGCTGTTTTTTCACTTACTTTAGATGTGTTTTTTGCTTTGAACTATGTTTTCAATTTTCTTTTACTGTCCTCTACTGCTGTTATCACCAGGCCGTTATCTGCGTGCACACAGTGCCAAGGACTTTAATTATGTAAGTTCTTTGATCCTGATCTTGTCTGGCTGGGTTAGTGGAGCCTTGTATATCAGTCTTTAGCACTGTGGGATTTTCTTCTATTATTACAACCCCAGTCTTGTTTTCTCGCTTAAAATAATAATGTTCCCTTTCGTGCTTTCTTTAAAAATGTTTTTGCAATTTTAGGAAACACAGTTGCTTTCAGCGGCTGCAGCGATAAACATCTTTCTCCTCTTTAATTCTTGGAATGGATTTTCCATTGCAGAAACTTTTTGGTGCTTGTTCATGAACGGGAACACTTTAGAATCAATGCAGTGAACATTTTCACGGTAAAACACTCACATGGTCGGTAAATTTTCACTCGTGTCGATCACCTGGTTTCTTCTACAAGCAAATGTGGATGAGGAAGGATTAGATATCAGAAGAAAAGTGTAGAGGAGTGAGAAGCATTCGCACAGTCTGTAAACAATTTTTTAAACAGCAGTCGAGTCCGACAGAATTTCTCTACGGACAGTATTCTCTAGAGGCAACTCAGTCAAAATACAGACGGATTTATCATCATAAATAATAGTTGATGACATATGAAATTCTCTGCCTACCATGCCAAAACAAACTCATGCGTGCAATCGAGACGACAGATGAACAAAGCAAAGATACTTTTACGATTTCAAATGAAGATTTTTAATATGTAACTGTTTGTAGCTCTGTATACTTAATACAACATGAATAATCTGCCCAATACAACCTTGCTTGGACAATATGCATGATTAAATAGCTAATTAGGATTTACTATATCTCACACATTTAAATTCATTAATTCAAAACTGGCAAAAGTATCCAAATTTTAAGATAAACCAAGTACCAGTGCTCAACTTAATACACACTTTGCTTACTTCTGTCCCCTTATACACATAAGAACAGAATATTTTGTTAAAGATTTATAAGTATTTACACTATGATTGCAGCAGTCTGCCATAAGACTCGTTTACACATAAACCACCTGACTCTCCTGAGTTCTCTTATCTCAAATGGTTCTCTGAAATCAGTTTCATGTTTTCATTCTAACATTACTCAGTATTTTGCTAATCTGGAGAAAAGTAAAAAGGAAAGGTACACACAGCAGGAAGTACCAAACGAAAGAAAAAGTATGTTTTTTCCTTCCATCCTAAATGCCATCCTTAATAGGACAAACATGGCAGAACGATTGACCAAGTCTGGCAAAGTTGTTCTATAAGTGACATTTAGAAACTTGGTCAAATATTCCTCCATAACAAGAGCCTTAATGTGCCATTACTTGTCTGTCCCAAGAAAAAATCTAGAAACAGATTTATTCAAAGGATGATTATGATTGAGTATTAATCGACAGTCAAAAGTAACATGTTAGGTCAACATTTGGAGGAAAACACGGAGCACTAGATAGCAGACACTCGCGATACGAAGCTCCTGCTCGAGATACGAAAATGAAAACGGGCCTCTCGCACTGTTTTATTGCAGGATTCGCTCGCTAGAGCCGAGGAGATGTCGGAGACGAAAGTGTTAATAATTCAATATGTTCCGTGCTGACAGATTCATGGGCCAGTGATGCGATCCAGCGCCTCCAGCAAGACTTGACCGGCAATTCATTACACGAGCCGTCACGGCGCGAGGATGTTGGTCTGGCACGTCTGATTGTTTATGTACCTTCCCTACAAGATGCTCTCGGCCATCGCTTGTCAACGCGCCGGTAATGAATATCGAATTTAAAAGCATTTCATTTCCTTGGCAGCACTCCCTGCAGACTCCGCTTCGCCTAAAAATACTCTCATCATATTCGGAAAATGTTAGAAATTCTTTCGAGAAAAAGACTACAAATATTTTTTTCAAACAATTGAAAGAAAATCTTAAAATCACAGGCTTCTTCTTCTTCCTCCTCCTATTATTATTATAGCATCTGTGAGACAATAAGACTTTGCGACATGATTAACGACATCATAAAAAGATAACACCACAATAGTTTGCCAAAAAACTGAAATGGTATTATTCTTAGACACCATCTGTAGATGACATCATTAAAATTTGGATGGCATCGAATTTTCTTTATCGCCATTTTTGTCAAGAATGATACTTATTAAGATGGCTAAATAAGAGTCGATGCAGGCGACTTCCGGAAAGAGGTCCTGAACCTTTTCATAGATAACATACAGCGAACTTTTACTTACTGCAACCTTCTGAAGTGTTTATTGACTGAACAGCTGTGAATAGCTTTTTTTCGCAGCTATCATTATTCCTGTCAGGGAATATTCCAACTCTTCCCATGTCACTTTGAGGTCACGAACAGAGCTGGCAGATATCCCGACAACCTCGTGACCTGGAGCTGACATCGTCACCATATTCATGGTGCCAGAACCAGACAGCCGACGAAGTAAAACAAACAAAAAGTGAACCCCATCTCCAGAGACAGGGGAAAAAAACCTGTTATTTGTCAATGATGATGGGTTCGCCGTCCCTCATGAGTATTTCTGAAGGTTCATGAAGGACTTATTCATGCGCGGCAGCCGAGTCTACAAGTGCAGTGTAGCCTGGAAATCCCCGACCCCACTGCGTCCCGCAACGGCAAAAACCGTTACAACATGGCGACACGGGGCTTGTAAAGCTGCACATACAAGGCTTTTTTTTCTTTTTTCATCTGTTCCAAACTTTTTGTTGGCTACTCATCAAGCGGGCCAAGTTATGTCCATCCACACGGAGAAGAATTTGAATTAACGATCCGTGAAGTCGGGTACGTTTGGGTTCACGTTTGCAGGAAACTTTACAACTGGACTCGCCATTACAGTAAGGGGTATTCGCATTCAGTTGTCTAATTTCTAAAAAAAAAATCATTTTTGTCTACTTAATCTCCACTAGATTTTTACAAGATTAAGAACTATTTAAACTCATGTAGCACTTACATGAGTAAGCCTGCCGCTGATGTTTGTCTTTTACATCATGTTTAAATCATAGTAACGGCTGTCTCGGGGTGTTGGCTGCCACGACAAGCTGTCATGGAAATTCCACCCTGTCTCTCAGGTTAGGGAGATAAAATCAGTTTACGCTTTAAAGGGCTGGTGCAGTCCCATTTCTTTTTGTTATCAGGTAAATCTCGGTGCAGAATATGTTTTCCAAAATTTTGGATAAAAACAACTTTCCGTTGAAACAGGCGTTTACAAACATCATCCTTAAGTGAATAAGGTTACAATGCTGAAGTCAGGCTTGTACACAGATTCGCCTGGTTCACAGAAGGTCGCACTTCTCCCATTGGCTGACATTCACAGCGTATACATGTACAATTGTGACGTCAGTAGTGTTGACTTTTTTCTGTGCATAGAGATGTGTGTTTTGAGGAAAAGAAGAGTGGTATTCGCCCACATATGGGGAAACAGGATCTTACACTGGGTTTGACCTATTGCACCCTATTAGTCCTTTAACAGTGTGAGGCTTTTTTTTCTTTTTTCGCGTGTAATGTTAAGTTAAACAGGCAAAATGTGTTTTGGTGAGGCAGAGAGATCAGCACTGCGAGATTTAAAATATAACGGACGACTCGTAAGCCCCCTAGGCTGAAGACTGAGCTTGCTGATTGCAAGAGATGGCTTTTCTCACGGCTAATAGTGATAAACTTGTGTTAAAAGCACATAAACTCATGCGCAAGCACGCATAAACAGGGAGTGAGTGAAGACGGGAAGGACGTACACACACATACATACACACGTGTGTGTGTTAAAATAATGCCGACAACTTCAATTTCATAAGCTAAGAAACAGAACAGAAACTGTCTTTTTGGATCAGAACTATTTTAAAAACAAAGCACCTTTCAATGAATTCGATCCGTCTTCATTAAACTTTCGTGTGCCGAATTTAGATCAAAGCTCCTTCAGGATATGGCCGCCGAGGCTTCTTCGTGTCGGGCTAATGTTGCGCTGTGGGTGGGTGCATTCTAGAGTAGTTTTCAGTCTTTAAATGCTTGATGAAACCTCTTCGAAGTCCTGAAACCATTTTGCTTCCAGCAGGGTTGCTGAGTTGTTTAAAGGATTAGGCTTAAGCGTCAAACTACGTTTTGCACTTGAATGGTCAGGGGTTGATGGCCTGTCCAGATCGCATCCCTCCGCTTCAGTCGCACTTCTACTTGCTAACCTTTTCGGGATTTTTTTCCAGATTGTGTCTACCTGGAGCCGTAGGTATGAAGCAAAGTAATATTACCTCAGGGATATATTTGGATGGGAGATTTTTTTCACCGCCCTGAAATATAAAAAAATCCAGAGGTCGGAGGGTAATCATCAGGTCTTCGACGTGCGGTCAATCCACAGCAACAGGTACAGAAAGTTTATTATGGCTGTATGTGCTGAACGTGAGTGATGCAAACCAGGAGGTAATGATGCCAGTTTTAAAATTACAATCCTGATGAAGTTTAGTCAATAAACCTTTTCTTCCGCAAACAGGAGAAAATTGGGGTTGCAATGTGAACCAAAAATAGCCAGCGGGTTTTGAAATAATTCTTTCATGTTACATATTTCTCTCTCAGACCTCCCTAAGCTCAAATGCCCCAGCTTTTTCCAAAATATTTCCCCAATTCTTGTTCTGTAACATTCTCACTCAAGATGTCAAGATTTTCGTGTTTGACAGAACCAACTGACTCAAAACACTCATGTTGTGTTCTTAAAGCGTGACCGCAGCTTTTAAAGAATCAAAGCCAAGACAAAAAAAAAGAAAAAGAAAAAAAAAGCAATAAAACATTGCAGCTTTGATGACCGTGGGTCCTAAGCCAGGGGTCTAAATGCGTAGCTGCTTAGAAAAATTTGTTTCGGTAGGAAGTTCTGAACTCTCAGGAATTCTTTGCGCCTGCTCATATATCATTCAGATTTAGGTTCTTTAGGCAACATGTTTCACATAAATACAGATTTGCATCTACAAAGAGTACCTTTCAACCCTGTGAATTTTAACATCCCCATTCTTCATAAATAATATGAGATCTACAACAGGTGTATTAACGCATCTAGTTTTTATTTCTTAAAGGTGTTTAAGGACTTTTCAAAAGCAAGACAATGTTTCTAAAAAAAAAGACATAGGTAGAACCTTGTGCTTAAACTTCGTTTCTAAAGGAACCATTCAATCACTGATTGACAAGAAGCTATGCTTAAAATCCTACAAGAACAGATATTTCTTTAAAAAGCTAGAAAGGATTTGGTCGCATGAGAGATAGAGGGACAGGGAGAGAAGAATTATATATTAACAGAGATCAAAGATGCATGTTGTAGCTTACGATTGGGTTAAGAACCTATCAGTCTCACACTGGACAAACAAGCCCCATGATCAGTGAAGAAAGAAAGGCGATATTGAATTTTGTTTGAAATAATCTAGTCTTCAGGAGGAATAACACCCGCAGGCTATCAGGGATTACTAAGGAACATTCCCAAATAAAAGACATCAAGAGCTGGGAAGGCAGCTTTGTGTGTGACAAGGACCCAGAGATATTTTTCACAACATAAACTAATGGAAATCATGTCTCTTGTACACCTTTGTGAAGATCATTTTCTCCTCCTCTAGCCACCTCGGCTAAATGCTTGCTTTACAGTTTCTCAATTTTTCTTTAGCTTTCATCTTGTGTGTCTTTCTCGAGCTTTCTCTCTCTCACACTTACACACAAAGAGCATAAAGAAAATATTTGTCATGATCCATTAAACATTTCTTCCCATGTGCATAGCTCCATAATACACAAAGTCATACTGTTGATTACAGCAACACGTGTCTTGTAAAATGATAGACTAGAAGTATTTACCTATCTTTTAATCCGTCGTTTTATAACCTTTTAAAGTTCATGGGATATTTTACATTTGGGGGAAAAAAATCAACTACTCACCGAACCCAGTCTGATTTTACATCTCTAATTGTGATGTGTGTCATAAACTCGAGAAGCCATTGTAAACAAACACACCAGACATAGCAACTGTATTATGTAGGTAAAAGCTCACCTAATTTCTCCTATAAGATAATAAAGTTTTGCTGTATTACAACAAGATCAGAGGGCATAAGAGCGACATTAAAATGGGGAGGGGGATTGGACAAGTGCACCCCGCAATGTTCACTCGTCCTCCCACGTTCACTTGTCATAATTGTACCCCGGGATCCCTCCAGTGACCTGACCATCGATCTGTACTCTCCTCCACCTCCACCAGCATTGTTTTTCTCATGTGGCAGGCGGTGGATGGCATGATCATAGTCTTTCAATTCTTTTTTTGTTAAAAAAAACTGGCGTGAATATTATTATGTTGTAATCCTTTCACACCTAATGCCCACAAGTTTGCTTTGAGAATAACTCAACTGACAACACTTTCTCTGGAAAGTTGGAGCGAACTGCTAACCTCCTCGCCAGAAAACTTGTTCCTTTGTATTTTTTATGAAATAACTGACGTTTCATTAGTTTCATTTTCTTCCCACCTCGCTCCCCACGATTCTACGTGTTTTCAGTCGTGAGTCGTGCTCATTGAAATTATTGGTAAAAAGTTGTTTTTCTGTGTAACATCTTTTCATGCCACACTCGCCTGTTAATTTTTTCGATGACAGAATGGTAAAAGATAAGACGGGAGAGAATAGTGACCGTTCTACTAGCTATAAATTTAAATTCTGTCAAGTCTTACAAAAAAATTCTTCAAACACAGCATTCATTCTATTCAATGTATAGCATTCAAGCAAAATAATAAGAAGAGAAAGCAGACATTCTGACTAAATGTTTCTAAATATTTTAGCAGACTTCAACTGAATTTCCTATTTATATCGTATTTGCTATTTAAAGAAAAAAATTATTTAGAGATATAATGCAATATATTATTATATCAATAATATGTTAATTGATAAATTATTATATTATATTACACATTAAACGGAATCCTCTACAAGCCCTCTAAATAATATGACTTTTGTGGAATATTTTGTTATACTAGAAGTTCGGATTATGGAGGAGAAACTTAATATTATGATTCATTTCAGTGCAATGTTTGAAAAACACACTTCTAAATTACTTTATAACTTTGAGGTTTCTAATTTCCATCTAGTTTGTAACTATGGTACCGACAAGGTTTCTGGAACTGTTGCTAGGGACCGGAAATTAACAGAAGGCTGTTGAGATTGCTAGATCTTTCGACAACTAGGTAGGTGGATAGATGGATGTTTGGATAGCTAGTCGGTTGGACAGAGTTCGTGACCCTCATCCCTAACTTTCACATTCATTACAGTCTGTAGTAATGTGTTCTCAATAAAAACAAGTTAGCGCTTTCTTGAATAGATGCATAATCATTACAGTTTTCAGAGAGAATAAGATTTATCATATTATTATTTTCTTTTTCGCTAGAAACTCTTCCTGTTTTTGAGCTACTTTGTCATTAACAACCTCAAGGAATTTTAACAATATCATTGGACGCGGTTATCTGCGCATGCAGAATGAGAGGGTGTTGACCGATTGACTTTCTGTAAACAACACTTTTTCTCTGAACATTTTGTTCTTTGTTCATTACTTTCTGCATTCTCTTGGCGACAGCAGTAATTTATCTTTGAATATTCTGCATGTAGGCGTGTTTCTGACGCAACTCTTTCCCTTTCTTGTTCACCCACTCCATCCGTCGGCGCCACTGTCAGTCTCCAATTTTTTTCTTTTGGTCCATAATCTGCGAAGTAACCGTTATTGTCTGCGCGCATGCGCACACAAACGCTTTCTCTCTTTCTCACACATGCACTACAAATACACAATCACCACCACCACCATCACTACCACCACCACCACGCACAAAGATTTCTCAGCATTACTCTGTTTTTCTTAGAGGTTGACAGCTTTTGATGAATTCTTTGTGACTATTTTGAACTTTAAAGTGGCATGGATCCTAATAAGTATTTCAAGAGATAATGCATTTTCCAAAATGACTATTTACTTCCTACACTCAGAAACCTGTACTTTTGACCCCCACACATTCGATCTGTTTGTGCGTCCTTTCTTGTTTCATTGTTTTTCTTCTGTTTCAGTTTGTTTTACCCTGGTGGCAAACCCTCTAGGGACACACAACTTCCAGATTAACTCGAATATGTTGTCCATTTATTTCCTTTAGTGCTCCTCAGTCTTGCTTTTGACTGGAAAATTCAGTTTTTCTCTGTGGGTAATCAAGTTCTAATCATTAATTACTAATTTGTGGGATATGAAGCATCTAAGACGTCGCTTACAATACAATTTTACCTAGGCTGAAAATGTTTTGGTCATTTTTCAAAATTTTTCTTTTATTCATCGGGAAAGAAACATTTGCTGTTGTAATGAATGGTATTCTGCAAGTAGTTCAGTTTTTGCGGGATATTTCAGTGGCCATGCTACACAGCTTAGCACTACTCAGCTCAAATGTTTTTATTTATTTATCCTCATGAGATATCACTGTCATACAGTCTTTATTGTCTGCAGGGAGGTAAACAGTACCACCCAGCCTTTCTGGGAAGGGAAAAGTTGTGAAGTTAAACGAATTTTTCTATTTCCCTTGAGCGATCACCCACGGTGCATGTATATGTGGGATGAGGGGACATGGGGAGTGGGAGGCAAACAGCAGTACTTCAATATTTCAGATGTATTTTCGTGGAGAAGATGCTGCAGCATACCTGTCTGACCTACTGTCGCCTTAACACCTGAGTATCTGCTTGTGTTCTCTGTTCTCTGTGCCTCTCATCAGACGAGGGATAATCAGCAGATCCTCTTTCTCCATTCCACAGGTCCCATCATTTACAATTCTCTGCTTCTTTCTTTACCAACTTTAAATTGTGTCCACGCTGGAAGTTTTCATTTCCGGCACCAAATTCAACCTCTTTAAGAAATATCTTTAATAATCAAGCGAACTATTCCACTCCTTGATTTTTCATCTTCATGTTCGCTATAGGGTCATGTGTTTCTTGTGTGGCTGACTATTTTCTTCTAGTCTTTCTTGTGGAGCAAGCTCGCCTCTTCCCTGGAAAACGTGCTTCACAAATTCAATATTATCTAAAACAGAGGGGGGAATAAACGGAAGATATACAAAGAAAGAAAGAAAGACCATTTAAGCTCGATAAATCTCCCATTCGATCTTACAGAAAGAACTTTCTTCCTATTGTCTGATTTGTAAAGCTGGGCAATAAACTGTTGCGGAGAGGATCAGGGAACAGCTTACAGCGTTTACAAGATGTGAGTTCACTCTCAGACAAATTACTTGTCAGAACTTACCCATCTGAGAAGCGAGGCTGCCACTTGGCCACACGAGAAGGCGGTGACATGGAGCAGAGAGTGGATGTCGGGAGAGAGTTAATGAAGGACGTGAGAGCGAGGCGCCACTTAACGCCCTCGTATTCCTCCGCTACGCTCCTGCCAGACGAAGTGCTCTTAGTGGCTGGGCGCTGGGCATCTTTTAGGGTTTACTTAGCTCACTAGTCTGATTGCCCTCCCATGAACACAGCTCAGCTGCCCCGCTGTCTTGGCTAATCTCCAGCATTGCTAGACTTCTTTGGGAGAAAGACCTCTGAAGAATTTTGTGCGAGACGAATCCTCTGTTCGGCAGAGACATTGTCCAAAGGTTTTGGCGGATTCCTTTCTTAGGGTCCAGAGGAGTTCTCGGCTTTGCCAAGATTTTTAGGTTTATTGCATCTGTTATGTCCTATGTAAAAGTTCTGGGTTTTTATGGCAGTCTGCCTGTGAGTAGGACGGTTTGTTTGTCTCGCCCTCTGTTCTTCTGTTCGTCCATTTCTTCTCGGTTCACACGCGCCGCGTGCTTCTCGTGATTTCGTTTGATGGCTTCTAGAAAGGCTTCGTGACTCCGCGGGATAGTAGTTTGTTAGTTGTATATGTAATCAACAATTTAATTATCCTGTTTGTATACTCTGATCAGGGTTTATATATTTGTATTAAGGCGTAGAACAGAAAACAGGCCTGTCTTCTAGAGGCAGATACCGCTACCTATGTAGGGCGTGAAGTAGTCAAACAATAAAAGATGGGATGGTAGTCAGGGAGGCTGGTCTTGTGTCAAGGGTTCGACATATAGCATAAGCCAGCTTTGAGCTGCATTTCTCTCCTCCCTAATAAATAAGCTGCTGGTTGGATAG
>SRHC01001843.1:55203-107998 GCA_004794325.1 Pomacea maculata | reverse complement strand
TCAAACAATAAAAGATGGGATGGTAGTCAGGGAGACTGGTCTTGTGTCAAGGGTTCGACATATAGAGTAAGCCAGCTTTGAGCTGCATTTCTCTCCTCCCTAATAAATAAGCTGCTGGATGGATAGAAATCTTTTAATTCGAACATCTACCCCCTTACGCCCCCGTTTTCAAACTCTGAACTCGATTGAAAAGTGGAATCTGACTGAAGCTGACGTCTGAACGAGTGAATGACCTAGAAGCAAAAAAAATTTTGATAAATCAATTCTAAAAAAAAATTAAATAAAAAAAAACATTATTAGAGAAACTATTATCGATGTCGCTCTTTGGCAGCAAGTACATCATTATGACTATCGGCAGGCGGGATATGTTTTTTTCCCTTGACATAGAAAACAGAACGATAGAAACTCGATACAAAGACAGCCATGATACATTGTTGTCATGTCCACACAAATGATTAACGCTTTCTGTTACAGCAAGTATTCCCCTTAGGTCTTGTTTCTGAGCTCATAACACATATAAGAAATTTTATTTTATTTTATTTGTTTTTGTTTGTTTCTTTGTTTTTTGTTTTGTTTTGTTTTTGTTTTGTTTTGTTTTGTTTTGGTTTTGTCAGTTAGTTGTCATTTACAAACGTCCATGCAAGAGTTTGTAAGGTACTAACAGAAACAGAACATAAAATGCAGCCAGAAATTCTCCATATCAGTGTCTGTAATTAAAACGATGTGGATTCCCTGCTTAAATTTACGTTCGTTATTTTTTTTTTTCTTCTGCAAGGAAAATGCGAGACTCTATTGCGCGACAGGTGTCACATACCTAGACCTAAAGATATATTTCAAATACATCCTACAGATTTTTTTTAACCTGAATACACGTGCATCCATCTTTCGTTCTTTCTAATGTTGCCATATTTTTCAGGGCGTTTTCTGTACATCCGTCTGTTTGCCTGTCGCTATCGCATTTGTATTACGAGAATGATATGCATGTTTAGTCTTCTGGTTGCCACTTTTTTCTTCCTCATCTATCCTTCTTGACTCATCTTTAATATCCCATTCTCGCTAATACCTCCCTTCCGCCTCCCTCCTACCTCCATCAAGTAACTGTCTGTTTGCATCCCATCGTTTTAAAACTCACGTGTTATTAAGATTTTGTTGTTATGCCTTTATGCCGGTTACTGTATGTTTACCTTTACTTCTGGTAATACATTTCTTCAGATTTTAACTTTTTCCTTCACAGTTGTCCGAACTGTTTGAGTCGAGCCCTAACCTCTCGTTGTCTCACTCTCTACCTTATCTTACTGTTCTCATCCATCACGCCAGCCACTCCTGTGTCCGCCATTGTTGGTGAAGCCACACGATCATCGGATATAGAATTCGTCTGAAGTGTTGAAAGTCTTCCCCATGTGGGTCAGCAAATACTGCACCTTAATCACGAAATCTCTCGAGTGCCCAGCCCACAGGCCATCTTCCTTTTCAAGACCTACGCATTTATGAAAGAGGGGTTAGAGGTCTTTGTCCACTAGTCTTGCATGGCGAAGACCTTCTTTGCTTTCCTTTGTGCGAGAGTTCTATAGAAGAAAATTCAGCAGTGGTCTGCCCTCGGCTTAAGTAATTTGAGCACATTGAGCATGCGCATAGAGGGTGCGAATCAGAGTGGTGGACCTTTCTTTGTTAATAACTTGCATTTTCGTCCAAGGAAGCAATCAGCTCTTGAATAGCTGTCATGATTCTGTAGCGAATTTGAACAAGTAGGGAATGGAAAATCTTGTTTGTACAGAAGGCAATTTCTTTGATAGGTAATTGCTGAATAATAATGAAATAGAATCTACTGGAATTCAATCTCGCTATTCTCGGGGTAGATATTGTCGCACGGAGCGTGTTTACTTCCAGGAGGAGATAATTTACTGGTGTTACTAAATGGAACACATGCGACTCGACTACCACCCTGCATCTTAGGGCAAAGAGGTGAAGAGTCTCAGTACCGACTGCTGTCACTCTCGTGCTTGAAGAAGATCCCGGATGACCTAACCTTGGACACCGAGAGGTTGGCAATGTAACGGTTTGAGTCGACGGATTTCGAACTTCAGGGGAGGTAATTGCATTGGCCCCTGCGGCAATGCGCAGTTTGTGCTCTCTGTGAGGAGAATGTTTTCACCGGACAACTCAGAGCGCGGGAATAACATTCTCTCCAGCATCTGCCAGCTGGAACAGAGTTGTCTGATCCTGCTCTAGCTAATCACGAGGTCTTGGAGTCATTAGCAAAGACTGTTATGGCGGCATCGCATTTTCCTCGTATTTCACATCCAAGTAAAATTGCTTGCTTTTGAAACACTCAAGAGGTTCCTTGTCATTTAATCTTGCTTATTTTTCAACCATTTTGCTGTATTTTGTGGTGGTCCTCCTGATTTCCTCTAGACATCCAATATTGTTCAGTTTCTTGCTAGTGGATGCCGAAGGTCTGCCCTGAAGGCTGAAGTGTTGGAGAGGGTTTGAGCGTGCCGGAGTGGTCGACAAATTGCACTGTTCAAGTTTTAAGAATCGGAGTAAAGGAATCGTTAAAAGAATAGAAAGCAGACTGAGAGTTCAGACGACAGTTGGAGATTGCAGGAAGAACCATGGTCTCCATTTCTCAAGCAAACTCCGATTCCGGAATCTAGAGTTTAAGTCATGTGAAGCTTTTTTGTTAAGGAGGTCTTCGTATTGATTCTCCATTTTAGGGAACAAGTCTCCCGTTGAGATGATGTCCTGTACCGCAATTTTTGTCTCGCCATACTTTTATTAAAAACAGTGAATGCAGACACCCAACTCCTCGTGAAGGTAAAGAATGGAAGATGATGAGCAAACATTTATTGATAAGCTGCTAATTAGGGTTGACTTTCTTTATTTATTTATGATGTACTTCCCATTATAAATCAGAAATATACTATGTGGTATGAATATGGCACAAAAGACATGATGGTAATGAATGTGATCTTGAAATGACAGGAAAAAATTCCTGAACGAACACGAAAATATGTGACAATATGACGTCTGCAACAGCAGTTAGCAGTCTAAGACATCCTAGTGAGTGCATATGAAGATATTGCCGAAAAGTCAGCCCAACCCTTGAGCTGTTCCTTCACATTGTTATGAAAAATCTGGCAATTCAAGCTTTCTAATGAACAAGGCTTATGACACAAAAGTTGTCCACGAGCCATCAGAGTTTACTAACTACAAAATCAGACATCTTAACGGACGGATGCTTTTTTTCTATTTTAAAGCATTCAAGAAAATAAGGAAATTGTGTCCTTCTCGCATTCATTTTAGGGGGTGTTCATATATTTAAACAGCACAATCCGAGCTTAGAAAAATTTGAGTTACTTCGAATATTTCACTATAAAAATAAGTTTTTTAAAGATCCAGTAGGGTGCATAATGTTTTTCTGGTGACTGGGTAAAGCTCAATGGAAAATACTATTTACAAAAGTCTGGATGAATTTCTCCTCCCCCCTCCCTTTCGTTCTTGGGGCAGAAGTAACACATCAACCTGCACAGAAAAATATCAAAACTGTGAAGTCACTTTTAAACACTCCTATACCCAAATAATTTATAGTCCGAGCTCTGATATTGTTAATTCTTTGTCATTGTAAACATATCTCTGTGGAAGTCCTGGTGTTTGTAAAATTGACCTCTTTCTGATGATGGTGATGTATGTAGTAGGCGTGCACCACGATGGAGGGAGGGAATGGGGAAAGTTCACCAAGATTTGGGGACAAATTATCTTGCACCGAACGTTACCTAGGTCATTGAAAACAAAAACAGTGGTACCTCGCTAGACCTTTAATAAATAGGAAAATTGCACGAAGCAGGTGCGTCAACAGAAAAAGTAATTTCCTGGCCAGCACACATTACCGCGCGAGGTCCTGCTGAAGCCAGAGCCGAAATTCGGTGACGGAGGATGCGGTGTGTCAACCTAATCACTCTTGTCGGCCTCCTCAGCTGTCACCGTGTAGGAAGTGGAGGATTAATAAGTGCCTGAAATATATCGAAGAGTATACGGTGCCCGCGGGATAACGCCGGCAGACTGTCTGCGCCAATCTTCTGTAGGAAGCGAGATGCGAGGGGCAGTCATTATAGGGATCGCACCTTCTTCTGGATATTTTTTGTGGTGGTAAGTGAGGGGATTTCTTTTCTTCCTTCTTTTAGAAAGCAACACACACACACAGAATAGTGAATCTGGTAAGTCAAAATAGCTGCAGGAAAAAAAACATACAATGTGAAATGGAAGAGAAAATCAAGAAAAGAAGAAGTTCTTTGGCTGATTTTGTTCACCCTGCACGTACACGTGTGCTCAAGCACATGCAATGGGCCCACAGTGCGAGAAAGAAAGAAAAAGAAAATGAGAATCAGGGCGATCAGAGTGCTGAAAAAGGGGAGACAACATGCAAACGACTTCAGGACAAAGGTTACGCATCTTGAATTTTAATGGAGTCACTGGGCGAAGCGTCAAACTAAAGGGAGCAGCAACCGCAACTGAAAAAGGAGGATAAAGGGAGGAAGAGGTAAGCAACAGCTGACCTCACGTGTGGACAAGTAAAGAAGACGAAGACGATAACTGGCGCAGGGTTTTTTTTTAAACAACGGACATAATTAATTATACAGAAACTTTAAAATGTGTTTCAGTGTCTTTTCTCAAAACGATGTTGACGAGACAAGAACGTGACCATGGAGGCTGCCCCTCTCCTCAAGACCGAGCATCTTTCTACACCACTGAAAATCTTGAACCCTAAGAAAATCAGAAATAAAAGTCAGCAATAATGTTGACAATACTATTGTGTTTTGATTTGGTTTGGGTTTTTTTAACTTCCAATAATTTAGGAAAGAAGGAAAATTACATTAAATTTTTATTCCTGAATAATCTTAATCATTTATTTCACATTTTCCCTTAAACTTATGAGTACACAATTTTAATAAAGGGTTAATAAGATTTCACTGTAAATATTTAAGATAACTATATTCTGACAACTAATATTGCAGACATGATGTGATGTTTAAGGGTAAAACGAGGGACAAAAATTATTGACATGGTAGATCGTCAGTGTTCGCTTCCCTCCATGAAAAGAACGACGAAAGTATAATAGGAAATAGAGGTCCTAAATTTTGGCGTTGGCGCCCCTTGAGACTAAGGGTTCTTTACCCTTAGGAATATGTTAATAGGGGCCACCATCTGTTTTCCCCTCTCCTTTATCTTTCCTCTGGATCAGAAAAGATAAGAAACAAAATCACTCAGTTGCCCTGGTTAGTTAATCACTAAACCAGTTGCAACATCACTATGTCCATGTTGTCCTCACTCAGACATCATTAGACTCACGCTGACAAAGTAAAAACCTTCTTACTTAACAGTTGTACACATGAGACAAACACTCCTGCACTCCTCACCACTGTTTCAGTGCTAGTCACCCGTCTAGACCATCACTCCTGCACTAATAGTTTTAGTGTTACTAGTCATCGAGACAATAACCTTTGAAGTTCTTTAAAGACGTTCCCCATGATTCATTAGGTTCGTGTCTGTCAACAGCTGAGGCTGGTCCCTTAGACATCTTTCTCCAGAGTCTCTCAGGACCTTTTCTCTATCACTAGTTCCTATTTGCAATCCAATTAGGCATGTGTGTGGCTATATTGTCGATTATGTCGTCGATTGATTGATTGGTTGGTTGGTTGATTGATTGATTGATTTTTAAGCAACTCTGTTTAGGAGCAAAAGTCGTCTGAATTTGTCAACAAAGTGATACAGTCTATTAGATATTTGCTGTAAACGCAGGTCTGTCAGTCACGTGGCTGGAGCTACGAAAGTTCTGCACAAGCTTCACATCTCAGTGGGAGAACAAACACAATCCTCCATCAGACGACCAGACCATCAGCCTCAAACGCCATCAGCTAACCATCCTCTTGCGCCTGCGCACTGGACACCGCTGACTGTGCACACACATGCACCTCCCGGGGCTGTCACACCCTGTAAACTGTCCATGCCAGACAGACCCACAGACCCCTGAGCATACCCTGGAGTTTGTCTACCACGCAAACAGGCGTGGACACAGCTGTGGTCTCGGGGAGACACATTAGCAGACAAACTTTGTGACACCAAAGTGAGTCGGGAAAAGGCAGCCCACTCCATACTGACAACAGAACTACAAGTCTGACAGGCATGCTCCCAAGGGGCAAAAAAAGACCAACTTTACTCTCTGGTTGTGAACGGTGGGCCTAAAAATTCAGTGAGGATCAATGCGAGAGGTTGACGACCAATGGCTTCTGTGGCGGAATCGCGGCACCATTTTGGTTATTTTGATGACAGCAAGTTAAGATACCAGCCTTAAATATGTCACTTTAAGAAGCTTTGTCCATGGGATGTCTTGGGAAAATTTGGACAGTCTGACTAACATCTGACGGTTTAACAACTTAACCCCCTCAGCGTCTCGACCTCGTTTTCTGGATGTTGGGCCAAAAGTACAGAGGAGAGCATATTTCATCTTGACTGCTCATGAGCTTGGAATATGACAAGCCAAAGGTCACAGACAGCTTGGTAAATACACAGGCAGCATTGAACGCACGTGCGGGAGATACTGAACTGTCCTCTTGATGCCGGTGATGCCCGGTATCTCTAAACCACGGTTTGACTTTGCATGGAACATTTTTTATTATTATTATTATTCTCAAAGTGAATGATTTGAACTCATTTGCAGTCTTTTTCTGCTAATATCGATTTCTGATTTTTCACAGTCCACCTTCATTGAAAGAAGCTTCAACTCTCACAGAACCTGAGTCTCTCTCACAAATAAAATTTTTAACCTTCATTCTCTTTTGAATCAACGTTTAAGACTAACGATCATGTTCTTGTTCTTCTTTTACTTGTACTTCTTCCTTCTTTTTTTCGTCTTTTTCTGCTACCTAATCGTATTGTAAGGTCGTTAACAGCTGTCTCATCAGAGATTCTACAAGCGAGATTAGGATTAGACCCTGTATGTTTTCAAATTTCCGACATAACCGAGGGTGTGCTCTTGGCTTTCTGTCCCCTTACCAAACAAATCTTCGTTGGAGTGGACATCCCCAACCTGTTCCTGTACGCCAGTTCATTGTCTAAGATGGGCCTCTTCTTATTTTGTCGATGATCACACACACAATGCTCTTATAATGTGAGTGTACAAAAATGTAATTTTCTGCCTAATGAGAAACAACCTCCTGAAGTTGAAGAGTCTTACGGCACATACACTGCCACACTTCATTGCTTTTCTTCTGTTAGACGGATGCCAGTCCGTTGACATTTTCAGTTCCATCATTGTCCTCCTTTCACTGGAGAGCGTCTCGAAGCACAGGTGCTGGAGAAGACAATGATGTTATCAGGCGGGCCAGTGGAGAGGAAGCGACTACGGTCTCCTCTGCCAACCATTCTTCTTGTCACCAGACACTGGGCCTTGAGGACCAATTTACAGGAGAGAAAGCCCTTCCTCGACTGTCATGAAGAGCAACAACTCGTATGGCTGCTTGCACGTCCTCGTCGTTAAAATAGTAACAACAGGTGCGTCGTCAGGGAAACAGACCAAAATGTGGAACCAAAAGGGAAGAGAGTACCTTTGCGCAATATTTTTGGAAACATTGCGTGAGCTTAAGTCCCATGTTTCTGTAAAACAAAGGGATAAATTATATGACTCTTTTCTTGATGACTAATAAGCATCACATGAAGAAAACAACGACGACAACGATGATGATGAAATAACTTTGGGCATAGTTAAAATTTGTGATTGAGGGTAGTTATGTTACTGAACATAAAACATGAGAAATTGCCACGGCTCGGGTGGCACTACAACACACTTGCACGTGTCCTTTCAACAACAACACAAAACAACACAAAATGATTGCCTGAGGCTGTCCAAATCATGTTATTAAGTTATCGAGTGGCTCAGGACTTTACAAACATATTTACATCACATATAAGCATAACTTACAGCTCGCCTCAACACTAGTTTCTCTCGGTGACACACAGCTGAAGATAGCTGCAATGTTACATCCAATGTTTACAATCCGCGGCAAAAGGTTTCAATTCTATTATCTATAATCTTCTATTATCTTATTATTTATTATCGCACTAGCAGTCTTGACAGTGTGTCTGTTGCTGCTATGAGCAAATGTCTGTGCGTCTGCATCTGTATGTGTGTCTGTGTGGCATTCTCTGCTCTTCTGTTCTTTAGTTCATTCTTTGATTATTCGTTCATATTTTTTTAGCTTTCACTCCTTGCTTCTTTCTTTTGTCTTTCGTTTTTTATTCATTTTTTCTCTCCTCTTTCTTTTTTCAGACGCATCCACAATGCACTTGCCTCTGTTCTTACCCATCTCTCTCTCTTTTCTCTCTTTCTTTGCCTCTCCACCCCTCCTAACTCTCTTCAGCTGTCGTTTTGATTGCCTCTTCCCAACACCTCGTCTTTCCGTTTGGCTAACTCCATTTTTAGTCTTCATGGGACAGCCAGGAAACTTTGATTAAAGATTATTGGCATAACCCTCCCGCTAATGTCTATCAGAAACCGCTCGTTTCCTGCAGTCTGGAACAGGCTTTCAATTTAGCCTGCCTCGTTTGTAGAATAGATGTTAATAGCAACGCACTTGATGGCTTCTTTGACCTCTGACTATAAACTGCGATTTGCGCATGCGTCATGAAATTAGTGAAGGAAACGTTTAACAAATTTATAGACGACAGTAAAGATTAAGTACAAAACAAAACACAAATAAATAACAGCTGTAAATTACAGATGACTGGTTTCAAAAAAACATGTTTTCAGAACTTCAACTTGAGACTCTGAATACTAAAAAGTTTATAAGCAAATATTTGACCTTTAACTACAGTTATGTAAAATAATAGAAAAGCGATTGGCTACGTATTCCCAAGGAATCCTTTATCCAGTCCGCCCTCATCTTATATTCCATTGTGGAAAAGAAAGACGAAAGTATATGTATTCGTACCTAACTCTGTGTGTGTGTCTGTGTGTGGTTGGTTGGTTGGTTGGTTGGTTGGTTGGTTGGTTGGTTGGTTGTTTGTTTGTTTGTTTGTTTGTTTGTTTGTTTGTCTGTCTGTTTGTCTGTTTGGAATCTCGAGAAATTTAGGGCCGGCTAGAAACGGCAGTCCCCAGTAACCGTGCCATCTTTATCCAGACGTTCCTGTTGTTATTTCCCCTTTTAGAGTTATCTCACCAAACAGAGAATCAAGTACAATTTCCATCTCTAATTCAATGAAGGGAAGATTAGCAATCATCATACTCCCCTCTTTTATAGCATGAAACGACGGGCTGTCTTTCTCGCACATCGCTCGGCTTCGTGACATACAGGGACCAAGAGGCTGTCTAGAGGGCTTCAGTCTTGATGGATGGAACTACAAGTGACATAACTTGTCTTTCGTGAAATGGATCAGAGGGTCAGCTCTGCCGAGGGACAATCATAGCACGCCAAGGGCAGCAAGTGCACAACTATTCCCCAGTCGCTGTTCTGCAGGCAAGGGGCAGAGAAAGGTAGGGAGTGAGGAATGTCATCTCTTGCCTAACGAAGTCCCGATGCCTTCCAGGCGTACATCGGCGATCTGTTGCTTTTTAACTGACTTTTTTTTAAATCCTATGAGACGAGATAACTCTTGATGTTTCAGTCCCTAGGCTTGGAAGCGCCAGGCAATAACGAATAAACACAAAGAAGTTTATATTTGTAGTCTAATAATCATGAGGATTTTTATTATTAGTTTTATTGCTATCATCCATGCATGCACGCACACGTTGCAGTATGTGAACTCCCGCATAAAAATACATCGATGAAAATTTGCCAAATAATTCATCAAGCAAATTTGATTCATATCTATAAATAATAGACCAAAGATGTGATTGGACGATAAGGTAAACTAGAAAAGCACGTTATTATCCTACCATAGTTAGTAGAAAGAAATCTCTTGATGTCTGGAATGGTATATGTCCACCATCACCAGAAATGTGTGGTTAAAGCACTAAACGTCCTTCGGGCAGAAAGCCATGGATTCGATTCTCGCTCGGTTGCGTGACTCAACGTCTTCTTCTATTTATTTATGATCCACGAATGCTTATTTGATTTATCATTGAATATTGAGCCCGGGGGATGGGTTGAGCTTCGCCTATCACAAGCCTTACTCTAGATACTGGGAACCATGACAACTCATTCCCTTCCCGTCCTAGCGCACTTGGACTTTACATTCTACATTTCTTCGTTGATAGTCGGAGGCGTATAGACCTGGTCTCTGCCTTGTGATGCCGTGTTCTAGATAAGACAGAAAGTTCCTACCTCCCAACTCCTAGTCCACAAGGCTGTGATATCTTTACATTTCACATTTCGTTGGCACCTGCTTCTGTATCTCACTCCAGTCACGTTCTTGTCGGCTCATAAAACCCGCCCACAGCCAAGAGACCATGTCCAGCCTCCTGACCCGCCATTTGGGTAGAGATCAGCCTCTGTTCCTCTATTTTCTATAAGAGACTGTTAAAAGCACTAGGCTGCACGTTTGAGGGGGTGTTCACAGCTTGAAACACCTGCTAATGTCATCTTGTTGTTGATGTGCTACCTTGACAACACCGCTGCTTAAATTTTTTTTAGGATACTTAACAACTACAAGGGAAAATGGAAAAATAAAAAAGAACAAAGAATATAGTCCATTAGGTTATTTTAGGGAAAAACACACACACAAGCTGTTTCATCAGACAGTGATAAAGAGGTTGTTTGTGAGGTTGCTATAGTCACGACCACAGCAAAGTCGCCTCCCTTATCTACAGTTATCTGACGCCTCTCTCATCTATCTATCATCCCATTGCCCTTAACTATTTGCGATGTTGTCCTAATTTACAACCAGTTGAAGCAACGCAATGCCAGGAAACAGCTGTCTTTTTTTTTCGTTAGTCAATCTGTTTAAAGGTGTAGAAGGATGGAGTTCTTATCTTATAATTGAGTGAAGCTCATTTGAAGATACTATTTGTGGGTAAACCCCTCCCACTTCCATTCTTGAGGTGCACGCCTACGAACATCACCATGTACACAAGCATCCGCACAGACGTCAGGATTGTACACGAAGACTTCAATGATGTGAAGACCTCAGCCAAAAGGAGAGCTAGGACAATTTTTTTATGTGACATGTTTACAAACGACTGAATTTTAGACTGTTTAAAGTCTTTTCTTTTTGCTTTTGTGCGCTATTTTTTTTACAAATTGTTTATTGGTTTTTCGTCTTCTGTAGTAAGTTTGGTGAATTTTTTAAAACGATTACTTTAATATTCACATACGCTCAAATTTCACTTTGAAATAGCAATCTTTTATATCACTACCTATCACTGGTATAGAATTTCATACCACGGACATGTATAGGTGGATTGCTGTCTGTCTGAAGTTCCTTGCTGTTAGTCTCGGCGAGCCTAAACAATGAATGTGACTAAACCGGAAGCTGTATACACACCTGCCTCGTTTCAATAGTTAACTGGAAAAAATCGTCTGCCAGCAGTCCAGTGATACAAGTTCGTGTTCATACTAAAAGATTTTGAGATGCATGAAGTCGCACTAAGAATCCTGTTCCCTGAAAAAAAAATAGTATCTGAAAATGGTTGTGAACTGTGACCTTAACATGGGGTGGGAAGCACAAATTGACAAGAGATGCACAACACACTGCTTCCTCTGTCTAATATCGAGGGAAATTTATAATATGCCTTGCGAGATGCATGAGCAATGCAAACGATGCAGTTTTTCCCTAACAATAATAACATTGCAATCCTAAAAGCACCCAGATATTTTCTTTTTTTGATTTTTGTGTCGTGGTGGTCTCTCCCTGTCGTGTAATACGGTTTCAGGGGAAGCTTTTTATATAAATGGGATGCCACGTGCGGACAAAAACAGACCAAACAAAATCGTAAACATTTCCATTCTAGAATTCTCCACATCGCGGCAAGAATCCTGATGGGGGGGACAGGCGTTAGGTTTCCTCCCACTAAGAGATACTGGGTGTAGAGCGTCGGTGACGTCACACGTGTACACTGCTCCGCGAAGAGACAAGTGAGTCGCAAAGACATTTTTCTTCACTGTCTTCCCCTCCTTCAAAACCGAAAATGTTTTGAGGACCTCTCCCGTTAAGATAGATAGGCTTCCTGTTATTTTTGATTTTGTACCTTTTTGCATGGACATTGCAACAGTTTATCTTGAGAGCTATTTTTGTTTTGTTTTTGTTATTTTTTATTTATTTATTTTTTTTTTTTTGGTTGAGGAGTGTGGGAAGAGTTTTAAGTTTTCCTCCTGCCTCATGACTGAAAAGAAGTTTCATTTTCCTCCTTCTTGCCCGTGTTTGTCATGATTCCTTCTGCTTACTGACACTTGTGTTATTTGTATAGTCTTCTCTCGGTTTGTTTGTAGTCTTGTGAACAGGATATTGAGCCCTCCACCACTGGGAAAGGGGAGAACGCCCGACAAATTTATTACTGCTATTATTATATTATTACTGCTATTCTTATATAATTATTGCTATTATTGCTATTATTTTTTTTATTTTGTGTGTGTGCGAGAGAGAGAGAGAGGCTGCGTGTTGGGCTCAAGAGATGAAAGGTTTTCTTTCAGTTTTCTTCGTTCCTTTTCTCTCTCTCTCTTTGACTTCTCTAGCCCTTCTCCTCTGGGATATTTAAGAAGTGTGTGCGTGTGTGTGTAAGGGGGCTGCACGACACTGTATCATGTAAACTACATACGTATGTTCAATCCATGATAGAAGGAAGAAAGCAGGGAAACATATCACGCACGCACGGCGACTCAGTCATGCGCACTAATGTTCAAATCCCATTCGCAAGCATGGTTGAACCAGTCAATGTCCAATCACACAACAACTGCAGCCTTTCTTCGTTCAGCCATCACGTGATCTGCACGGTCCGTTACCTGCAACCTAAACTGAACAATATTGTCCATACCTACAGCCTTCCATTACTCAGTAATTTGTGGGTCTGTATTATTGGGTACCTTAAGTACCCTTCATTTAACTAGTGGGTACCTGTATCCCTGGACTACCTATTAGCATCACTTACCACCATTCTGTGATACCGTGCCAATGATTGAAAAAGATTGGCAAACTGCTTGCCTGGACCTCTAGGTGCGTGCTTACTTGCGGTGTATAACTGTGTCCCTGTTCTTCTCCTTCTTTACAAAGTTTCACCAAATTTGAGCCTGTGACAACTCTGCTTAAATCCATGGCCAACACAGTGTTTTACGGGAAATTTGTTTAAGGGTGTTTTTCCTTTATCTGCAGGAATCGGAAAAAAAAAACTGCTGTAAATTCTCTTAAATCTTGTTCCCAGCTTTCGCCTGAGGCCTGCCTTCATTTCCTTTTTTGTGCAAATGGTTTCCATCTTTAGCATTTCGTTGCTAGAGGGAGGTACCGTGAGTTTATCTTTCGTTAAATAGTCTTCTTTGTCACCAGGTTAGCGAAAATTGGGAGATTAAACGGAACGCTGACTAAACTAATGATTGAATGAAAAACGGTCTTTGCCAAAACTTTCTCTTAGCTTTCCCAAGCTGTTAACATGGACAAAATTGTTGTTTGGGATAAACTCCATCATCATCATCATCGGTACGTGAGAATTATGTGACTAGGATTTCATCTAGAGGAAATGAAATGTCGGTCAGCATCATTCTTTTTTTCTTCTTCTGAATGCAGTAGTTTTATGGAAGGAAGGTTGGGCCGACCTCGCTCCTAACAATTTTATGTTGGGCGCATATTTCGGTTAAAGGACAACGATTCCCGGCTGACAGTTGAGTCTGGGATGAAATGATGTATTCTTTCGTTCTTTCTTTACCTCTCTTTTTTATTATTTACGTTCGTGTCATCATTTTTTTAATCTTTAGTCTATAATAAAACTTGGCAAAGTGCTTGCCTGCTTTTTGGTCCCTCGGGAAGGCTTTCTTGTCTATTCGTCTACTCTGGAATAAAAGTAGACAGAAGCGCTGGGATGCTCTGGCTGCTCGAAGAGTGTTTTTCAATTCAATTCAATTCAATTTAATACAACGTTATTCATCCACAAGGGCAAAATAACAAATCTTCAAATCTTAAAGGTGTAGAAGGTAGTAACTGTTTTGTAATGTTTAGCTGCAAAATACGTTTTTCCCAAAAGTAAATACTTACAGTTGTTCTTGATGTACATGCCTACAAAAATTCCCACGTACAGAAAAAGATCAGACTCGTCGGCATAGGTAGACATAATTAACATATCCCACCTTTCCCATTGGTTCATGGCCGTCACAGAGTAAACATTTCCATGTACAATCCTGACCTCTGTGGTTGTTGACCTCTGTCTGTGCAGGGTTATGTCTGTAGGTAAAGTTTCACCTAGAACTGAGAAAATTTAACTTGCGCCGAGCTTCATCCCATAGTTAGGAGAAAAAAACTTTTACCTACTAAGCCTTCAATGTCTCTGTCGCAGTCATGTCGCATGATTCGCTCTATACAAGCCTAGTAGGCTTCAAGACAAAGTTTCTTCATTTTCTAGACGTCCCTCAATGCAATTAATCGAGAAGAATATCGTTATCGACAGAACGAAAGAAGCGAGGGTCACAAAATCTCGGCCAAAGTTCACTGCTATCACGGACTACAAGCATCCATGCTGTTAAGGTATTTGAAGGAAGAACGAGGGCATTTCTTCAGCCACGAAGAGAAAGGTTTGATGGACTAAAGGTGGGAAATATACAGATGATTGCTGAGGTAGGCTCAAGAAATTTACACCTACGTCCACGAATACAAACACACACACAAACACACCCTACGGTACTTATTCAAGCCATCTAACCTGTCTTATCGCCTCCCTCCATGTCAGACGCTGTGATGAGGCTCTTCATAAACTCCACTGGGTGTTTTTCTGCTCCAAAAGTTTCTTCCTTTTCGCTGCCATGAGCTCCAATCTCGCCTAAGTCCCCATTCAAGTCAAACTCTAGATGGAAAGCCTATTTTACACACCTGCCCCCTCCCTACAAAAAAGGGGGGAAGGCAAGGGGGTCGCTTAGCTGAAGCTGCAAGAGGTCTTCTATTCATCGTGCCCCACCATGCGGGAAGCCATTCCGAACGTGAGTAAATCAACGACATAATCCAATTCTCTGGGAACGTGAAGTCAGGGGCGATGACTATTACCAGCTTCCTGCCTGACAGCAAGGGACACAATTCTTCAGACAACCGTTACCAGCACCAGGCCAGGTGCATCGCCACCATCCCCCCTCACACTCTCTCTCTCTCTCGAACGCAAGGGGCTTGAAACTAAAGATGGAGGGAAGACTGGAAAAGAAGAAAAGAAACTGAAGCGTGGAGATATAAATTTAAAGGTTAAACCTAAAATGCGTGAAAATGAATGTGGGATGGAAGCAGGGGTGGGGACAGAACCATTTGTAAAATAAGTCTTTCCTTTCCTCTCTTCGACATCTTTGGCTAACCATTTTCTCCAAAATCTTCACTTTCAGGAAATGAGCTTGGTTTCTTGTTTATTCCTCGTTCGTTGCCGAATATATGTGGATACGTTGGTACTGGAAGCATTTAAAATCTTTAAAGAGCCAAGCAAATTCAGAAAAATGTAAATGACTAGAAATGCAAAGAAGGTAAAATATTCAACAGAAACTAGAGTAAGGTTTATTTTGAAAGATTTTTTTTCAAAATTTCGAAGACGGTTTATGCATCATAATGCGACCACAGATGTAGCGTTGTCTTGGTGAGATGAAGGGGTCTAAATTAGTAGTTAATGACTCCGAGTGGTCGAAAGTTGCGGGGCTTGATATTGTATAATTTTCTGTCTTGGTGTCCTACACTCCTAGTGTAGTCGGACTTACTTGGGCAATCACTGTGGCCTCCCTTGTTCTCAGCTGCGGACGCTGAAACATAATACCGTCAAATTATCTCCTCCTTTTTCCTCCACCACCGGCCGGCCTGTCGTGTGGCCAGCTGTGATTGCAAATCACTTCAAGTCAACAGTTATCGTGATCAAATAGTCTTCCGGCATTGTTATTTGGAATAAAACACGGCAAGAACATCGATAACAAACAACAACAAACAACCTGGATCGTTGCACGCTTTTAGCTGTAACCACGGTTACAGCATAAACATTTTTCTTATCAGACAGTTTTCCAGCTTTGGTCACTTAAAATGGTGGAAAGGATAAACACCAAATAAAATTAGTTGTGGCTGCAAAAAATGGCCTCTTGCTGTTATTTACTTGTGGTTGTGTGGGCCTTTACAATTTGAACTCTAATATAATTATTTTATTTTTTTCATCTTTACTTCTGAAATCTTTAAAGTCAATGACTCATGTCCCAGCGACTTCATTCTGAATAATAAACGTTTCTGCTTTATTTATTAACCGGTGTCTTCCAGTCAGGGGGATGTTTTTTTTTTTTTTTTTTATCGCACCTTTCCGTTTTTATTCTTATTTCCGTTTCTCGATGTACCTAGAAGTATTTGCAGCAGTGTGAAATACAGTGACTGTCAACACTAGTGCCTTTGGGACAAAGCATTATCACGACTCGTCTCCATGGAAACACGAAATGTCTGCTAACACTTGGCAGCAATTCTAAAGATGGATTTCTTCACTCACCTAAAAAATAATATATATATACATACCATACCTATTTTGTCGAAATGCAAGAAGTGCGAAACCAACTTATGTTATAGGAAACTTTAAAAATTCAAGTGCTGTCCAAATTATCTGTTAAGATGGCGCAAAAACTCTATTGAAGACTATTATCGGAAAAAATCATCGTCAAGTATGAAGACCATGAAAAGGAGAACGATTAATTGCTTCAGCCCTTTGGTTGGCCGCAGTGTCGCTGAGAAAGTTCAGTGAAGTTTAAGGACAGGGACCGGTAGGAGCGGAAGAGGTCGCATTCTTTTTAGGAAGAATATCTGATTTTGCGATTTATTGGGCACAGTAAATGGCAAAGAAGCTTGGTGTTTTATTTACATTAAGTCTAATCTTTTTAAAAAAAAAAATAGAAAAATACAAGTTTTTGGCTGAACACTGTTCCATGAAAGAACTTCTGTAGCTTCTTCAATAAGGATGTCTACTGATCTCTGATGACTAAGAAAAAAAAGAAGGCAATCGCGCAGACAAACATATAGACTGCTGCTTTTAATACTCAAAATCGATGCCAGCATGACACATTTTGGCAGCGTGTGACCCAAATATTTTTTTCCAGTCGATGATAGTGGAATCTCGTACTGACTGCGCAGTTTGTAGATATTCCTATAGATAAGATATAAAATTATGTGTACGGCTTGAGAGACAGCATCCGTTTAACGCTATCAAGACAAGGACTAGAGCTCCAGTGCAAATCTTTCTGACCATGTCTTCTGAGAGAATCATCTTTCAACGATGACAGAGGAAGATAAGTTGCTTTTTTAAAACTGTACTCGAGTTGTTCGTGTGACCTGTCTTTGAAAGAATTGTTCTTGTTAGTGCTTTCTTGTACATGCGCATAAGGCACACCCGAGAGGATATTTACAGACATAAATAAACACTTTGAAACGTTTTTCCGAAGTGACATAACCCACCCCCAGTACATGTCAAACAACCGCTGCACACACAAACACACACTTCTCCAAAAACAAACACTTATCCTCTGCTGTGAATATTTAATGCCAGAGAATTAAAAACTCAAGCAAACCAAATTTTAAAAAGAATAAAACCCGCTTCTTTTTGGACACACATTCACGAAGTGAGACAGTCATGCAAACACATAGACTCATGCAAGCACTCATCACTTTCGAAGAGATTTTTTTTTTCTAGTCGAGCTTCAAACTGCGCTTCAACTTTTCCATTCGTATTTGCTCCTTAAAAGAACCGGAAGGGTACGAAAAACACTTTTTCGTAGAAACTTCATTTCAGTTTGCTCTAGGTGCGTCACTCGAAACGCTTCAGTATTTGATCAAGAATCCTTGAATCCAAACTCGGCAATCGGTCACATTCAGCTCACCCCAGCATTGCTAGAATGGAGACTTAAAGGCGCCAGCCTCAGAATCAATCATCAGTGACAGGCCTGCTTGGACAAGAGAAGAGAGAGAGAGCCTGCCGGCCAGCAGGATCGAACCTGGACCTCGACATCACTTGATGTGTCGGTCATCACAAAGGAGGTAAACTCCAGAAACCCTTGATGCGGAGAAAACTTTCTTCAGACCTTTATTAACCCGACAAATAAGGAGGAATTTTTTAATCAATTTTGGCACATTGACTGTTATAACAAAACCTTTGCCAGACTAGTGTGTCCACGTTTGAACGACTAAAAACGGCCTGTAGCCTCGGAAACGCATCTTCTTGTCCAAAAGATGGCTCAAGGAGGTGTGAGGAGGACCAGAGAATGAGTGGGTGGGTGGAAGCTAGGTTAGCAGGCACCTTCCCTCATGGTGTGCTCATTGTCATGCACCATGCGCACAGTCGTGGAGGTCGACAGGGAAACGCACAAGACCGCGAGTCATCGAGGTGATAATGGCGATGATAGTTTGGCCATCTACCGACTTCTCGGGAAGTCAGAACATTAAGTTATTCCCCTTGATCTGTTTACTGGTCTCCCGTCGCCAATGAGTCTGAGAGATGGTGGCAAGAGTGTGCCAAAGATGGGGGCAAGAGGAGGCAGCGGTTCCGTTTCCGTGATTGCACCAAGCAGTTTCATGAATATATACATGCAAACACGCCGGTGGATTATCTGCCCCCCTCCACACACACACACACCTTCCTTGCATATATGACACGCGTAGGAGTCTGGATTAAAGGAGATAAAGTAGGGATATATTTGCTCTGTTTATTGTGCGGTCCAGGCGATAAGAAAATAGGCAGATTCGGTATTTATCTTTATATATATATACATGCATATTCCTGAACTTATGCCAGCCTTAGTAACGTTTCTCCCAGATGTTACCAGGGTGTGTGTGGAAAGGGTGCGGGGGAGGAGCGGGAAAGGGAGAAGCGTCACCATAGTTGTTATCGTCGTCGTTATCATCATCGAGACTCCTCCACTGGCTTCACCCACATGTCAGTTATCCTGAAAAAAAAATCCTTATGTCACCGTATGTCACCCCTGCACGATCTCTAAGTCATCCTTATGTGATTTGTATGCTATCCTTAACGGTATGTTTCTCGCTTTAAGGGAAAAATACCCACGGGACGCACGAAGAATTTAATAAAAGAGACATACTTTGTCAAAAAAAATTCATATTAATTGACTGAGGAAAATGACTCCATCAGTTATTTCTATTATCATTTAATAATAATAATAATAATCATCATAATCATAATAATCATAATAATAATGTAAATCGTAAATTTACAGCATTTGGCCAGGTCCTCCGCGCTTCACGTTATATTTCAAATTAAAGAAATGTAACTCCTTTACTTGTCATTGTTATTAGAGTGCTGAGCATGATCATCAATGCATTATCAACTGTCCTAGAGCGCGGCAAGCGTATACATGCTTACTTACAGTACTGTGGTTCTCCACACACATCCCACAGAAAGTACCGTAGAGCTAGCGCGGCACCCGGAACGAGCGACCCATTTCTTACCAAAAGTAAACTGTGTAGAGGTATACTGACAGACAAGGCACGTGCAGACTTTCTGGAAGTTGTCACACCTTTGGCAGTTCTCCGGCAGGCGCGTAGTCGATGTGTGAGAAAAGCGTAGTACGGGGAGACAAGGAGGTCAAAATTTGACTGTAGATGAAGACACTTCCACGACACTTCTTGGGCTGGAACACTAGCAACAAACTAAGTTAACTAAAGTTTATTTAACTTTAAAGTAGGCAAACTTTAGTTTTTTCATGTACAGACGAAAAACAAGTTAAAGCTAAAACAAGTTAAAACAAGAGAAAGAACAGGGTGTGAACACTTAAAGGACAGTAGTCTGCTACTTTTCTTTTAATGGCTGATTCAGTGAAAGATACTATTTCCCCAGATCTTGGAAGTCAAAAACACAGACATCATGGCGACTGTTACCTTGACAGAAATACAACAGCTTACTTGCATTGAATCTCGGTAATTAGAAATACGATTTTGCACACCCATGAGGACTTTAAACACTCGTGACTTTTCTGAACTGGTGTCTGAGATACTGCCCACGTAAACCGTGTTTATAAAGTTGTCAAGCAGGTCATTAGCCAAAAGAAACATTCTTGGATCTGCATAAACAGACAACGCTTGTAGACAAAACTTTCTCAGTACAGTGGTACCTCCACACTCGAACAGCTTCGTGCTCAAACATGTGGGTCCTCGACCAGTATTTTCAATAAAATTCTGTTTCGGTGTTCGATCATTACCACTCGACCATGCAAACCTATATAAGATGTCACGTTTACACTTCGGTCATCATGGCATCCGAGAGATATAGTGTGCTAAAAGTGACTGAAAGAGGTAAATAGTAATCATGAAGTCCTCGGTACTCAAATTAAGGTTCCACTGTACTTACCTCTCACTAGACCTGGAGGTAAACACTGCTTACACCACTCCCACTTGTTTTCATCTCTCGGCTGTTGATTTGAACAAACGAGGGCTTCCCTGTAGGAGGTTTGGCCATACAAATGGGGACGGAAATGGGTTCGTACCTGTCTGCACACAATTGTAATTGCAAAGAGGTTTCATTCAGAGATAAATAAAATGGAGACGCGAGAAAACTGAAAGTCAGACCATTATTAACGGACGTGGAATCTATTGAAAGTGTTTCTGTTTTCAAGCAACTCTCGCAGTTTGTTGCTTTCGCTCGTTTTCGTCTGCGCCGGACGTCAATTTGTAAGAATAAATTGGCTGGGCGTTTGTTCCGATCTGTTTGTCTTATTTTCATCTTCCATCTATGTCGAGAGATTTAAGGCCAGTTTAGCACATGCCCAGTCAATGGAGCCATCCATCAGTCTCCAGTCTTCCCGCACACCACGTGATATGCAAATGAATGTTTGTGCGCGCCCACAAACACAAAGCAGCAGCGTGAACCTGTGAGCACTGTCTGGTTTGTGATTTATGCTAGAGAAATATTTATTGCGTATTAGAAACATTGAACAACATGTGTTTATCATATTATTCATTTTTATTGAGGAGGAAAAATCGTTATAATCTGGTTCACAAAAAACGCTCAGGAAGTTTCTCCTTAAAAATCTGCTAAGTGTTCACATTTTTAGAAGAAATCATGATTAACAGATAACACACACACATACACACAGAGTACGAAAAATACAGTTTTCTAATCTGTGCAAAAAATAAGCGATTACTTCTTTCCCTCCCGAAGGGTTAGTACTGATTCCTTGACGGTTTCCTTACAGCTGTCGGCTGAAAACCCTCGGTGCTCTCTAAAGCCTCCAGAGAAGGATTTGTTGTCTGGGTCAGAGTCCCAGAAGCCTGTTAAACGAATATTTTACCAACCAGAAAACGCAAGCACAACCGCATCATCTTTTGAACTGTGTAACCCAGGGGTCGTCACTTATTCAATTTACTTGAGCAAGTTTATCTACAAATCCAATGTGTTTGGCCTAATTTTTTTTTCGTTTTGCGTGCTAAGATTTTAACAAACTCTTCATTTGGTCGGCTTTAGTTCTAATCCAACCTTTCATGAAACATCTTAACCTTAGGCGTAAATCTGTTATAGGCCATTCCGATATTCTTTGCTTGTTAAGAAAACTCCTACCAACACCTCGAGGTTAGAGCGAATTGAATGCAAAATTAATTTGAAAAAGCTACAGTTCAGACATATAACTCGGTTATCTTAAATATTACTGAAATGTTATGTCAAATGCACTTTCTGTTTTACGAGGAAGTAATTTGCTATCAAAACTTAAAAACAAACACTAATCAACAAAAGAAAAAAAGCTAATGTATTTAAAACTGATCATTTAAAATTTGGTTTGGATTTTTCTCTTTTTTTTTTCTTTTTTTTCTTTAGTTCATAGGTGATCTCTTGCCCCTCCCGTTTTTGTGTCTTCATTTCAAGCATTCCCGTTAAAGGATACGTTTTTTCTGCCATTTTCTTTGGTGTGCTGGAGAATTCTTTCCGCTCCCCCACTTCTTGCTGACTCCACTTTCCACTTGACCTCTTAACATGATCCTGCGAGCTCCGTCTTCTTGAGTTTTTCTTCCCTCTTCCTTCTTCGCTTTCCTGTTTTCTTTTTGTTACAGGGCTTTCTTCTTTACTATTGCACTGTATGTGAAGCTTTCTTTATGAAAGTTAGACGTAAATTAGGATAGTTATATTTTAGTTTTCCATCATCATCCTCATCATCCTCATCATCATCATCATCCTCATCATCATCATTCGCAGTATATCAGATAATATTTAGTTAGACACAAATATGTTACGCCCTCTGCACGTATTTTCCTTATATTTATTTTCTGCTACTAAATACCCCAGACTTCTTCCCCCCACCAACTACCTCCATCCTTCTTGCGTAACTAAAACCATGTTTTTATGTTTAATCAATATTAAACCACGTAATAAAATTTATTTACCTGTTTTATTATAAACTTGTGCAGGTCATCTTGAATGACTCGCAGTTCAAGTGCACTTATTTTCAAATTTATTTACTTTTTTTTTACTGTTGCCTAATTGAGTCCCGCTATTTGCAGCAGAGAAACCGTATGATTTTTAATTAAATCCTTAAGACGGTAACTTGAGCTACATTAACTGAAACCACACAATAACGAGCGAAATATCGACAGAAAACAAGGTATTTTTTGGCATTTTTTTTTTCTTTTTACTCAGCCCGCGCGGAGAGAATAAATTTGGATTTGCAGATTGCCATCAGCTGCTTTGGGTAATGCGACGTCTTATCGTCAGAGCCGCGCGTGGTGCCACGGACGAATGACGTATAAGTCTGCAGCCCTCGCGAGCTGATATCTGTGTAAACATTACGGGGCGCCCTCCGCTCGGCAGAAATAGCGCCATGAATATGCATCACCACGCATGTCTGCTAATAGAGGCACTTCCGGACAAGAATGACGTATGGGTTCCCTAGGCTCGGCTGTCTTGTACGTACCGCTGGCCTTTTGCTCACCAGACGGCGCTAGACAGTCAAGATGCGAGAGAAGAAAGTAAGACCGAGACACAGGTAATAATAATACTTCAAGAAGTACCTGACAGAGATAGCTAGACGAGGAAATGCGAGGGAAGAAGGGAGGGAGGGGAGAGAAGCTGGTGATTTTGCTGAGCATTCTGGGATTGCCTAATTAATCAAATAACGTTATCGTTTCCATTGTTTTAATTTTACTTTTTTCCGGTGCTCTCCTACAGAAGCAAATTCATTAGCCCGGTTCATTGTATCTGCAATATTTAACGATGTCATCGAGAGCCTTCTATCTCTGTAATTGTATCCAAAGGGAGGGAATCTCAGGCAATGTGGATGGCTGCCGCTTTACCGGTTGTTCACTGAGAACACAACATATATTACATGAGTCCTTTGTTTGAATTACAATCACTCAACATACTTTTAAAGCTGATTAAAGAGTTCGTCTTCATCTTTTTTTCATAGCAATACGTATAGCATGCACTGTGTGTTCCGTCAACTCTGTTCCAACACATTTCTTCATCGCAACGCCTGCCACAGGACTACTGGAAATAAAATGTGATCTTGGGAGATATGCACATCAAAGACGTCAGATGTGCAGATCAGTTGGGGTTTTTTGGGGTTGTTTTGTTTTGTTTTTATTTTATTTTATTATTACTTTTTGCTGTTTAGTAACTGTCAATGCCATGAATCAAAATGAAGGCACGCACTCAAGATGTCAAAAATATAATAGAAAGTGTAGAATTTGACCTGCAAGCACTCTACACAAGAACAAGAATCCATTAGCAAATCTTCTAAAACACACACACACACCGACGCACGCACACACACAGCAGCGTCAGCGTCAGCACTCACCCTTTCTCTCCATCAGCCATTCATCCGACCACAAAACAATCTTTCCTGCTGTCAGCTCGCTGAAACCATTACTTGCGTTTTAATCCATTAATGCGATTATTTTTACAAGTAATCTCTACTTTACAGAGCCATAACTAAAATTAAAATAAAAAACAAACAGAAATTAAATGGGATATTATTTCAAAATGAAATGGGATCCCCTTTGGGGAAATCATGTTAACTTAGAACAAAAGGTAAAAATACAATTTACTCTGATTGCTGCAAAGGTGTCTTCAGCTCTGTCGTGAGAGTGAAAAAGGAACGAATGGCCACAAAATAATTTGCATAAAAAGATGATTTATGTCGATTCTTTTGGAGATTGAGAAGTAAGTGGCTGAATGCAGCGTTTCTTCGTGAAGAAAGCAGTTGACGGGCGGATGAGATTTGACCAAAATGGCGGCAAATGGCGTTCAGCATCAGGTGGTCGTTAAAGCAAAGCATTGATTACTGTCGTAAATCAAAGGCTGTTAGAGCACATAAAATAAATCTTGTTTATCTTTGTTTTTGTCTTTTGACAACGCTACAAAAAACGATTTTTACATTTTGTTAAAATCTTTGCTGGCGGTTTCCGCTGTGTAATTATTTAAACTTTTATGCGAGTCATGTCAGCCAATGGACGTTCGCTCCCTTCTTTGGTCACCAGGCGATATCTTCCTGCTTCCACCCATTTGACTGAAAATAAGATAAACGTTATATTAATTCCTTCCCCCCTTTTTGTTTCTTTTGGGGAAATTTTAAAAAATATGCCTACGCTTCCTAAAAAAGTGTGGAAAATCATTAAATGACATTTTGCTGTGTATCCATTTTTTCTGTTTTTGCTTTTTGTTGCTTTGTTTTTTGTTTTATTTGTTTTTGGTTTTGTTTTGGTTTTTAAGGTGGAGGGAAATTCACTACAAGATTTTCTGATGTAAAGGATAAATAAAGACTGACACTTTTAAGGGAGGTGAGGTGAAAGAAAAGTAGTAGCAATGGAAGTAGACTAGATGGAGGAGTGGAAACCTACAGGTGTGGCCGTCGCTCAAGACATACCTAGGTTATGAGCATTGTCAGGTGTTGTGTCTATCTCGTTGTTCCACCTGACCAGAACCGGCGGACGAGCATAACCTTTCGTCAACTAATACAAGGGCGAATGAAAGGATGAATGTATTAATCTACGAAATGAACATTATAGAGGGTTTTGCAGAAAGTAATGGTTTTGGAATAACAAATTCCTTCCTCTCCACCCAACTCTAGTGAATATAAATTATATATAAGCCATACCTGTGAATGCTAAACTAGATCATCTAATTTGCTTTAGGTCGTTTGAGGTGTGAGGTGTTAGAGACCCCGTTGTTTTTCGTTTTTTGTTTTGTTGTTGTTTTTTTTTTTTTTGTTTTTTGTTTTTTTTGAGAGGGTGGGGCTAGGGGGGTAAGCCATCTTTTCCCCCTCTCGCTGTTTTTCCCCCAACCCTCTCTGTCGTCTTCCATAAAGTTTATCAGCCTGCATATTTCATACAAATCTGCATTTGTAAGCACGCCAGTTCCATAGACTCGATTCACCTTTTTTGAAATGCAGCAGACGATCCTCAGCAAAGCGACTGTGGGTACGAGATTAAGCCACGTGAGCTAAATGGCCAACTGAACGACTCTAATAGGGTCCCAGTATAAAATTCCTTTGGGAAAAGAAGATTCGCAAGCCGGAGCTCCTCAGGGTTTGGACAAACCACTCAGTTGTCCACTATCCTTTGAATTTTAAGAACTTCGACTCTCCAGAAAATGCAAAAGACAGGAGACCAAAGAAAAAAAAAAAAGCATGCTGGATGCTTCTCACAGCTGACTTGGCAATGTCAGAGCCTCATTTAATGAGAATAACAGGGAAGAGGCATTTTCAACACTTTTTGAACGAACCGGAAGTGAACTACCCTCCTCTTGGGGGGTGGAGGTCACATGCGCGCATAATTCTCAAAAATCATCCGTGTAAGCCGCGGGCAGACGACGAGATGCAAAAACGTACTCGTATGTGTCCTGTCTTTTCCATACTGGAAGTTCATTGCTTGTCCCTCAAAATTTAGGTAATTATTATTTTTCACTTCATAAACATTTAAGTTGCTAGGGGGTAAAAGCTTATAGATTTCCTGGAATCTGCGGTTGCCCTGGTTGGGCCAGATTAAATTATTTTACGGGCCGTATACGTGGGCCGGACGTTCCCCACTCCTGTTGTAAGGTGTGGGTACAAGATGTACATAAACGGCGTCGTGGCTCTCGGACACAATTTGAGCAGATTGACTCGAGAACATTCTGCGGCAATATTCTTCACTCGACCAAGTTTGCACGACCCAAACGGCTCTATCGACAATCACGCAGACCGAAACTCATCCAAGCCTGCGCCAATTCCCGCCATGCCCCGCGAATGCGCAAGCAGACCTCAGGGACAGGCCGGAAGGTAACGGGATCAGAGGACCTGCACGCTCAAGACTATTCAAGCGACACCGGCGGCTTGTTTGATGAAAGTTTACGGCACTCTATGACAACGGGAAAGGTCAAAGGCCGGGATAGATCTTTTCACCCTCGGACCTGTTCAACTAACCCCTCTACGCACCGTGCGGAGAATTATGTCCTCGAGGATGTCTGGGAGAAATCAAACGTGAAAGCAAGCGAAGAGATTTTAAAGTTTTCCAACAACTTTTAAAAGACTTTTTTTTCATTATTTTTAGTTACTTAAGACTACACAAAACAAAGACTTTGTCGATACACTAAATACGAAAATTAGCAACTTTTAGGATACTTTTAAAGTTATGACATAAATATAATAATCTCTGACAACTCTAATGGCGCCATTACACTTTTGGCTATTCCGCTCTTCGCCTTAAAAGATCATTAATGAAAAAAAAAACCTTCTCGACAGTTATATCGCAAAATCACGTATTTGTTTACATGTTACAGCGTATTTTAATCACATAACTTCCACATTTGACAAAGTTTGTATTTGCTAACGGACTTGAAATTTTTGCTTCGTAAAATAAAGTATCATATAAAAATGTTTTATAGATGTACTTTTTTGGTTTATGGCCAAGCCATTTATCTCTCCCACTTCTCGAGGAAAGATAGTTCAGACGCTGGAAAAGATCTTTTTATGAAAAACGTGAACCTCATTAATGGGGCGCGGGGGGAGGTGAGCCGATGCTTAGAACACTTTTCTGCCGGAAGTCACGTGCTGGAGTCGTGACGACATCTGATGATCGTGCAAACACTCTTCACGTCTGCAGGCTGCAGCTGACAGCTGGCTCCACCCACAGCATTTCCTGTGTACGTCACTGGATCTGTGTGTGTCGTTTGTGGAGGTCAACAATCATTCCACACTTCTTTTTCTTTTCCTTCCGCGTCTTTTCTTTTCTTTTCTCTTCTTCTTCTTCAGCTAAGATTTACTTCAATAACAAATACTTGTTCATTTCCAAGACGCACTGTTGCTGACGTCAATAGCCCGACGTCATTAGAAGCTTATGACGTCAAAATGTCGCAACCTATACAACCTGAGGGGAGAGGGTTAGAGTTCACAGTTCAGGATGGAAGTCAGATTTTTTAAAAACTAACCTCCGCAAAGCAGAAGTCGTTACCTGATGCCTCAACTGATTTTTAATCCCACATCATCCGCGTGATCTGAGGGTGAAGGGATGTGACGATTTATCGGGGAGGCGATGTTCTGTGTTGCTCCGGCAGCTAGTGAAGGGGGGTGATGCTCGATTAGCTGCATCCGGGGAACCGCAATGTGCGGCAACAGGAACTTAATGCGTCAGAAGGAGGACACGGGGTGACGGCCTCCTGCATGTGTAGCAGGGTGGGAGGGAAGAGGGACGGGGAGATGCAAGGAGGGTGGAGCCATTCATTACACGGAGATGATCATTTATTTATCGAGTTTACGCCACGTGGAAGAAGCCCTTAAAACGAGGAATTCTACTAGAGATTTTTTTTTTGCTTTGTTTTGTTTTGTTTTCGTTTGTTCAAATGAACAGCACGTGGTGGGTGTGTGAAGTTCCAGATTAAGTGACGAGGGTCAGGTGACTGACAGTTGAATGCTTGATGACGCACGCTGTCCGGGGAGGCATGCTGCATAAATTTTTTTTAAGGCGATGGAGGGATGGGGAGGTGATGGTTATAAAGTCTGCCTTAAGGTGAGTACCTGATTGAAATGCACCTTAAAAATCACATCGAAGCATTTTTTAATTTTTTTACAAGTACTTGTGTTGTTACGGTTGTTGTCAACGCATTTTAATATCTGTGTTTAGAGCTGAGCTGTTCGAAGATCGGCGATGACAACAGTGTCCAGAAAAAAACGCTAACTGGTTTAGGGTTTGCAGGATCCAAGTTAATGACAGCTGTGAGAAAGGGTCCATTGGTTCAACTGTTCTGAGGTAAAAATTGTAAGATAAAAGCTTTTAAAAGTCGCTAGTAATTTATGTACATTAGCACGGACAAGAGCAAAACACTAACGTTCAAATAAATGGCGTGCAACTTGAGGAGTTGCAGAGTTTCCAGTATCTAGAAGAGACGATCGACAGCTGCATGGAGGAGATTTGTCAAAAAATCACTGCAGAGCCGGCACCAATGTCAAACAAGACAAGGAACAGCTTCGAGACCAAATTCAAGCTATACAAGTTCCTGGCCGCTCTCCTCTGTTGACCAAAACGGAGAGAAAGATCCAGGCATCTGAAATGAAATGGTTTCAGAGACTGTTTCATACTTTCTTCAGGGAGCAAAAGACAAACGAATTTATTCGCAATCCGCTGAACTGATCGGTACCCAGGCGCTTTTGCTCGCCATTGTCAAGCGACACGCTTCTCAAGACGAGTGGACGGGTAGATGGAAGCCATCGACTCGACAAAAGAATAAGTGTTGACTGAGTAACATCAAGGAGTGGACAGACCGCCAGCTGCGTGACCTGGAAGGGGTGCAGGACAGGTCAAGTTGGCTGCAACTCATTATTCCCATCTAACAACTGGTCACAGTAAAGGAGAGAGAGAAAGTAATCTACTTGCGCCATGCTTCATTCAAAGCCATAGACATTCAAACTGTGCACCAGTTCTGTTTTTATTCTTATATTTTTTTTATAAAAATATAGACAAAAATATTCATGTGCGCTTCCTCTGTCTCCATTTTATTTCATCATCATCTATCGGTGTACAGCATTTTGCAAGTTAAATGGTAATCCCACAGGTACAAATCAGGTGAACAGAGTTATCTAATTTCAATCTTTTTGTCCTTTGTTAATCATTATACAGATTTGTTTTCGAAAATCTGACATTTCATATCGTTATTTTAAAGCTCCCTTTTTACGATTGAAATAAACTCAACTTTTATGATTTGAGTCACACTTTAATTAAAAGCCGATCAAACAATAACTGGTTTCGTGTTGCTCGGTGATTGAGGTTACTTTTTTTTTCAATTTTCCCAAAGCTGCAGTTGGTTCTTCGAAGTTGTGGTTGTTCATACGTGTGCAGACAACTCTATGCGAGCTTTCCATCTTTCTTTAGTGATGATAGTAAAGGAAACGGCAGTGAACTTTAATAATTTAATAATATAATATTAAATAATGCATCATATTAATAGAAAAAGTAAAAAATGGTATTGCTAGGAACAGGCATTTCCTCTTTTCTTTAGTGCTTCAGCCTGACAGGCCGGCCCTGCAGGAAGAGGGGGCGCAACTTATAAAACCGAGGAAACAGATGAAAATGGAAGACATGTCACTGAGAGCAGAGTCTGATATAAAACTTGCCGACATGTCACTGCCATGTAGTTAGTGGGTAGGTTTTGTTATAAAACACAATAATCCGGTGTATGGACTTGAACACCTCAGGACACAGATTCACGCCAAACAAATGAATAATTCTAAGCAACGTCTTGACAACATCAGCTGCAGCTCCTACATCGGTAGAACGACGGCCGTGTCACTGGGAACTTGACCTCTGACTCTTGGTAACCACTAACGTTTCTTTGAACATCGCCTTACCGTCATTGTCAGATAATGTCACGTAAATCTCAATGAACTCTCTAGACCCAAACACAGAGTCTGGAATCAATGGACGATGTGAACTGTTTGCTGTGATTGGGTAGAAAGGAGCTGGCAATTGCCAGATACTCTTTCTCTTGCAGTCCTGTTCCTTGTCCTCCGTACAGCTGACTGAGCCAAAAGATGAGAAATGACAAAAGACTGTTGCACATCCCTGTCCAACATTTTCTATTTGGTGCCTTGTGATCCTGTGGTGCCACACTGCTGGTGATGTGTAATACTGCACAACTACCGATCTTCTCTTTGCAAAGATTCAACTGCTTCTCCAAACAAATCAAACACAACAGACCAGAAACAAGGAGGGAGCGAAATGCAGGATGACAAGAAACGAATCTCTAGTCTGAGCGGCATATTTCACTGAGCTTCCAAGAGATACATGATGTCAATCACTGCAGACTGGTGTGTACTCCACACAAATCTTGCTGTGACAGCTGGACATTGTGAAGCAGCTGAGGAAGGCAATCAAAGTTTGAATTCGACACTGCCGATACACATCTCACATCTAAGTAATGGCTAGATGGCGCTGATGACAGTAGAAATTAATAAAAATGGCACATGAAAAGATGGAAATGGCGCAGGCTCAGAAATCCATCCAGAAACGTAACAAATCTCACGCAGACCAACGGACAAATATAAAAAGTAAGGGAGAGGAGCCACTAGTACTGTTACTATCATTTCAACACATACTATTTTTGTCTCTTATCAACACAAGAGCTCATCTTCGAGGATCGACTCTTAGACGAAAGGTTTCTATTAAAAGTTTCTTGAGAGCAAGGTTTAATAATGTCGAATCAACCATGATCGATGACCGGGAAGTATTAGTCAATGAATTCCCGAATTCAAGAAGTCTTGTAGTTAATGGGTCCACGGACTTTCAGCCGATCAAAAGACTGTTTAACCTGTCCATCCTTACGAGAAAGTGTCCAGTACAAGCACCATCTCAATGAAGTTTATACAGCAGCCAGCTCGAAAAATTACAAAAAGTTAACCTGGACATCACATAGTCAGCGAAAAAAGACTTTTAGCGGAATCAAGGAAGGTCTGATGATGGCTTATCCTCAGAAACTCAAGAAAGGTGAGCATGCAAAGTCCATTAATACAATTACTTTTAAGAGGGAGATGCCACATCATTGGGACTGTCCGCGAAATGGAGGTTTTTGTACCAAAATGCAATGGTAGCAGACGTACAATAGTTTGTGATCGTAGGTTTTGTCATATACATCCTGAGCTTACTAGTACCCATCCAGGTTTTCACTGAATATTTTCTCGTCTTACCAACGTGGGGAGAATATGTTGCCATATTGTTCGAGCAGAATGCAAGTCTGGTGGAGGGTCACAGTCGATGGCAGCATTTCTATTTCACTGCTCCCAGGGATTTCACTTCCTCCTCTCCGGGATTTGCTTTTATTTCCAGACTTTCGGTAATGGTTTGGGATATCACTTCCCCGGGTCATCTTTACACCCTTTGTGGTATCTGGGAAAAAATGTTGGATGCGATCTCCTTGTTCTTGTGGTGCAAACTGATAAAAGAATTCGACAGCTATTTGTCTGCACGGCAGACTGCAGCATTTTCATTATCGGATTCAGTTGACTTCAGCTGTCGGTTCCATGGCCTCCAGGTGGGGGAGACTACCATTTTTGGGAGGTTTTTTTTTTTTTGAGGGGAGAGTATTTGGTTTGCTTTTGTTTGTAGTAACCGTAAACAATTTTCGCTGATACAGCAGGATGCGGGTTATGCTGAAATGAGAAAAAAAAAAGTCTAGAAAGAAGTTGAAGGTCTGGCTGTAGTTGTTCGTCTGTTTTTGTTCTCTGTATGTCAAGTCTTCCTCGGTGCTGAACTTTCAAAGAACCTTTTAGTGCTCACGCTGCTTTTTGCTGTTGGTAAGTTACAAAGTGTCACACAAGCAGATAAAATGCAGGGTATTCCTGGTTCAAAAGGAAAAAAATACTTGAAAGAGGTCGCTTTATTTGATCACAGTCACTCGAAAGCCAGCAGAAATTACTGGGAATGAGTGAAAAAAAACATTTGGAACCTTTCGTCTTAGTGCTCAAAAAATAAAATCGAGTGCAAAGGCTGGCGTCCCTTTGACAGCATAGACATCCTCCTGTGCGCATTCTTTGGAGCTAGAAAGGATGGGAAAAATGTTGTCTTCGGTGACAATTTTTTTTTTAAAAAAGGCTGTTAATGCGAACATTGTTAAGGAACGGACTGTAGAACTCTATCATATCATGTTAAGGTCAATGAACTCGAACAAAAAAAAAAAAAAATGAAACCATTCTGATCTGGAGAGTGCATATAAGTTTTTCCAAAAAATCTAGAATCAAAGAGTGGATATTGTTTGACAATATAATAATTTTATTGTCATCACACCCAAGCTCATTGCTATTTATGAGTCAGAACCCTGTAACACTAACTGTGCGTTATGAGGATGAATAAAGGAAGAACATCAGACGATACCCAGTTACATTCTTCAAAACCATATTCATCTCTCCGCCACACACATACGACATTGTGCATGATCCTGAAACACTAGTTGTCAGCTGAGTGAATGACCCGACATTGCCGAGTATAATTTTTAAAATATCAACATCCAAACCACGGGCGTGAAGCAAGGAGAGGGGCGGACAGCCAAAAGTTTGCTCTCTCAGAGTACTTTGAAGTGACGCCTTTTCGGGATCTTAGGAATCGGCGATGGCTTTTGTTGTCAAAAAAGGGAAAGATAATTTACGATGTTGCTCAAGAAGTCCGGCGCCAGCCTCCTTAAAAATCTTATTTCGTGTGCTTTTATGATCCTTCCTTTTATTTCATACCTTTCTCCTTTCGTCTTCCTACGGTTCGCAAGACTCTTCCTCTGGGCTTTCATTTGCAGTCTTTCATCATTTCTCATTCAGATTCTTTTTTCGGCTTCATCGTCTGATCGTTCTTATCAGCATTCAATTTTTTCATCTTCTTATGACACTTTCGCTCTCCATCTTAGGGTTTATGTTTCTTTTATTTCTTCTTAGTAGTGTTCCACGTAGCTTATTCTTTCTTTGTTGTTATTCTTTAGAGTGATTCCTTTTCTGCTTTTGCTTTTTACAGAACTCTACTTTTTTCTTAATCCTATGAACGCTATGAAGCTTTTGTTGTTCGTGTGCTGGTCTTCGGAGCAGATCCGAGACTCGATGGTTCGAGAAGCGCACTTGAGACGATTAACCACTTACACTGCCATGCTTTTAAGTTTTCTAGGCTGTGTGACATTTAAGCATTTTACCGTATCTTATGTGCAGTCTCCTTTATTTTTCCACCATTGTTGTATTCATGTAAACCAATTTTGTAAAATCTTCACTTTTTCTTTTATCATGTCGAAATTTGGTGCCCTCTTGCTAGCAGCGATTTTTTTAAACAGTTATTTCTTTACTTTTTATTTCTCCTTTTCTTTGTGTCTTTTCCTTTCTTTGCAGCAATCCGGCTTTTAAACAATTATTTCATTACCATTTTTATTTCTCTTTTAAGCAGTGTCTTTGCAGAAGCCCAGCTCTGGGTTGTCTGAGCTTTTAAGATTCAAGGCACATTTTTCCATTCACATGGTTTTGTAACCAGCCTGAATTCTTTCGTTAAAACTGGTCTTCTCTACCAAATCAAGACCTCGTTCATCAAATTCATCCCTCATCCTTCGTTTCTTTCATCTAAAACGCATCCTTTCTGTTGCAGAACCAACATGATGCGGAATGGGTTGGCCTGATGAAGAAGGCAATTTTTATAGCTTTTAGAGCCGTCCATGTTCTTCAACATTGTTTCTTTCATTTTCATTTTCTTCCATTCCATTTTGTCTGTTCCCTTCGTGTCGTGCCGTTAATATTCCCATTAATTCATTAATCTGCATCACTTTTGCTATCATTTGTCTTCTATTATCCTTTTTCAGCCAGTGTATTTATGCACCATTTTTCTTTGTAGATTTCTTTAAAAATATGTTTATCCTCTCGTCGTAGCTACTTCCATCACGCTCTCACCAGCTTTCCCTCTTGTGCTTTCAGTGACTTGTGAAGACCGACACTCTTAAATGTCAATGTGTTCGTAATTTCTTCTTTCTTCTCTGGTCTCTTCCATACCCTTCTGTTACCCAGAGTGGATTTTTGTCACAAGATGGAAGGCTGCTGCAGATGTTCACGACTACACTCCGCTTGGCGGAAAATTTCAAGTGACATTGTTTGATCTTTCTCTGCGTCGCATTTGAACTGCTTTTTTTATTATTAAACATGGAACCCACACATCTGAAATCACTTCATGCGAAGATAATAAAGGTATATTTACTATTGTTTGCTTTCCATCAAGACTTTTTACAATTTATTTATCACATACAGCATTTCTTACTTATAATACCTATAATTCCAAAGCTGAAATATGGAAGATTTTTGACAAACGCACAACAGCGATGACCAAGAATATTTTCACATTTAATCTTGTATCTTAAGGCTCGATTCTAGGGCCTCAGCCAAAAAGAAAAGAAAAAATCAAATTGAAATCAGCATACAAATGCCTTCATCTGGGGAACGGTCTTGTGAAGCTTGACCCACTTTGATGTCAGTTTGTTCAGATTTTGTACCCCTCTTCCCTACCTCTTCCATACGCTTCACTTATCCAGATGAGCTTTTGTCACAAGATGGAAGGCTGCTGCAGATGTTTACGACTGCATCTTGCTTGGCGGAAAATTCAAGTGACATTGTTTGATCTTTTGCAGAGTCGAGCACAGAAGTATTTATACAGAAAATGCGAAGGTCATACTGATATCTTTCATTAAAAAAAAGACCAGTCAGGCATAATGTTTATGGAAACGTCTCGTTCACAGAATAAACAAAGGGTTTGAAGTTTTAAATAATTCCACTGGCAAGATATTCACAAACAGAGAAAGAGAAATTGACTTCAAGAAAAAATTAAATATTCGTGAGCGTTTCAAGAAAATTATCTAGATTATAATGTTTGACAACATTTCAGACATAAATATTTGTGAAAAAAAAGCTAATTCTCACAACTTATATCATCTTGAATGAAAATCAAAGATCACAGTTTCTGTGCTACGTTAGCTGTACACGTATATCAAATATACAGAAAATGAAGAGCAGAAGATATATTAGTGTGTTAAAGAACTAAAATGATAGTATGGCAAGGACGCTAAACTATTTTCGGTTGACCACCATTATTGATGCTTTGTATAGTCGTTAAACTAAACATGTTATAATCTATTGTTTTCTTCTCTTACTTTCGGATTTTATGTGAATTTCTTTAGAAGTACATTTTTAAACTGAAACTTTTGTAACCAGGGTGAGTCTCTTGGTGCAAATCTTATCACTGCTAGACAAGACGGGGAGGGTTCATTTTTCATCTTGGAGGTGGTGGAAGTCTGGAACAAAGATTATGTCTACTTAACTGAGTGTTTGATAGGTTTGATTGTAGCATTCTTCTGCCCAGTCAAAATCTGCAGCTGCCGCAGCCATGACCTGTCTCTTGAGAGGCCGTGCATGGCTCGTGTTGACAAAAGGATGTTAGCCCAGCGTCTAGACAGTTCCCTTTTAGTCCAAATATCTGTAGGTATTTTTGCGGCCAATAACTTGCCACATACATACAGCCCGTCAAGTGCAAGACAGTTGTCGGCAGTTCAAGACGATGGTGAGGCACAGAAATCACATCACTTTACATCTCGTTAATCCTCGGTCAGAATTGTAGTGGTCAAAAATATAGTCAAGACTACAATGAGTAGATGGTTGCTGACTGGTTGGCTAGTTCGGAAGGAAATTACTTACCCTTAAATGTGAGTTTGCGGGAATTGGAGGAAGTGGAGAGAATGAATAATGGAGGTATGATGAATGCCTCGGCTGTCAATCCTTTTGTGAAAAATCTCATATCTAGAAATAATTGTCTCTCCTCTAAGACGATATCTGTACAGCAAAACTGTAAACTGTCAATGATGACAAGTCAGTCTTTTCATTTGGTGTTCGATACCAAGTAGTTCTAAGATGCCAGAAATATGCTGGGCTGTCATTTTTGATGACTTGCATGACCAGCGTGGTAGATTGTACTCGACGATGTGTGATGGATGGTCAGTGCTAGACGCATGATGAACTTTGACCTCAGACACACTTCATGCATGCCAAAGCTTCTGGCATTAGTGCTCGAAGCTGTCGAAAGAGAGAATGTCATTGGTCATATTTAGTCAGTGTACTAGACAGTATTACTACAAGATAGTAAAACCACGAAATAAATTACGAGAACCAGACGAGAGGTCTGAACCACTTCCCTCTAAGTCTTATTGGCTGTTAGGTAAACTCCTCACCACTGCGCTCCAAAACTCGCTTTTTTTTTTTTGCTAATGTCCTAAAATACTCTATACCACATCAAGGTGAGCAACAGGTCAATAAAGTAAAATAAAAACCGGAAAGATGAAAAAGTCGTTATCATAACAATTCTCCTCGTCATTACAATAATTGTCCATTTCAATTACCCACCGACAACATCAGCAACATTTCCCCAGAATAAAGCAAGAAAACGATCTCAGCTCTCGATGTGAACGCCGCCCTGTCAATGGCTGGCAGTGAGGGTCTATTTATTTGTCCCACGAGGCCATTCCCTGGAGAGGCATTCTTTCTTCCCGCGCAAGAGGAAAGAGGTGGGGCGGGTCAAACTCAATTTAGCATTCAAGGCTCGCGAAACTAAAGAAATTTCGCTTCTGGGGTTTCTAGACAATGGTAGCTAAGACAAGGTGCCAGCTGCGTTCCTCAAATGCGACCAGAGGAGCTGTCCTCCGTGTTATCTGCTGTTCATTCCGAGGAGGTCAGGTCTCCAGTTTCGCTCGCAACGTCTCGGGGAGATTAGGGCGGGCAAAGAAATATATGCTGGCTTGAGCAACACTTCAATTCCTTCTGATATGCGACATTTCCTTTTACTGAGGCTGGTCCGGGTGTCAAGTGATGTCGCTACCACTACATCACCGACTCTGAGAGTAGTCACACACCATCGCTCTCGGTCAGATGTGAAAAACTCCATGAAATCAGCCGTTGGGGTGGCGGGGGTCTCCGGTGTGTTTGGGTGTCTGCGTTTAGGGTTAGATTGTTCGTGTATGAATTTGGATGTGCTACTTTGTATTTGTTATGCATTTTTAAAACTTCTGTGGACGGTTTTTCTGCCTAAATTTTAATTTCTAACTAAAACATTTCTTTTATTTCTCATGTGAGCGTGATGGTGTCTTCTACTTTCTTTTTGGTTTTGGTTTTTATTTTGCTTCAATTTCGTTTCCACTCTCTTTGTTTTATGTCCAGTTATTGCAGGTATTTTTCGTAGACATTCTTCACACAAAATAACAAATATGCTTTTTATAAATAACTTGAGCTGCTGTTGTTATACCAACATTTAGGAAATTCATGTAGATTTTTAATAATTGCAAGTCACATTAGCTGTTGGAGTCAGGAAAGAAAGGTTTCCCAAGGTAATGCTTATTTGTCTTGACATCAGACCTATTAGGAGCGTGGTTACAACAGCAAAAGCAGCATGAATGACTACAGAACAGTAAAAGAGATAATATACATTGTTTTCAGAGTCACTATAACACTCCACAGAGCTGTTTTATTTGAACTCCTTTCCTTTAACATGAACACAAAAATGTTCCTGAGAACTTTAATTTTGGACGAGAGACAAAACCTAAAGAAAGAACTTCAGCTCGATGCAAAGGAGACGGAAAGAAAAATATTTCTCGTGGTTTCTATCGGCTTCGAATGCAGTTTACACATCTTTTACGTTGGAACATCGACAGTGATTGGCAGGCAGTGTCAGGTTTGACTTGTTGTTGTCTCCAGACATGTTTGCCGAGATAAAATTGTTAGAATATGGGCCAAGAAGTATTTTTCTTGCTCTGTACATCATTCTAATCATAAGGTTTACCGGCATGCAAAATGAAACATTAGGAGATGAACTGCTGGATAGAGAGAAGGGAGGAAGGAAGAGTAAAGAGTTTGCTTTCAGGAAGGGAACAAAAGCTTCTACCGAATTTGTCTTTATTCCTAGTCTGAAGCGCATCCGGAGACCCACAAAGGATTTCGTGACAAAGATTAAAAGCAACAGTCACGCACATGTTTCTATGGCGACCAATTGAGTGAACAGTTTGAGAATTTTCCTTTTTTCTTTTTCTCTCCTGTCTCTCTTTCTTTCACCTATCTTTTTCTCGTTCTCTATTTCAGTCCTATCACTCCTAGACAATCCTATCACTCAATTACTGAAGGTATTATGTGTGAGGGTACCTGGGAGATTTTTATGAACGCTGATTATGGTTTTGATTTCTAGAAGTTTCTTGCTTTGCTTTCCACCCAGAATATACCTTCATCAGTTCCTTAACCAAGCCGACATACCCAGAAAACCTTTCCCTGCAAGGTTTCACTTGTACTGTCATGTACCTACTTGAAATTCCTTAGTGCATTAGTCTCCTTGTTTCTCCTTTTCGTGTCGACTGTGGGTTCAAAAGAAAAGTCGAATTAAAACCCCAGGTGCGCTTAAATAATGAATACTGACGATCTGAATTCCCTCCGCACACAATTTCGGCATCTGTGCTTGTCCCACAATTTCGATCTTACAACAATTCTTTTCTCTTCTGCAAGCGCGCGTGCGATATCAAGCATACACGTAGGTGAAAGTGTAAAGATTCGTTATCTCTCCATTTCTTCATCTGTCAACTCCGACTCAGTATCACATGTGACAAAATTCTAGCAAATCTGAGCCTCTCTTCCAAGCCCGTGTAACATTATCCTCATCCAGTGATCTTCGCGGAGCTTTAAATTTAGTCACGTGACTTTCAACCAAAGCAATTTCCGGGTCCCGGGAGAGGTTGTAGGTTACGGTGGATCCTTGTGAACAGATGAACACCTTCGAGTTCATAATTATCAATGGTGATGACTGGCGATCCATCTGTGTTCTGTCTCAGAGTGTTAGTCTTTTGCAGGCTGACAGTCAAACCAAATCCTTTTAGCTCGGTTCAGACTGTTTGGCCTCAAACTAATCCTATTTCTGTGGGGTCTTCTTCGCAGAGATGGTCTAGGATGCGCTGTGCATGGTGTGACAAAGAATATCCCACTAAATGGTGTATTTTTTCCATTTCCCTTCTTCTAGTAGTTCAAGCAAACGGCGTCCAAATCTGAACATGTACACCCTGGTCGGTTCGATTCCCGAGTGACGCAGTGTACATCCCACATCTGTGGATTGGGTACCTGACTCCGTAGAAGCTGGTAAGAAAGATAGCGAGAGAGAAAATATGGGTACCGCCGAAAAAAATATAACCCCGATAAATTTCAGTCTCTAACATCTCATTCCCCGTATGGCCTCAAGAGCTTGACCTCTCCTCCCTTTTTTTTTTCTTTACCCTCCTCTGTCCCTTCCTCTTCATCCTTCCCTTGCTCCTTCTTATTTTCTTACTTTTTCAGTCTTTTGTCTTCTTCAGAAAAATAATTTCTTCTCTCCCGCCCTCTTTTTGCTAGTTTCGCCGATGCAGTCAATTAAAAAATTGTCTTCTCTTTCTTCAAAAAACTTTCTAGTTGCCCAATCAGCCGCGCAGTCTGAACAGCTCGAGTATTAAACGGAAATTATATCTGGGAGCACGCGAGTCGATTTACGACAAATCAAATAAATGCTAGTAATTTTCTGATCTCTTGATCTTTCGAAAGAGTCAGCTACTTTCAAAGAGATTTGAACTTATTCTCCCTTGCGAACCCAAAAACATTTTGTGCGAGTTTTGTCCCGGTGCTGTTCAGTGGAGCTTACTTGACATTTCCATGTTTGTGTGAACAGTGCTCACTCCACCACACACGTGTACATGCAGGGATGGATCGAGTTTTAACACTTACTAATGGACCATCCAGAGGGATAGCATTAATGAAGCTGAATGTATGTATAGCTCATGGAAAATCTGTCCTTTATCTTTAAAATAAATTGATGCAGTGTCTTCTTCCCTCCCTCCATCACTCCTCTTTCTCTGTTTTTTTTTTCTTCTACTTTAATTCATTTCTTTCTTCTTTCGCTCTCTCTACCTAATTTTTTTCTGTCTCTTTCTATCTCTATCTTCTGCTTGATTGGTCACATGTTAGTGTAAAAACACAAGAATATAGATGTCGTTCGATATATTTGTAAACTGAATGTCATAAAAAGGTTTATATGTGTGCACGACTCACATAAATTCTCTCTCTCATGCACTGGCATAAAACTTTCTCTTTCACTGTCTCACACAATGTCCATGAAGAATCGTCTTCTGTAAAGAAAAATGCAACTCAGTATCAGAACCTCCACCACTACCCTCACTTTTTCAACTTCACTTGCACCAAACAGTCAAAAAATATTGAAAAACATGCCTTCACACACAAAAGAAAATCTGAGAGAAAAACGTTCAGACTCTAAAAAATAAAGTATAAAAAGAAGCAGCGATGTCCTTTTTCCGTTGGTTTTTTTTTTCTTTTTTTTTTAATCTTGTCGTCTGTTGTAACGCATTTGCAAAAGCCTCGTCACTCCAACCGAAGGTAAGGACAGCCCCACATCTTGCCCCAGCCCCCAGCCCACCCTCCCCAGTGTTTGGGCCCGTTGGGAGGTGAGGTGCACACGGCGGACTATGCCGAGGACACAGGAGGGGCGTGGGGAATAAAAACGTTTTCCGAAGTTGCTGTTGCCCAACATTTTGTTTGAAGAAGGGGTGGGAAAAGTACTTTGCAAACACCCTTCCCCTCCATGCTCACTATCAGCCAACTCCTTCTGTTCTTGATTCTATCCTGAGCATTTTTAAAATTTTATTTTTGAAACTTGTGTGTGCACTCTTTATTCTTTCTTTGTGTTTGTGTAGTATTTCTAATATGTGTTCTTTTTAGATTACACTTAGCTTAATGGCATTTTTTTAATTTTCGCGTGTTTGCTTTCATCATAAAGTTGTTACCTTTGGGAGATATGTTTTGTAGGTAACTCACATTTCCTTTGTTGAGAACTTGTGCGACTATTGTGAGCATGTACACAAAGATGCACAAATCCAAGTCCAGTTCACAAAAATTTGAAATAAGATTTGATAATCTTCATCCGCTTCAAAATACTACCAATATCACACTCATAATTATTTGGAAATCATGTTCAAAAGTCATCATACTTTTCGTCTTCAATGCACTCATTCTTTAATGGCACCTCCTTCATTTGTTTGTCATTTTGTCGACCTCCGTGCATCCGTTCGAACTCTACGACCTCTGGAAAACAAAGCCTCTGTTGAAATATGAAATTAGAAACAAAGCTTCATTGTTTCTGACCTGAATATTTGAAACATTTAATTTTTTTTATTTCAATATTGCTCAGCTGTCTGGTGTCCACGTCTTTCAACGACTTCCATTTGAACAGCTCGGCGGCAGGGTCATTTATAAGAGCAGATTCCTTCTGTACAACCCCTCTCTTCAACTACAGGTAAGGATTTTCTTTTTGAAAGACAGACAAATGGTCTTGTATATTGTTGTCTTTAACCTGTGCATAAAGGCTCACATTGTAACGAAAATATCACGAAAGCTTTGAGCAAATTTAAGTGCAGTGAGTTTCACATCATGAAATACATCTCGATGTAATGCTTAACCTTTCTCGATAATCCGAAACCTGGTTCTTGCATTGTTTGGCTTAAAAACAAAAAAAAAATCCATCCGAGAAAATGTGTTTATTTCTTTTTATGCTTTTTTGGAGATTAGATAAAATAATGTTTCTGTTTTATTCTAACATTTCAGATTGTTTTGTAAATATTTTTTTCATTAGTCTATTTTAACACAATGTTGCACAATGTTGAATCCGTCTTTAAGTCTGTTGTTAACAAAATCTTACACAGGATGTTACACATTAGCCTGAATTGTTTTAACAAAAGCTTACACAACCCACTTTTAACAGAATTTTGTACATCAGCCAGTTTTCTAACAAAATCTCACACATCAACCAGTTTTCTAACAGAATGTTGCGAGCCTTGCTTGTCTTCGTGCTTGTGTCGGCGGCGACTACGGGTGTGGAGGGCGTCGTGCGCTTCCAGGTGCTAAACTACTGGTATGGCGGCTTCAGCGGGGTGCTGGCAGTGCAAGTACCCACAGCCGATGGCTGGACGGTGCACGTCCTCTTTAGTTTGCCAGTAGAGTCTCTGGACGTGAGTAGTTGTCGTCTCACACGTCTGATTCTCTAGTTCTTTGACTGTTGTGTGTTTCAATATTCATACTTGTATGTACAGATGTTGATATGTGCATATATGTGTGCATAAATAAATGTTCGAACGTATGTAAATTAATGTGTGTGTGTATACGAGAGAGTCTGCCTGAGTTCACATCCTCATACACCTCGCTGTCATTACCGCAGGCCGGATCATCAGTCACTGTCTCCAAGGTGAGTGACCGCGAGTTCGTGCTGTCCAGCAAGACCCTCGGCGCCCCCCATCAGGCCGGCCAGACTATCAACATAACTATTATGGGTACGAGCAGCGGCGAGACGAAACNCAAACGGTTGTGCCTACGTTAACGGACTCAACGACGACGTCTGCACTCACTTAAGAATGACGTCAACTAAGGCCAATACGTCACTTCCGGCAGTCCCCAAAACTGTGTTCTCCATGTCTGCTCCAAACGTCGATATCAATCCACCAGGTTGGCAGAGCATCCCCTATTAAAATTATTGACAAGAGAAAACTTTAAGTGCACAATCCTACTTCTTCTCCCATGACCTTTGGGAGAGGTGATTGGAGGACGGATGAAAACTGAACCTGGCACTTAAAAAGCATTTATACATCCTTAGTATTCTTAGCATTTCGAGTTATGCTTATAACAAGGTTGTTTTACGATTATTTACATCTATTACAAAATCACAAAACTGATATTATCTTATAATAGGATTTATTCTATTTTTTCCTTTTATAAATTTACACAGCTATTGTCAGTTATTTGCAGAACACCCCAGCACGGGCAATAAGAATTATGCCGAAGCTCTGAGGCTGTCCATTCTGTTTTACTACGCCCAAAGATCCGGGGAACTTCCGGACGACAACCCAATACCTTGGCGGAGGGATTCAGCTCTTGGTGACTGTGTTGTGGGAGGCTTCTATGATGGTAAACTTTTGTAGTTTGTCATTATTGTGTACCTTACATAATAGCTTTACAATCTGTATTATTCTTTTCGTAACAACTTCATTTACATAAAGTACATTGGAGGCCATATAACAACAAAGAACGTCGACCTCCCAGTTCTAGCTCTCTATTCTAGCCCTCTACTATGCAACCTCCTCACCCGAGTACACTAGACTAAAAGTTATGGTTATTATTATAACAAAAGTGTAAAATATTAGCAGTAATTTTTAAGCTCACACTTAAAAGCTGCAGTTTCCTCAACCGACTGTGAACCTTCTTAAAAACATTATCTACATAAACTTATCCAAGTAATTAGTCATCGATCATTATACCTACATTTTTGCAACTGTCAACCCTTCCTGCTACTTCTCCTTCAACAACTATCTAGCTTCCTGAACAACTCTCCCTGAACAACCTTGTCCTTCCTCAAATCAATAATAATTTCTTTCCTTTTCTCTACATACAACGCTACATAATGACCGTTGCACCATGCAGCAAAGTGATCGATTTCCTGTCTGTAGTGAGAATCATCATCGGAGGGAATCGGTCTGGAATATTCGGTGTTATCTGTGAATTTAACCAATGCGCAGACTTCATTTCTTTGCCCACGTTCAGCCGCGTACAAGAAAAACAAGAAAGCACAGAGCTGCTTCCCTCGTGGACCACCCATGTTTGTGGACATAGTATCAGAAATAACATGTGGATAAATTTAGGTCTATTAGTCAGGTAATGTAAAATCCACAGAAACGTTCTGGCATCAATATTCATCCGAAATAGCTTCTGAACAAGCAAATGGCTTTGAATTGTATTTTAAAAAAACACCGGGGAGGTAAAAAAACACGGATGTTTGGGTACCCCAGGTGTTCATAAAACATGAAACAGCGTGTGCTATACTGCGATCACTTCTGCAGGCAAACTGAAGAAGATATTAAAAAGTCGTGAACTACATTTTATGAACGTCTGAGGATTTTCTTTTCAAAAATCTTCATCGCAGTAGAGGTGGAAGAAAGAGGACTAGAATCATGTATTTCTGTCACGGGGCTTTTCTCTGGCAGAATACCAGATGTTTACTACAGGGAGGGACATGCCTATTTAAAAGAAACATGTAAAAAATAGTATTTTTGGAGAATTTTGGAGAGCTAGTTAGCACAGAAGAAAGGCTTTACTTTCTCAGGACTGGCTGCCTCATGAGTGAGCACCCTGTGAAGCTGTCGGCGCACCTCCTCTTTTGTAATCTCATTTAATAAAGAAAAAAGAAAAACCTCCACTTCCTTATCTTCCTTTAGTTCATTAGCAAGTTCCTCTTTCCTTCTTTAAAATCGCGCCGGTCAAAACGACAGTAGAATTATTTAGTTCATCTGCACACTCCTTGTTCTCGGAGTGCTAATCAAAATTATCGTTTCTTTCTTTATATTTTTTGTTTTGTTAGTTCGTTCTTTGTTTATTTTCTTTTTTTGTTTACCTTTGTTCTTCCACTTTTCTTTTTTCTGTTCTTTCTTTTGAATCTTTCTCGCGACTTTTTATTTTTCTATTTAATATAATTGACATTACTTCTACTGCTACTGTTCCTACATATTCCTGCAGCTGTTAGTACAATAGTGTTCCTCTCTTTATGGCTCTAAGACCGGTCATTCTTTACACATTTCTATTTCTTATCGCTATTGTCTTCTGATATTCATACACCATTGCTCGCACTTTACGAGCGGACTGTTTTCAGTTTATTCTGCAAACACCTTTGCCCTTTGTCCCTATGTGACGTCACAGCTGGGGATCGTGTCAAGTTTGGGTTTCCCCTGGCCAGTGCCATGACCTTGCTGCTTTGGGGGGTCAACCGCTTCAAAGATGGCTACGCGACAGCTGGTCAGCTCTGGGACTTCTACAACATCGCCAGGTGGGGACTGGACTTCATGATGGACTCCTGGAACCCTTTTACTCAAGAGCTGGTCATTCAGGTCACTTTTTTTTTCTTATCTTGATACCTTTATTTTCAGAAAAAATTAATCATTTTACTGTTGATTCTAGAGACTTTCATCCTCGCCCGTGTTCCTTTCCAATTAGCTTCCAGTTACAGGACCACTCGACTTTTCTGGTCTATATTTTAACTCCAGAGTAAGGCTACCTCGGCATAGTGGCTACAGCCTCAGGCGCTGAGGAAATAGAAGGCGGTGTCAAGGAAATGACTAACGCTTCCGTTTCTGCTGCCATTTTCTGTTTTCAGTTGGTAGAAAATTAGTCTTTTTCCACTTGATATCCGTCTCTCAACCATCAAACCCGGCTGCGCCTTATCGTATTCCTTATTTTTTCCGCTCCCTTTTCCAAAATCCTATTTTCTTCGAAATTTGTCTTGATATAGATAGGTGATGGCGACCTGGATCACCAGTATTGGGGAAAGTCGGGCAACATCACGGTTCCTCGTCCTTGCGTCAAAATCAGCCCAGACCGCCCCGGAAGTGACGTAGCAGGTGAATATGCTGCGGCCCTAGCGGCAGGCGCCATAGCTTTCCGCGACAAGGGAGGTAAGCAAAAAATGGTCGATGCTAGTAATACTTCTGGATGTGCAAATTCATTTCCTTCTTTTTTTCTTTTTTTTTCTTTCTTTTTTTCTTTTTTTCCCCTTTTTTTTTCTTTTTTAAATAAAAGTGAGGGTGATTAATGTCAGCGTTTTTGTGTTTTTCTATGTGTATCAAGAATGTTTTAAACCTTTTTCTCGTGGACCGAGGCTGGTCGCCTAAAACAAAGCCCGTATGCATTTCAGAAATCGCTTACTCAAATCAACTTCTCGAGACAGCCGAGAGTATTTACAACTTCGCCGAGAGGCACAGGGGGCTGTACACCGACAGTCCACCCCTCACCCAGAGTTGGTACTACAGGTTGGTGACGTCATATGTGTACTTACCGCGTGAGATCCGTTCCCTCGTTTGTTTCTNNCGTGTGAATCTTCTTTTTTTTATTTGTTTTGTTATTTGCTTGGGGAGTTTTGTCAGCAACCGGAAGAAGTCTTTTTTTTTCTCCCACTGCTGATTTTTAGGTCTAATATTTAATTCTCTTTGGAGCAGACTTCCCCGAGGTGGTGTTTGTCATTCTTTATCTCCTTCCCTTTTTCTTCTTTCTATCTCACCTCCCCTCTTCGTTTTCTCTCTCTCTCTCTTTCTGTGTGTGTTTTTAATAAGATCTTTCAGGAGATAGAAGTGCTCATACACAGAAAAAGAGGATGCTTGTGAACAGTGATGAAGTCCAAAGACTTCAGCCTGACATGAAGAGTTAAAAAATTAATTTCAAATACAAGAAATCGAAACCGCAATAAAAGAAAATGACCAGAAGCTTCACACATGAAACCACCCACACTTTGAGGCTCAAACGGCCTTAAAAATATAAAGCATACAAAAACTTGATTTGAGACTTTTTCAGACTTCCGGCAAAATCGTGTTCGTTGATAAACAGTTCAAGAATGACGAGGGCAGCCGATATTCCATCACATCGCGTGGTTAGGGCAAGGAGACCAAACAGGGCGTTTGCTGCTTGAACAGAAATTTGTTTTCGTTTTATGTGTGTGTGTGTGTGTGAAGTGGGAGGAAGGTGTTGAAATTCCAACTGACATTAACTTAACTGTAAGGTCAACGGTCAGTGAAATGTCAGAAAAAAATATTCTTATTATTTTATCGACTTTCCCACAATGGAGAGAGATATTATTATTAATATAACAATGTTCTTATAGCGTCATCGCTTTATAACATCAGCTCATAACATTACAGCTGGTTTTATTTTTTTCATTTTTTTTTTAGCATGGATCTATACACTACAGAATGAGACATATGTCCACATGTCAATTCCTACGAAGACGTACATACAGTGATAATTGTATTAAGGTCAATCCCAACCACAACACACATACCTCTCGCATCCGCATCTTGCCCGTTTCTTACGATTGCATAGTGGATGGTGGGTGGTTTGGTCCGAGCGTGTTCGTCTGTACGTTTGCCAACGAAGCGAGTGTTTGAAGCATGTCCAAGGATTGGGCACCAGACTGCAGGGATCCTCGACTGCATCTGACAGATGCATTTTGAAGATGTCTTACAGTAACGTTTCTCACGTGCCTGACCGTTAGACGTTGTGTGTGCAGGTCGACAGGTGACAGGGATGAAATGTGTGTGGCAGGAGCCTGGCTGTTCCAGGCCACGGGGGAGATGGACTACCTGGCCAGCGCGGAGAAGGAGCACGAGACGTCCACCGCCAAAGAACTGTCGTGGAACGACAAACGAGCCGCCTGTCAGGTGAGGATCGCCAGCAGATGGAGAGGCCATTGTGGTGGCACCTTGCAAAGGACCGCTGGGATGACTGAAGGAATCCTTGAAATGTTATTTCTTTTCCTGGATGACTCCTACATTTATTTGTACCCTAGTATTTTTTTTTTTTTTTGTCTTTTGTTGTTGTTTACTGACACATTGAATATGGGTGCTCTTAAGTATTATAATATTTCTTCACTATTTCTTTATCGGCAGACTCGAGCGATGATTGGAGAATAAGATTTGTTCATTTTCATATCGATAATCTTGTCTTCATCTTGTCTATCATACTATAAATTAAAAGCCGAGATGACTTAATAAAATTTTCCCGACAGCTCCTTCTGTATGAAATCACTGGAATGGACTCCTACGCAGATGAATTTGAGGCTTTCTTAAAGAACTGGCGGCCGGGTGGATTAGTGGATTATACGCCGTGTGGTCTGGCCTGGTCTGATCGCACTTACTGGGGCTCCAACAGACATGCTGGTGTGTGTTTGTGTGTGTGCGTGTGTAATATTGTTACAGTCTGTTTGCTGCTTTCTTACATTCTTGTCAAATGCTTGCTACAGTAATTTTTCCTTTTGTCTCTGCCATGACCAAGCATATTAATACCACAGTAGGTTCATCTATCCAGCTAAATAGCTAGATATTTGTATATATTAAGGAATATTTAGGAATGGACTTTCTGTATTACATCAGTATATAGCCTCATCCACTACTCGGTCTCAACACATTTACCGTTGACCACTCGTTCTTTCGATCAGCCAATGTAGCATTCGCAGCACTGCTGGCAGCAGAGGATGGCCTGGAACCTGATGGTAACCGGAAGTGGGCTGCAGAGCAGATCAACTACATACTGGGCGACAATCCCCATGACGGCGGTTGCTTTAGCTACGAGATCGGCTACGGGAGCAAGTACCCTCTCAGGCCCCACCACAAAGCTGCGTAAGCTTAGCACAGCTCTCAGGTCGTTGGAGTGTTGGTGATGTAGTCTACTACCTCATCGATAAAGGCTCATATTCCACCTCACGGTGGGGAACGAATGATTTGACCCGAGAGCGACATTTTTCCTGTACTGATCTGCAACACATGCGCACACCATCTGTTCCTTTGTCCTTTAAGGAGGACAGTAAAAAATAGCTTAACTGGGGACTAACCTGTCGAAACTGTCAGCATAGAGGGTAAAGTGAGTCGTTGTCAGGTCGAATGTTGCAGTTTCGCTTTTTTATGGATTTTTTTTTTTGTTCGGTGTGTACGCGTGTTTTAACATTTTATAATAAAAACAGATTTAGGGCTTGGGTTAGGTTTGGGGTTAGGGTTTGGTTAGGAGGTGGTGGTGGTTGTTGTTGTTGTTGTTGTTGTTGTTGTTGTTGTTGAAGGGATTTACTTTGGACAGAATAAGCAGACAGAACGATCGAAGTCAAGGTTAGACAAGCGCGGTTGTTCGTGCTGTCTGTGCATGCGAAAAACTAGTTAGTCTCCGAAGTCAGGTAAAAAAAAAAAAAGAGTTGCAATCCAAGGAAGCCCACGTAGTTCCGGCTGTCCTAGTGGTCATACTACGTTGATTGTTTCCACCCGTCAGGTGGGCGGTCGGATGGCACTACGGTTAGCGCATGTCATCAGTACAGTGAGGGTTGGCTGTGCTGAATTCAGCTCTCGCCTCGGGCACACTGTTCTTTCTCTGCATGTGGTATCTGTTTACAGGGATGGCTTAGTTGCTGGCTCGACATAAAACAACTCTTCCCCTCCCTCCCAACACCATACCTAACAGGTAGCTCACCTCCCATCCTCCGGGTCCTAACCATTTTCGCCTGCAGTAGAGTAGGTTCGGCTGTTGTAATAATAATCATCATAATCATCATCTTCATCTTCATCCTCCTCATCATCATCATATTAATACTTAAATTTTAATATTGTTTCTCTAGTTTTATTTTAGGAACACGGTAAAAAAAAAATACTAGAACAAAAGAATCGTAAATGGCATTGTTAATCTCTGAGTTGTGATGTAATTCTCTTTGTACTCTGCAATTTTCTTTATTTCTAGATCATTCTTATTCAGTTGTTAGTATCTTTTAGTATACGACCAGTAGCTTTGCGAACGAGTATGGCGTGTAATGAAACACTTATCGTTACAACTTTATAAAAACTATTCTCGCCATGCATTGATTCATACTCTTTCTTTCTACCCTTTTCCACCTTTCCTCAGCCGACAGAAATAGTATTTTGTGGAAATAAAATGTTGCTAACGGCTACACCCGTGTTAAAGGTCCTGTCCTGCCCCACCCGCGCAGTGCACTTCGGAAAACCTGAACACAGACGAACCCAGTCCGCACATCCTGTACGGAGGGCTGGTGGGAGGCCCGCTGCTCAACGACGGCTACAACGACACCAGAACCGATTACGTCCACAACGAGGTGGCCCTGGACTACAACGCGGGCTTCCAGTCTGCTCTAGCCGGTAAGCTGCGCCGTTACAATCTGCTCTAGCCAATAGCTGGCGCTCTTACATGTAAGGCCTGGCCAGTGATTTGTGGACGCACGTGCCTGGACTGGCAGTCTGCTGCTATTGATTTCCCAGAGGCATTGCCGTCAATCACACTCATCAGCAGCTTCATCACTGATGACGAGTGCAAGCAATATGTGCTGTTGAATTAACTTCACCGATTTAATGTTTATTTTTGTAGAATTATGACTTTATTCCCTTTTCAGCGTTGGTCCGGCTGGTGGCCACCGGACACTTACCGCAGACCAGCAATAAGTGCCCGTGCCCTGAGTAAAAGCTTGGCCGGCTGAACAGATGGAAAGCCATTGAATTGTGCAAAGTGAATATTGTTAGAAAAAGAAGAAAATTGCATTGAATAAAAACGACTTCTGTGTGTATTCTTAAAAAGAATTCGTGTACTTTTGACCAATGTATGGTCTGTAGCTGTCGATTTACCTGGCTAAATAAAGTTGCATTGAATTGTCAAATTTCTCGCAGTAGATTGTAATATAGATAGTTGCTACAAATGTAGAATACTTTAAAAAAAATTGAATGACGCAAAAGAAGGAAGTCTAATGTTCTAAGACAACTTTCACAATATTTTTTCTGGATTTACAAAGAATCGCTGTTCAGTCCCTACAGGCCAGGGACAAGATGAGCAAGCCGTGAGTAGTATTTCAAACATCCGAGGCCCGTTAGAATCCCGATAGCTATTCACCTCACCCCACCTCACCCCACCTCACCCACCCACCACCTACCTTCCTCTTTCAGTACTTTTTTTTCCTTTGGTTTAAGAAAAACAAATCGGCGTCCTTGGGCAAATTCTAAGCTGCGACCAACTGTGCAAAAGGAGAGCATGCTCGATACCATCTATCGTCGCAGTCACAGGTGCGATGGTTCGTTATTTGAGGTTAGTGCGCATTTGTAGGAACGTGTTTAACACAAGACTTCATGACGACCTGCTGGGAAACCTGTTAACCACCATGGGTGTGCTCTGGCATAAAGCGGGTAGCTGCTGCGTGTGGAACACAATGAGACATTCCTCTGCCATTTTTCTGCATTCTTTACAGAATATGTTTGGGTTTTTTTTTACTGTAGATGAGATGAAGATAAAATACGTGAATTTACTGACGTTTTAAATAATCGTTTCTGTCTTTAAAGATCAACCTCAGAGTCTCTGGAAGAGTAAATATCTTTCAGAATTGTGAATCCAGAAAGAATTCCAACTGTCGCAGCTTGTCAGTGTCATATTTTAACCTGTTGTGTGCGTGATGCTTAAGTGAAGCTGCTGGATATAATTACCTGCATGTTTGTGTTTTATGTGTCCTATGGACGTATATCTCTGGATTGCTGCCTGTTTCCCGAGAACAACTCTTAGCCCTAATCATCACTTCTTCGAAAAGACACTCTTCGTTATGATGTATGTACTAATTAACATTCAGTTACACCTGTTCCGATGTAGCGAGACAAGATTTCGAGACAGGTAGATCTCTACTATGTGCGTGCAGCGCTCCCCTGATACCAAGATGGTGAATGTAGGATCAAAGGGAACTAACCATTTACAAAGTTGGAATTATTTATAGCCTCCCTTTTTCTGTATTTGTATGATGTCTAAAATGTGTGTACATGAGCAGTCTTTCTCTCTCCCTCTGAACTTTTGTTTTCCTCTTTATTCTTTTGGAATTGTTATTATCTCTTACCTCAGTCAAAGTCGTTTTCAATTATTTCTTGCAGATATGCAGATTTTTCTCCTTACTGCCCTAAAGTCGACTGAAATTGTATATAATTAAAACGGATTTTATTGTGGAGAAAAGGGAAGTTAATAGTTAACTTCAAGAAAATTCAGACTTTAAACATCTGTATGTAATTATTTCAATTGTACCACAATCTTTTTAATGTCAAATTGCCTATTGAATCTCTGTATTTACATGGACTGACCAAAATATTGCAGCGCCCTGCTATCTCAAAATTAACTTTCGTCCACCAAAACTTCTCTCCCCACGCTCTCTCTACTAAAGCGCCACCTGTAATTTTAAAAATTGTTGCTATTCCAAACGATTATCGACAGTTAATTTTTGTGTTAATTTTTTAAAACACTGCAGTCTCTCTACATTTTCATCGCAATAAAAAGGTCAAAGACTGAGCACATCTCTAATAACAGCTCACCACAATCGTTTTTGATATAGTCTTGAGACTAATCTGAGTATTGCTAAAATCATCCTTAGAGGGATAGAGCAGTGGTCAGTCTACACACACACACACAGAGATGAAGAGAGGGACATGCCAAAATAAAAGCAGATGGAGGAGACGAGTGGTCACATAGGCAGGGGTCACATCCGCGGCAGACATCTTTAATTTGTATCGAGAAACAAGCGACATTGTCTGTCCTTTTTCTTCAATCACTCCAGGCTTATCCGCTGATATAAAATCTAGCAGGAACACACAGGTCATCATGGTTACACTTTAATATCCTGTGTGTGTGTGTGTGTACAATCTCTTGATCAGCTTCGTCACAGCTGTGGCAAATCCTCTGTTGCTGCAATCTCCTTTGTGTGTCCTTCGATCTTTTTAATTTTGTGAGTGTTGTAAAGTATACATTGTAGGCTGAATGTGGTGCAGGATGGCCCTGGTGAGCTTCTTACATTTATCTGAGCTCCTTTTCTTCGTCAATGATTGTGTCAAGAAATCATGACTATATTCTCAACGTTAGCCTCATAAGGAGCTAAAAAGAATTTTTTTAAAAAGAAATATCAGGAAATAAACATGTAAATCGTCATGATGAAGAAAATTTTTATATCAATATTAACTCTTAAAACAAATTTTACTTCTTGTAAAATCGACTCTTAAACGAGAGCACTTAGCTCGTACATCGGAATGAATTACAGGCAAATGAACAGAAAAAAAACTGTTGCGGTAGGCAAG
>SRHC01001843.1:29122-55039 GCA_004794325.1 Pomacea maculata | reverse complement strand
CGCCCGCTGGCCGCCCACCAGTATATATACTATATATACAGTATTGGTAAAACTGAGTTAACTATATTAGTCCGGCCCTCTAGAACCATCCCAGTTTCTCATCCGGCCCTCTAGAACCATTCAGTTTCTCATCCGGCCCCTTGGGAAAATTAATTGCCCACCCCTGTTCTAGAAGTTAAAGCAAGTAGTCCAGAGATAAACATCCGTGATGTGTACTGATTTTAACACTTATGACACGCCACAGAGCTAAAATACACAGCCATTGCTACCTTAGTTGACATAACCACTCACACCAATGTATCGACTTTTCTTCATCACCTAATCACCACTTCTTCGAAAAGACACTCTTCGTTATGATGTATGTACTAATTAACATTCAGTTACACCTGTTCCGACAGGTAGATCTCTACTATGTGCGTGCAGCCTTCCCCTGACACCACGATAGTGAATGTAGGATCAAAGGGAACTAACCATTTACAAAGTTGGAATTATTTATAGTCTCCCTTTTTCTGTATTTGTATGATGTCTAAAATGTGTGTACATGGGCAGTCTTTCTCTCTCCCTCAGAACTTTTATTTTCCTCTTTATTCTTTTGGAAATGTTTATTATCTCTCACCTCAGTCAAAGTCGTTTTCAATTATTTCTTGCAGATATGCAGATTTTTCTCCTTACTGCCCTAAAGTCGACTGAAATTGTATATAATTAAAACGGATTTTATTGAGGAGAAAAGGGAAGTTAATAGTTAACTTCAAGAAAATTCAGACTTTAAACATCTGTATGTAATTATTTCTATTGTACCACAATCTTTTTAATGTCAAATTGCCTATTGAATCTCTGTATTTACATGGACTGACCAAAATATTGCAGCGCCCGGTTATCTCAAAATTAACTTTCGTCCACCAAAACTTGTCTCCTCACGCCCTCTCTACTAAAGCACCACCTGTAATTTTAAAAAGTGTTGCGATTCCAAACGATTATCGACAGTTAATTTTTGTGTTAATGTTTTTAAAACACTGCAGTCTGTTTACATTTTCATCGAAATAAAAAGGTCAAAGACTGACCACATCTCTAATAGCAGCTCACCACAATCGTTTTTGATATAGTTTTGAGACTAATCTGAGTATTGCTAAAATCATCCTTAGAGGATTAGAGCAGTGGTCAGTCTACACACAGAGATGGAGAGCAAGTTAACACACAGATGGACATGCCAAATAAAAGCAGATGGAGGAGACAAGTGGTCACATAGGCAGGGGTCACATCCGTTGCAGACATCTTTAATTTGTATCGAGAAACAAGCGACATTTTCTGTCCTTTTTCTTCAATCATTCCAGGCTTATCCGCTGATATAAAATCTAGCAGGAACACACGTCATCCTGGTTGTACTTAATATCCAGTGTGTGTGTGTGTGTGTGCAATCTCTTGATCAGCTTCGTCACAGCTGTGGCAAATCTGTTACTGCATCCTTCGATCTTAGTAATTTTGTGAGTGTTGTAAAGTATACATTGTAGGCTGAATGTGGTGCAGGATGTCTCTGGTGAGCTTCTTACACTTATCTGAGCTCCTTTTCTTCGTCAATGATTTTTCAAGAAATCAACACTATATTTTCAACGTTAGCCTCATAAGGAGCTAAAAAGAATTTTTTTAGAAAGAAATATAAGAAAATATATATGTAAATCGTCATGATGAAGAAAAATTCTATATCAATATTAACTCTTAAAACAAATGTTACTTCTTGTAAAATCGACTCTTAAACGAGAGGCACTTAGCTCGTACATCGGAATGAATTACAGGCAAATGAACAGAAGAAAAAAACTGTTGCGGTAGGCAAGGATCGGTTTAATTTTTAGGTTAAATAAAAAGCTAATTTTGGTGCTGGAGAACAATGCTGCACGGAAACCATGCTTTTACAACAGCTCTGATTTGCATTAAAAAATTTATCGAAATTTAGCCAGGACATTTTCGGAAATCCCTTTGAACAAAAAATATATTTTTCTCTTGCACTTTCCTGTATGCAAGACCAGACCGGTTAAGGTTTTTAACCCTTTCCCCGAAGAAGAAACAATTCTTGTCACGCAGTTTTACAGAGTACATGAGCCAACGGCAACAGCAGTTACAGAGATGTAGAAATGAGACATTCAAATAGGCAATAACGATTCATATCTTCTCCTTCCTTCCTTCCTTCCTTCCTACCCAAATAAAAACACCGAGAAATTATTGTCAGCCACTTCTTGCTCGTTGTTTCTATTTCTGTGACTTTTCTCAGGCATTGCATGGGCATAGGTTGTTTGTCTTTGGCAAGTCACCCAGAAACGTGTGTTGAGCTAACCCTGCAATTGAAAGGAAAAAAATGTAGATAGAGTGTAGATAATTTTTTTGTAAAAGAAAGCATGCATTGTGGAACATGAAAATAGTGGCTTAAATAACAGCGAGTGACGGCTCCTTCTCTCCGTGTATTGCTAAAGAACAAAATAAAGTCATTCGTGAATGTAATAAGAATCGCAGCAGCACACCGGCACCACCGGTAAGTCACTAAACAAACAGTTAGTATGCCAAAGAATGAGATGTCGAATGATATTATCATAGACTAGCTTGGATGTTTATGTAAGATTTCGTATTCCCACGAGTCGCGACCAATCACATCAGCGTCAAGCCATTTTTTTTTAACTGCAATTGGGACATGTTTTCGTTCGTGGACAAGTTGAAGGTTGAAGATGTGACCTGGATGAAACCCAAGATGCTACAGCGCCACCTACCAACTTACATGTAAGAACGTCAGCTATTGGCTAGAGCAGAGTGTTACAGCGCCACCTACCGGCTAGAGCAGACTGGAAGCCGGAGTTGTAGTCCAGGGCCACCTCGTTGTGGACGTAGTCGGGTCTGGTGTCGTTGTAGCCGTCGTTGAGGATAGGACCTCCCACCAGCCCTCCGTACAGGATGTGGGGGCTTGGATTGTCTGTATTCAGGTTTCGCTGATCGCAGGTAGCAGGCGGGTCGGGACAGGACCTACAGATATCGATAATTCAAAAGATTTTGGGGGCAAGCGAACTTTAATCCTTCGCCTGTCATCCAAGGGTTAATTAACAAAGCAAAATAAAAATCCGGTAATTGTGTTATAGTCACGTGCACACCCACGCTATAAACATTTTAAATGTATTTACGCTGCTCTGTGGTGGGGCCTGAGAGGGTACTTGTTCCCGTAGCCGATCTCGTAGCTAAAGCAACCGCCGTCGTGGGGATTGTCGCCCAGTATGTAGTTTATCTGCTCCGCGGCCCACTTCCGGTTGACCTCAGGGGCAATACCGTCTTCAGCCGCTACTAATGCCGCAAAGGCGACGTTTGCTGTAACAATGGACAGAAATCTCCGGACTGAGTGCGGAAGATAACCGAACTAGTTACTTCTTTCTGCCTGTCGAATGATCGCCCGAGGTTTATGATTCGTAAAAGACAGGATATCAAGCTGGAGTAGAATAATGGTAATGGATAATGGCAGCCGGAGACTGGGGACTTTTTTACGAAGAAGAAAAGGAAGAAAGTATTGCCCATATTATTGCTGACACCTTCCGCTTTATTCTTCCAGCAGGTTATATTGTTGTTAAATCGGTAGGCACTTAGCAACTTGTTTCACTGTCTTCCATTTTCGTGGCGCATTATATCATGTTCTTTTCTATCCCGATGGAAAAACCTGGAAAGAGAAAGCTGCACGTGCCATATCCTAAAATCTTAGTGTCAGGTGAGATATGAATCAACCATTTATGAGTCTTGGTAAAATGTGTTTCACCTGATACACCACCGAAGTAACGCTGGTGAGTTAGAAAAACAACACGAGAAAAGGAGAAAGAGAAATAGTAGCAATGACTGTGCTACACTTCTAAACATTGAAGGTCTTCACCTGGCTATCTGAAGGCTTTCTCATCTTAAAGTTGAAGACCTTTTAACTAGGGATCTTATACCGCGTGTGTAATGGCATTTTCACCTGCATGTCTGTTGGATCCCCAGTAGGTTTGCTCCGACCAGGCCAGGCCGCAGGGTGTGTACTGTACAAAGCCACCCGGCTGCCAGCCCTTCAGGAAGGCTTCGATATCCTCCGCGTACATGTGCTTCCCTGTGGCCTCGTACAGCAGCAACTGGAAGGAAAGACGAAGGTAGAATGAGTGCACGCGGCGGCCAGAACAAAACCCTTATCATTGTATTGTCATCAGAAATGATTAACTGGCATTAACTTCAGACCTCTGCATGGCGCGATATGAAGCGGGTGACAAACTGAATACAAATTTCCAACCAGACAGACAAACTGAAATAATAATAATAATAATAATAATAATAATAACAACAATAACAACAACAATAACAACTTTACATTGCAAGCTGCTGTCTTATCTGCCCAGGAAAGCTCCTTGGACGTGGTGTTCTCGCGTTCACGCTCCGCCTGGTACAGGTACTTGTCATCACCCGTTGCCTTGAACAGCCAGACACCGGCCACGCACATCTCGTCCTTGTCGTTAGTCGATCTACAAAGGAACTGCAAATTATTGTGTGTGTGTGTGAGAGAGAGAGAGAGTGAAAGCGACTGCAGTTTTGTCCATGTGTATGAATGTGTGTACTCACCTGCGGTGTCCGTTAAGGCTTTTCTTAACCCGATACATATAATCAAATATGTGACTATATTTGACAAAATTGTTATGTCACCGTTACGGTCCACCTCTTTGTAAGCAGAAAACATAATTTACTCTAGTGCTTACCTGTAGTACTGCTGCTGAGCGGCGCTAAGTGTGTTGGAGTATAGCCCTCGATTGTTTACAGCGAAATCATAGATACTCTCTGCAGTCAACAAGAGTTCTCTGGCGTATTGGACATCTAGAAAGAAAGTAGTACATAGTTCTCGTGTGTTGCAAGAGCTCCATCTCCTCTTCCACATGAAAGCTTTAATACAGTATCAATTTATGCAAGCAAGAAATCACAGGCCGAAAAGTGGGATTTTACCATGGGAAACACTTTATTGTAATTATTAAGTTATCTGAGGCTTCCGCAACACAGCTCATACAACCACCTGCAACACGACTACAAACAAAACAATAAAAGGTCTCTTACGGAAGATCCCCGAAGAATATAAAACAAAAACAGTTTAACTCTTGTTTAGCGGCGAAAATATTTTTGCCAAAGACTACAAAACAATACATATTTTCAAAGTAAATAAAAATAATCCAGTCCCCCATCGCTACCTCCTTTTTCTCTGAATACAATAGATCCTGCTGCCAGAGCCGCCGCGTAGTCTGCTGCTACGTCACTTCCGTCGCGATTAACGCCGATCTTGAGGCAAGGCCGTGGCATGGTCATGTCTTCCGGTCTTCCCCAGAACTGATGGTCTATATCTCCGTCACCGATCTTAAAAAGCGAGGCCGGTAGGGCGACAAGTTTAAGCAACAAAATTGTTTAAAGGATTGTAATGAAGTTTTACTGATGATTCGAAAAACCAAACAAACGCAAATAAATAACAATAGTGGGATGTCGATACTAACATCTCGAAAAACAATTCCTGATGCTGCAAGCTATTCTTGGCTATTTTCTTTTACTTAAGACCTTAGTACCAACATGCAGGCTCTCCAAATGACATCTGCAGTGTTTGTATGTATAACGAATCCCAAACGTGTAAAACTATATAGAAAACTATCCTGTCCCCTTTGTAACAATCTCTGCACATTACCCATAACACCACCACCTCCTACAGTACATCCGAGACCAACTCCTGTGTTACCTGAATGACCAGCTCTTCGCGAAAGGGATCCCACGAGTTCACCATGTAGTCCAGCCCCCACTTGCTGATGGTGTACACGTCGTCCAGTTGCCCGGCGTAGACATACCCGTCCCTGAATCGGACCACCCCCCATAGCAGCATCGTCATGGCGGCGCCAAAGGGGAATCCGAACTTGACATGGTCACCAGCTGCCGCACAGACACATCTTAGTCTGTGTCCATCTCTCTATATACATACTTCTCAAGAAAAAATTATATAGCTGTTCATGTGTGTGTGTGTTTTTTTGTTTTTTTGCAAGTAACGAAATCCAAGTAACGAAAACAAATAATATAAAAAGAAAGTAGTCTCACCATCGTAGAAACCCCCGACCACACAGTCAAGCAACGCTGAGTCCTTCCTCCAAGGAACTGGGTTATTCGCCGGAAGTTTTCCCGATCGTTGAGCGTAGTAAAACAAGTTTGATAATCGAAGGGCTTCGTTGTATCTTTTCGGAGCTGGAACAGTCAAAGAATTATCGCTTTATGAAACTTCGGAGAAAAGGTTAGTGTACTGCAGTGAGGCGAACTCGGTTTCAAGAGCGACTTAGGGAATCAAGGTGGATGGTGTCAATGCATCACGGTTTAATGAAAACTTTGACTTATTCAACCCTGTGTCTATATTTTTCCAGTTAAAGAGGGGCTTTAAGAAGGAATAAAGAACACTGGGAAGTATGCAAGGGCATGTCGTGTATGGTCACTCACGTGGTCCAGCAGGGGTCGAGCTGGCCTCAGGTGCACGTCTCCGCATGTCACTGGCACCAGATTCTAACCCTCGAATCGGTTCTATCCGGAGGAGAACCACCGTCAGAACAAACACCAACATCGGCGCCAACATCCTTTGAAATAAAACCACAACAGACTACACTCTGCAAACTTGATCATAACGAGGATGAACGTCACTGGTGTGCGCACACAGTTGTCCATATGCACACGTCCACACGTCACGCGCTTGTTCTAATTCATTCACACACGTCTACTTTGTACATCGCAGTTTTAAACAAAAAAATCAGGGGAATGTTGGTTATTGAAAGGAATGAGGGATTTAAAAATAGCAGCAGATGAAGGGGTGAACGAATTGCTTATATTATGAATTAAAATGAATGGTTGAAACAAAATAAGCAATAAACGTGTGCATACCCAACCACACACACCACTACCGCACCACGCTACACTACATGTACAAAAATTATTTCGAGAGAGAAGGCATAAAAATATAGTAATGTGCAAGACACACTTCGTTCCGTGTCAAAAAATATATCCAAGAACATTAAATTTCATGGAAGCATGTACAACTCGTTCCCTTCGCAGTCTTATACGCCTTAAACTCGTATGTCACATAAAATCTCGTAAGGAACCTTACCTGATATTTGTAATCCGCAGATGTCTATAGATTAATAAAACATCTCCAAGATATTTATAAGCGGACTTGTTCAAGGATCCAGCTTATCGAAGTATGTCACCCATGTTCACCTTCAACGTAATCTTCACATGGGGACCGAACAATTGAACAGGGGGCAGCAAAGGTGGTCGCAACTAGGCATGGTCATGAGTCACAGGTCAGGGTCGTCATCTGTTAAAAGACGACGACGTTCACATGGTCGAAGAAGAAACAATAAGAAATATCGTGACAGTGCACTTACTCATGCCTCTATACCCAAGCTGACGCACACATGCACTCATACACAAGCGCACAAACAGATTATTTGCACTGTCTTTTATTTCAGCTTAGTCAACCTTGTAACTGTGGGTCATTTTTGGTGCCAGCACTCAGTTATCTCAGGAATATAGGATCATGTGTGCGTTTTTGCTTTCTGTTGACGATGCAAAGATCAACGAGAAAGTTCTTCGGATATTTAATAATAACTGTTTTCCTCTGTTTATTCTTTGCGCAAATCCATGTGGTGCTGAAATTTCCCCCTAGTCGATCTGGTTGTTGGAAATGGGTAGCTGACTCCAGCTGTAGCGTAGGAAGATGCTCGGCTTTTCTGAGAGTGAACGACGTTAATTAATTCACATTCTTCTTCAAAGGAGGGTTGGGATGGTAAAGCAAACTGGGAGAAAAGACGGCTATGAGAACATTTTATGTCTCTAAATTCTAAAACCTCATCCCACAACCACCTAAAATGGGATTTTTTTTTTTTTAAAGAGGACTGTTTTACGTTTTACGCGGATATAAATTCTAACGAATCACGTAAATTACATTATAATCACACATTTCGAAAAATTGTTTTTGTAATTTGAAGGTCCTGTTCTACCATTAGGCAAACTAGGCACTGAGTGGGGAATAGGGTCTACATTTTTTTTTTCAAAACGAGTAATGTTATGGAAAAATAGTGTGCTGGTCAGCTATATGCACATATATTCTGCCACTACAAATAGTGAAATAACGATCAGTTAGGCTTAGCTATATTTTATACTGCATTTTATATTGTATCAAATGAGGATTTTAATAATGAACCTAGGCTTATATAACATCAGTGAGGATTGTCGTGGTATGATTGGTGAGCACAATGCAGCTATGGAAGCTTTTCTCAAGGCTAAAATTAATCACAGTTCTGATCTTCATTGTCCGACATAAATTTACTGTGCGACATCTGTCTCTCAACAAAGTCTCTCAACAAACAGTACTCGGCAACAAAGTTTAGCACAGTATGCTCTCTGTCGCCTTACTCCATATCAACCGAAATGTTGGGCTACTGCTTTTATTTTATTTAATTTTTTGTTCATGTCTGAAGAAAACTCCATGTCTGTCCGTGCGTGTGCGTTCCGCTCTTTTACCGCGGAGGTAGTTATGCTCAACCGGAAATTGGCGGCTGCTCTCAACTTCCGGTTTCTCCGTTCTCCGTTATCTCATCTAGAGATTTACGAAAATTTCAAAAACCTAAAATTTCAAAGAAAACTTTCTTGTACTTCAACGCCATGCGAGTGATTTCACCTTTTGCTTTAGGAGCTGTCTATTTCATAGCTTTATTTCCCTTAATATTTTCTGAAGATTTATACAAGATTTTAGGTGTTCGCAGAGGTGCTTCAACACAAGAAATAAAAGCCGCTTATAAGAAACTTGCCAGAGAATGGTAAGTAGCAAAAACTGGTTATAGATCCCGTCACTAAAGGTATTGTTTTATACAATTGATTATAAGTTGTTGTATACTAAAGTGTAGAGTCATTATAACCGGAAAAATTTACCGGCAGTCTAGCTGTGTGGAGGAGAGTCCAGAAAGATCGAAATATTTCCAGTTTAGAACTTGGTTATCATTTACATCCATAATTCAAAAAATATTTTAGTTTCATTTCATGTAAAGAAGATGCTTAACACAAAGCTATGAACCTTCAGATTTAGCAGAAATTAAAATCCTGATGTATTAATCATTTTTTTTTAATTTCAGACCTTTATATGTATGTTATCAAATTCTGTGAGAAATTTGAAATATCATTAAACAAACACTTCACTTTATACGTTTGCTTTTTTATATTTTTCTAGGCACCCAGATAAAAATAAGGATCCAGATGCAACTGACAGGTTCACGAAAATCAATGAAGCATATGAGGTACCTTAAGATGCCAATATAGCTTCAGTCTGAGTATCAGCAATTCCTAATCACTAACCTTCTGTTTTGGTCGATAGGGTTAATTAAACTGTTTCTTTGTTTAAAATTGTTTGCCATGGTGTGCCATCTTAATTTCCAGTTTTACATAGTATTTCTAATACTATTATATATACAGGTTGTAATCATTTTTAAGTTCTATGGTTTATATTCCAATCTTACATTCTGAATGCCACCTATGAGAAAGAAGAATTTTTAAAGGTCAAGCTTTGTATTTACAACTCAAATTATCTTTAACTCAATCAAAACTTTGAAACTGACTATTGACAATCAAGATGTACAACCTAACATCCTGATCCTTGAATGTTAATGTTCAAACACATGCATATATATATATCGTGATTGTGTTAGAGTTAACTGCATATTATATATATATCAAGGTTTTTTAATTATTATTTTTGGGGCACCATTATTATTTTCATTATGTTTAGAAACTTATCTGATCTAACAAGTAGTATACAGCTTCAGTATTAATATTATATAATAGTAAGTATTCTTAAGCACTAGATAAATAAAGCTTTATTTCCAGAGCACAATGCATTGTGTGTTGAATGAGAATAAAATAGCAACAGAGCCCTAGGTTTAAAATGTGGGAACAAATTATAATAATATGTTGATTTGTATAGCGCTCTTCTCACCCTTAAAGGCAGACTCAAAGCGCTTCTCTAAAAAAAAACACACACATAAACATAATAATGGATGCTGGTCTCAAAAGCAATTGTTAAATCAATGAAAAGTAGCTGAATTCTTGTAGTAAGATCATCAGGTTAGTTTTACAGTCGTTGAGAAATAGCCAGATTTTGAACTGAATTATTTGACTTTATGTTGTTCATTGTGTCTCAGACACTGACTGACTCTGAGAGGCGAAGAGACTATGATAATTTTGGCTACACATCAGCTCAAGAAAGACCTCAGCCTAGGCAACATGACTTTGGATTTCCCTTTGGTGACATGTTTGGTGGTGGGTTTAGTTTTGGAGGTGGTCGACAAGCCACATCAGTGATTGACAAACACATGACAACATTAAGGTAAAAGCATAAATATATATTATTTACTTCTAATTTTTTTTTTAACTTATGCATTTGTGGCGGGCTTTATCAGATGTCAAATAATTCAAGTTTTAAGTGAGAAACATTTCTTAATGCCTTTGGTGTGACATGCCTTTGTGAACATCTCTGTTCAATATAAAACTCTTCTATAGTATATTCTTTAATGAAATAATTGAGTTGTTTTCCTCTCCTTCAAAGTCTTTATTTAATTTCTCAGAAACTTTGAAACTAAACTTCAGCCAGGAAGCCATCATACCCCGTGTTTTATTTATGCATTTGGAAACTTCTGCTTCACCTGCATGCGTATGGACCATCTCCTGGAAAAATTCTTTGAGGAGATGGAAAATGTTGGTGAGTGCCCAGAATATTTGTTGAATGGATAATCATTCCACTAAAGGTCTTCACAGATTCTTTGAAACTGTTACTTTGTTCCTGATTGAAGGGAGATAACTTCAGAATTTAGCATGCAAAAGGTCTGTCAGCAGTCTTCTCCCTTCACCCTTTTTTTCACCATATATTTCTCACAAATTATAGCTGTTGCTACACACACTAAAAGAAAAACAAAGCAAAGAAAAATCACAATCATAGCATATATATGATAGACTGAGGCTGCATGTGTGATCCAGTCCGTCACAATGATCAGGTACATAGTAATGAAATTACTCCATTTTCCTCTTTCTCTCATCCTCCTTTTCTCTCACACCCACATAATATATGAATATAGAGGGTGACTATGATCAACTGTCCTTGTTATGCATTATTTTAAGTGAAGCTGTTGAAATTTGTTGGGGGTTTTTTCCTTCTGTTTCAAACTCTTCTTACAGGTTTGTGCGTGGCTGCCGTCCATGTCCATCGATCTCCTGATCTTGCCGGCCATCTTCGAGTGACCAGTATTCCTGAGTTGATGGGGCTCGTTAATGGGCGAGTAATCTACATGAAGTGGGATACTCTCGCTCTGCAGGACTTGCGAGACTTTGTGAGACACCTTTTTCCAAAAGAAACTCTACCAATGGTGAGCTTTTAAGCTTGATGGGGGAAGACCCTAAGCAAATGTTTCTTCCATGTATGTTTACTTTTTATCTGAGAAATACTCTTATATTTACATTATAAAAATGAAATTTTCCTAAAATTTTATTCTGAATTTTTTTCTTTTCTTTGGTGTTTATAATTATTTTAAATTGGTAATGTTCCCTCACGATCTTTTTTCCAACATGCTCTGTTACACATCTTGAATATATAGCTAAAACAACTAAGGAATAAATGCACAAAGTTTTGCATTGTCATTAATTGTACAAGCTGTTACTACTTAAGTGGTAAATATGATAAATTAGTGAAGGCAATAGTGTTCATGGGCTCCTTACCCACTCCAGTTTATGTGACATAAACAAATAGGTTTCTTGACTTTGAGTGCTGTTTTATCACGTGGGTTGTCTTTCGTTAAAAGAAAAAAATCATCTTTGAAAAATTTTAACTTTTTCCTCACCTGTTTTCTGACTAACACACACAATCATATGCAGCATGATTTTACTTTTAAGATTTTTTGTTTTGTTTTTTGAGTGGGGGGATTAACAGAACTGACTATATCCAATGAAGAAAAAGTCTGTCGGTCTAATTACCATTTTGTAAGTACTGATAGACAAGTTATGAGATTTTCTAGTGTGCCTTTCTATTTTATTTTTATTTTCCCAATGATCAGCTGAAAGACGGCAAAGTGGATGCTTTCCTAGAAAACTGGCAGAACAACCTGGTTAGTGCCATCTTTTTTTCACCAAGAACTGAACCATCAGCACGGTTCCTTGCACCAGCTTTCTACCACAGAGATCGCATTGCCTTCAGCTATGTGTCCACATCCACAAATGATGCCCTAAAACTCATGGAGAAGTTCAACATCAACAAGCGGCGGGAAACACTACTTATGTTTAATGAAGATGCAAGTTCTCCTGTAGCCACTATCAGTGTGAGTTTCCTTTCTACTAATTTGATCTTAAAGGTTGAAGTAAAAAAGGGAGAAGAGAGAAATAATGAAGAACCTTAATGATATTAGTGATGATGAGGGCAATGATGATGTTAAAATTTACTCAAGACATTGGTTGGCTTTTTATTTCTTTGCTGGATTTTTTCTGTATCCCTGTTTCACATTACTGTTGATTGAAGGTCATTTAGAAAAGTATGTTTAAATTTTGTTAAAGAATGCCAGTATCTTCTAAATTTATGTTTATTTACTGTGCACTTGTGAGATGTGTGCACTATAGCTACTTCTTGTGTCAAACAGATGCAACAACTGCCACGCTCCACTGTGGAAGAGGTCATTTCAGCCAATCGATTCCTCTCCCTGCCACGACTTTCATCACAATCGGTGTTCGAGGAACTGTGCCCCAAAGAGCCGAAGCTAAAGAAAAGGAAGTGAGGGAGATAACTTTCTTTTGTTCTTTTAGAGTCTTGAGAGCAGTACCGAAAATCTGTTTGGTTTAAATCTGGAGTCTCACTGTTATATTTACTTCAGCAATTAGTTTTACTTTGTTAAGATTATTCATGTATCAAAAAAACTTTTTTGCTTAGAGTGTTCAGTCACCCTACCCCTCCCCCAGCACTTCTACATCTCTTTGTTCCTGTAAGAGGCCATAATTGTTTTGGTGTTATTGTCTGCTTAGTGGTATATTTACTAACTCCATTATGTCTAGTGAGTGCAGTTCCTATAAGCTCTTCGGTGACCTTACCTTGGACTTTGAGGACTAACGGCTATTGAGGGCCATTCTTGTTGTTTGAACAAAAATATGGAGTTCTTATAAATATATTGCTCTGTCACTCTGTCTATTCAGATTATGTGTTGCTTTGGTGACCAAGAAGGTGCCAGAGCATGATGTGCACCGGGAAAGATTCCGAAAGTTTGCACACTCTGTCGCCTCTCAGCTTGCTCCTGATCGTGTACGCTTTGTTTACTTGTACGAGGAGGTGCAGCAGAGGGTAATGCAGGCCCTGACTAAAGGCAACATGACACGAACTGACACTGTTCTTGAGGTATGCAGCAACAGGGATTTGGGGGGATGAACAAAACAGGCTCTATACTAGTTCTTGGCTGTACTTTGGTCTTTCATTAGAATTATTATGTTACCATGAGAGATTACAATTAACAATTACATATGCAACATGTTTTGTAGCTGCATTATCAGTTTTGTGATTAAGGGTTGGGGTGGAGGGTTCAGGGATGCATGTGCACATACTTTTTTCTCACTCACTTTAACATACTGATTTACTGACACAGGGTATTGACTAGAGTCAAGTGTTTTCACACTTATTAGGAGAGAGTTCAGTTAATTTCAGCTTTTAAAAGCTTTTATTTATTTTTTTCTTTCTTTATGTACGTAGTCCATTGGATTTCATGGTGTTACAGGTAGCCATACTGTGGCATCTTGATGACGGCCGTGTGAGCTATGAATTTTTGGAGCAAGGGTGGAGCCTGCAGGAAGATGGTCTGGTTGTGTCCAGAGAAGCTTTGACAAAACGGTTGACCGAACTTCTCACCTCTGATCACTTACTGCCATACAAGGCCATGGTGCCAGACTTCTACAATGAGCATGCCCTGGTGAGCAGACCTACCTTGTCTTATTTTAACCTTCAGAATCACATTTCACATAGGCTTTAGCAAAATAAAGACTGGTCATTTTGATAAAGATCCACAAAGATATTTTTTAATGGGTTCATAATAAATGCTCCTACAAATGCATAGCAATACCTTTGATTTTTTTTCAGAGTCTAGCAAAGAGGATGTTCCTTAGAGTTGTGGACTGGGCCGACAGAGTGTGGTTTATCTTGGCAGGGTAAGTTTGGAGTATCCATAAAGTAATAGAAGATAGTCTCTTGTTCTTCCACTCCATTATAACCTACTTGTTCACCATATGGAGAGTTCATTATACCCATCATTACTGAAAAAACTCTGGTTCCCTATAGTGCTGGCTTGCACTGATGCTCTGGGATATTAATTCTCTACAGTTAAACATACGGAGTGAAGAAGTTTGCTTGGTGGCTGAGCAAGTAACAGTAAGGTGTCCAGAAAGTGTTTGTGGCTAGCACTTGAAATGTGTTTGGTTTCTCCTTCCACTACTTTGGGAGATTCCAGTCTGGGTGCTTCCTTTCCTGGACCTGACATCATACTTGTATCTTTCTTCTTTCACATTTAAGCAAAGTCTTAACGTTTTAATACATACTCACAGCAAGCAGTGGAAACAGACATTCTCTACATCGAGGCTGTCTTTTGCAGGTATCATCCGACAACGTGGGTGATGACGGTGATGGGAATAGTAATGGTTTGCGCAATGGGCATTTTTATGAAAAAAATGGCCGATATGGAGGAAAAACAGGTGCAAGCCAGGATGCAAGCCAAGGAAAGAAAAACACGACCACCTTCAAGGTAGCGTCACATTTAGGATTTTGGTCTTTAGAAGCATCAGAATATGCAGATTTGTGGTTAAATGATGTTATTTCATGCTCTTATCTAAATGGATGCTAAATGCATTGTGTGCACATATAAAACAGCTAAAAATGGCAAACAAGATGATGAATCAATAATGTGGATCACTTTTAATCAAGTGGATCATCAACTTTGTAAGGCAGTCTGAGAATTAATATGATTACATCACTAAGGAAAGAAGCTGCTTCACTTTTTTTTGTCTTGTCCTTATTCTTATTCTCACAATCACCCACAATAGGTAAGAGTGGTGAGCCCTGACAGGTGCCGTTCAAGGGACGACTGACTGTCCTTTTTGTTGTTGCCTTCTCTGTTCACAAATTATCAAAGTGCATTAAGACTTTTTTTTTTAAAGAGTCAGCAGAAATATGGTATGCTAATTAACTTGATTTTAAATTTAATCCATCTTAAACGCAGCACACCTGACAACCAGACTATTCACCTGTATGAACTTCGATATGAAACCTTCATCAATCTTGTGAAGAATGCAGACACTGGGCTCACAATTGTTGTTCTGGTGGATGAAGAGAGCAAGCCACATATACTGCGGAAGTTTGCCGAGATCATGCAGCCATACTCTAGGTGACATATGCTCTTTATTTTTGTATAACATGGAACTTTGCAAATATTCTGTTTAAGCAGCGTTAAAAGAATTCCTGCATTACAAACATGATGGAAGGTTCTTTTCAGGGGCACTTATAATAGTTGACTCGTTTCTTATATATGGTCTTCTTTCTGTAATATTGCCTCTTTTAGTAAACAATCATATTTTTCAGTATGCCTAATCCAAATCCTACTGCCTACTTGCTGCAATGTTCAATATTGTCACTCCCATGCAGATATAGTGCTTTGACATTCGGCTTCATGCAGCTGGAGTATTATGTGTCATGGTATCAGCACCTGCTGGAAATGAGCATGAGTTTCAAGGTTAAGCTGGATTCTATTAACATCCGCAATTGCATCGGCACTGTTCTAGCCTTAAATGGCTATCGCAAGTAGGTGGCAATTACAACTCTTACAGATAAAATATGCAAACTGTAATGTGTGTTTGTGCATTACATGCATGCATATTTACACATACCAAAAAACATATGCATTATCACTAGTGTTGGGTGCGGGAAATACACTAGATTTGAGACAAAGAAATACTTCCTTCATTCTGGCTGGTTTTAACCATGTTACTAGAACAAACATTTTTACTCAGCACTTGCTTTGCAAAAATTAAACAAACTGGTAAACAAGTCAAAAGTTAAGCTGATTACACAGCTTACATCAAGGAAAATGTACCTGACATTGAGCATCATTTTACAGGTACTTGCATCAACAGTAAACATTTGCAAAGTTTTGGGGGTATTGCTTTACACATACTGTTAACAGATGACATTTTTTTGTTTCTTTATAGTTCTTACTTTGCAGATATAGAAGGTAAATTATTTGAACCTGAGACTGATTTAGTCTTTATATATTCAGGTACTACTACATCTACCATCCACGAAGAGCTCAAAAGTGGATCCGAGCGCAGAATAAGATAGTGCAAGCAATGGGATTCATGGATTCAGATTCAGATTCTGAACCACAGAATCAAGCAGCTGCAGACAATGATGATAAACTATTTCTAAACGAAGTCTTATCTGGACTATCACTTTGGATGGATCGAGTATTTGATGGATCTGTGCGGAAAATTCGTCTTAATGAGTGGCCAGAAATGGCACCTTGACACTGCAGAATGGTCTCAAGATTGCCTAACGTGTTCCATGAAAGCATTGTAAAGTCTTGACATTTTAAGCACATATTTAATTTTAAGCACAGATTTTTTTGGCAAACCACTGCCTACTTTGAAAAAAAAATCTAGTCAGGGAAAAGCAGTAAATACTGGTGAAGCAGTTTTCTTAGCTGCGTCAGTAGAAAGACTTAACAGTTGATGAGTGTTTTAACTGTGCTTTATCAGTTGTTTTTCTCCAATGTAGTAATTTCTTAAAGGATACATGTTATGTATAGTTTCACTTACTTTTGAGGTTTTCTGTGATAACTGCATGTTTTGGGGGCTACAATCACTACTTACTAAATTTTATAGCACATGTTGTTTCATACTTGTATGCAGTGTATTTCATGTAATTATTTTAAAGACAGTGGCTAACAACTTTTTTTAAGTAGGTCTTAGGGGATGTTTTTTGTATTTTCCTCCACTCCAAATATGTGATCTACTGAGTAATCTAATTTTATAATTATAATTTTACTATTAAAATCTGATCTCTTTCCCTAAAATTAACATTAAAAATAGATAACATCATCATTGTCACTTGTTGCAACCAAGTGATGTGTACCATAGAGGGCTACAGCTGTGCCCAATAATCTTTTTATCATTAATCAAATCCTTGTCAGTTTTTCTTCCTGCGTGAGCTGCACATAAAAGTTTACATTTATGTATGTTGTTAGTTTAAAATTTGTGACTTGACCTAGCTGTTCTGTGCATGTTTTGTGGTATTTTTACTAGTTGAAACTTCACTGACATTCATCACATTTGACCTCGTTATTTACAGTTCACAATGTATACTATTCTAGATTTTCCAATACAATCACTTGTTGTTCTGGTCCGTAAATTGTGTTGTGGGCATCAAAGCAAAAACATTGATCATACAAAAGCAATTTGTTTGATAAATGCTTAAATTGCTGTGAGTTATTCACATGATTTCTCTGGTAATCGGGCGTGTTATTTCACTTCAGTAGAAGACTTTGTAGAATTGTCAGATATTGAGTCCATATGTCTGAAGTGAGGAAGAAAAGCATGTCTGTGTGGAAGGGTTTTGTGCAATGCAGTGGTTAAGTTCATACATTTTCTCTTCATTTGTCCTCTGGGCATCAAAGTGTTCATTACAGACTCCCCCCCCACCACCCAAGCAGCTTGTTAAAATGAGCAATAGTCTAAAGGTAGCTGCAAACCATGACACTTGATGCATCATATTTTGAGTGACTATTAGGCCATTAACAGCTTGTTTTAATAGTACTTATTGACTTTAATAGTCAAAAAGTCTAGTTTTGGTATGTGATCTCCACAAATAGCAAATTGCAGGTTAAAGAAAATCTGATGTCTTGCCCTGATTTCCTCTTCAGCAATCAACCTTGGTTAATGACCTATTAAAAAAGCAGTTCAAGTTGTGAATCTGTTGTATTATTGCCAGATATTTATTGTGACAATGTTCCTAATTTTACAATTTTCAAAATAAACCTTTAAATGTTATGTTTTCATTACAACTTACTGAAGTCTGTGCCTTGAGGACACAAATCCCTGTGTGTGGTGATAAAATGTTCTAGAATCCTACTCATCAACAAAACTTTATTCCCTTTCATCAATGCCGTGTTTCTCATTAAAATGTTATGTGCCATCACAAATTTCCTTTTAATCAAGTCCATTAGATCAGATACTGTCAAAACAACATTTATATTCACAGCTTAACCCATTCATTGCAAACCCTAAGTTTCAATCAATGAAACTGCTGAATTGCACACATGATGCATGCAAGGAGTGAGTCATCACATTGTCCTGTCTTAGTGGCTAAATGAACCCTGAGCAAACCAAAATTTTGATGAGCCGATGATAGCTGGACACATTTTTTTTTTTTCTTAACTGCACTAGCCTTGATCTAAGTCATTGCAATTGTTGTTGTTTTTACCTCCTCCCTCTCCATCATTCACTTTTGCACACAATTCTTCAACTGCCCATCCCAAATTTCATGATCGGCACTTTCATATTTCCTTGTTGTCAGTTACTGTCATGATGTGCAAAAACTCGTCTTAATTTCTCTTTTTTGTTATGGTTGTTGTGTTTCTTCCATGGCTTGCCCACCAAAGACTGCTGACTACCATCAACAGAGGCTGTGGCTGCATCTCCAGACCCAATCTGTTTCAGACCCTCATTGCGGACATAGCCAGCTACTCTGTGAGTCCCAAGAGAATGGGCTTTCACACAAACCTGCAATTCCAAATGAAAGTGTGCAAGGAGATAACCATATCTGCATAGGCCAGAAATGAAGTGTCCATTTCTCAGCACCAAAATTTACTGTGTGAATGGAAAATGTCACGATTTGGAATTAATTAACATTAGGCAACTTTGCATAGTGAATAATATTTTACTTATACACAGCAGGAAAAAGCACCATAATTTTACCCTACACATCAACTATGTCTAAAATTAGGTGATAATTACAAAACAAAAATGCATAAATCACGTTTTAAGATGACCCAGATTATATGCTTTATATTTTAAGCCAAAAATGATATTTAAAAAATAAGTAGCACTAACATAAGTAATTATTATTATAATAATAATTTTATAAGTGCATTAGCCATTTTCCAACTGATAAAATCTCAAGCGAAGTTTTCAAAATGACCAAACTGTTGCACACACTCTGCATTATTGTTGATACATAGAATATGCCAATCAAAATAATAGTTACCTTAGAAAAGAAGTCTTTGTCCAACCTGCTTGTTATTTGACCAGGTTTCTGAGACTTAACCACAGAAGACTGCTGTAAAAACAAAAAGGTAAATTTTGAATTCTATAAAAGGTTAACATAGTAGGGGAGCTATTTAAATAAGAACTAATCTAACAAGATAAGTCATTAATTATGCATCAATTCTATCCGCAATAACTTAAGCAAATTATAAAATAAAAAAGATAGAGCTAAATTTTTGATCTGCTTGGTTTACCTTTTTTTTTTTGGGTGGGGAGGGGGATTAGAAAGATCTATAGCAATAACACTGCTGTAAGATGGTAGCTAACATGACCATTTAAAATGCCAATGCCTACTTCTTGACAGCATGAAATTTTGGAAAAAAAAATAGCAATGGGATCTGTAGAGTGGATTTCCATCTGAAGGCAAGCTCAATACCCTGAGCATGACAGACTGCAAATGAACCAACAGATGACCACACAACAAAGAAACGCAAAAGAATAACACCATGGCAAACAGGAACAAAGTGCATGGGTGAAGATGAAGAGGGAACAGAAGAGTTAGCTTGATTAGGAAATTCTTATCTGAAAGAGATGGGTTTTGAGGCCAGACTTGAAACATAGATACAGTTCAAAGAAAAGGGATAGGAAATTCCAAACAGGCCACTGAAGAAGTGCATGCCAAATGTCTTTTGTCTATGCATGACCAGACAGATCAGCACAAGCATATCAAAGAGACAGACTCAGATGGTAGGGCATCTGTAGCTCAGACAGGTATGTCAGGACAAGGTCATAACAACAACGGCAACACAGCATTGCAGTTTTGTGAGCAACACAGTAAGAACTGTCTTTACTTCTTGTAAATAAGAATTAATAAGATGTCCATTAAAGAATGTGCCTAATAAGTGAGACCACTGGTATTACAGCTATGCCTATAGCTGATACTGATATCAAGTAGAATTTTTTGTCACAGTAAATGTAACAATGGACTAAGCCCTTCTGACTTCATGTAAAATAAAAAAAAAAAAACCAGTAAAACCTAGTAAAATTATGATCAGTTATAAAGGTGATTTGGGGTGTGAACTGGTGTAGCCTTCTATATATCTTACCTCTTGACTGCTGTTAGCAGACTCCAGAAATCTTAATACCTTGACTGGTGGGGGTGCTTGGAACAGCTTTGCATCGGCTCCAGGGGGTGGATGGCAGTATAACAGTTTCCCCTAAAGCAAAAGCATACACTGATAACTAGTGAGATTCAACAAAATAATTTGCTTATCTTTCACACATACACAGACATGCACAATCAATCTGATTCTGACACATCCATGAAGGCCAAAAACAAGCAACGAATGCAAAACAGAAAAAAAATGCTTCATTCATTATGCACAAGAACATCACAGGTCCACTGATATACTTTATGAAAAGGAACTTACATTAACATAGTCTTTCAGAATATAACGGGCAGATCTGGGACCATCAGGATTTCCTTTTTGTGTCATGAAACCCCTCATGTCTGATGACAGACAAAATCAGCAAGTGAAAGCAATCTGTTCATGCTATAACAAGCATGTATATTGAGGCAAATGTGAAATATTTAATGTCCATGCCTTTACAAAAGTTGATCATTGTCATATGACATTAAAACAAAAACAAATAAATAAACAAGTAAGATCCTCTGTACAGTAATGCCTACTAGAAACTTAAAACAAATGATTTTAAACATTATTAAAGAAGATTGGAAAGCAAATCTCACATCCATAGGAAGACAGTAGCTCTCCAGCAGTTGGAGGTCGGTTGGGATCCTCTGCTTCTCCAGGCACAGGCAGATTTATACCATAGACAGCCTCCAAGACAGTTTTTGGAATACGTTCACACACGTGGCCCATTAAGGAAAAATAATTATTTAAAAATAATACTGAACAAGTACAGTCAAACACACACAGGCCACACTTTGTTTCTTTGTAAATGTATCCAGACATAGGTTCCTGTACATACACTTTACACATGTAATTGCAAAAGCAAGGGAAGAGTCTTTAAACTTTGCTCTTGATTTAATACACAAATTCACTAAATACACTAAATATCTTATTATTCAACTGTACATCAATCTAGTTACTTGAGAGAGAGAGAGTGTGTGTGTGTGTGAAAGCTAGTAAGAATGCTAATGAACACAAATAAGTATGCATGTTCATAGCTGACTACATAAATTTAATGAACAGACTGAAAATAAAGTAACATGAAGGTAAAGTAATTAGACAAAACCAATAAAAACTGCCAAAAGTATTTTTTTATCATCACTGCAGATACATCAGATTTCTAAGCTAGCTACACAAAGAAAACATTATTATGGCAAAAATAAAGACAGTCTGAATACTAAAGCAACAAGGAATAACAAGCCTCAAGGATATGAGATTAATGGGTGGCACACAGTCTCGCAGCTGGTCAATAGGTAATATGCCATTCACAACCAGCTCTGCAGTTGTAGAAATAAATGAAGGAAACACAAGACCAGGGCAGTCACAGAGCATCAGATCATGGTCCACAAACAGCGTCTGCCAAGAGGGGAAAAAAATCTTACAACTACCATTTATTTCTATGACCACTATGTGAAAACAATTTTGAACACAAAGAAGTGATTTCATGTCATTAAGTTTCAACTCTAAAAATTCCATAAAGTCTTTTTGTTTCACCATCACTGGGATCTTCCTGCCCTTTTCTATTGTCATTAAGTGCAAGAAGTTTTAACAGACTTTGGAGAAGGTATTTCTAAAGCATGTTTGATCTTCTAAACAATAGACAATAAATAAAAATCTTTTTTTTTAACTCAGCTCTTTCCTCTTTTTATTCCTAAGAAGAAAGTACAGAATATGACATTTAGACATTTAGGTGCATATCAAAGCAGTAAGCAAAGTTCAAGGTTCTTCACCTGAAAGTGTTTTGTTCGGCCTGGTGTAGCAGAGACAGGAACTTTTTTATGACGAAGAATGGCATTAATTGTGGAACTCTTACCAACATTAGGGTACCCCACCATGCCAATAGTTGTATGTTCAGGTGAATGCGAGGCCAAGGCCATTTTCCGCAGTATTTGTAACAGCTGTTCTCCATTGACTATGTCTGCTCAAAAGAGGAAAAAAAAATATGGTTCAATCCCCTTTCTTAAAGTAATCCCAAGATCTTCCTTTTATCTGTTTATGTTTAAGGTTTCTTTCTTATTTCATGTCTTCTATACTTTCTTGTGTTAACACTTGCATCAGTATTTCATATTGGGGAAAAAATTGATAAAATATGAGAAGCAAGAGATCTACATCACAATGTATATCTTGAAATTGGCACACAAGAAGCAAGATTCGCCATTTTTGCTTTTGTTGTTTTTTTCAGTGGGGAGGAGAAGGGTGTTAATTGCTTGAGAATGATAATCAAAATCATAAATTTGAAAAATGTATATATGAAAGAGATTGCCCCATAATAACACATGGAAATCTTTAAAAATCTTAAAAAGGAGGGAGCACCAAGAATAAAAGATATCTAGGTTGCTTCCTGCCTCATAAGACATACCATCCTCTATAGGATCAGAACTGGTGAAGGACTGCTGTACAGATGACAATGCTGGCTCTGTTGGTAACCTTGGTTCTTCATGTTCATCTCCTATGAAAGAGTCTTCATGACTGCTTGCTTCCTCTTCACTATCGTTTGTTTCACCTTCAATATCATTTGCTTCCTCTTCACTATCATTTGCTTCCCCCTCACTATCATTTGCTTCCCCTTCACTATTTTCCACTTTCCTTTTGGTATCTTTCACCTCGCTTTCACTCTCTTCCTCTTTATCCTTCTCTGTATCTTCTGCCTTCTGGTTGATGCCAGTGTCTTGCACATCTGAAAAACTGTCAAAAATAGGCTTTTGTTCTGCCAGACCACGCTTCTCTGACTGAAAGAAAAATAAAAGGCATATTGTCTGTAAACAAAATAGCATGACTTATGATAGTAAAAATATAAAACCATTATCTTATGATGTAATTACTGATGTAACTGCAAGACTTTCCCCCCAAAAAATTTATTAGCTCATATACATATAGGCAACTGATATAAATTTAACATAAACGATTTTTGACAATCCATTCACAAAATTTTCACTGACTGCAAAAATTTGCATGACAACTCACAATTTCTTTTTCTATTCGCTGTGTTTCTTCTAAAGCTGACCAAAAAACTACTGTCATGCCTTTCTCCTTAAAGTAGTCTGCCCACAATTTTCTGGAATGAAAAATGAAGCAACATTCCATATGCATTGCAAGGAGCAAAACTAAAAAACTTGCAAAATGCAAAACCTGTGTTCATGTTCTACTTTAGACAGCCATGATGCGAAAGCATAAAAATTATTAAATCTCAACATTCAAGTTCTTTTATAAAGATAAGATGATCGCCCAACAAAAGGCAGCTTTTGCACACTAGGTCTGCCAAGGTTTGTCCCTGTATGTGTAGTGAGCATACATATACGAGCACAAGATCTGTCATTTATATCTGGATGTGTGCTGAGCATACATATTTGTAAAGCAAATTATCTTCCTATTTAATTTTTAAATGCTTAATTTATGCTAACCTCTGCTGTTGTGTAAGGAAGTCTGCTTTGTTCATGAGAAGCACATTTGTTTTCTCTGGGCAGACTTCTTTTACATAAGTGTCCAAGTCTGGACACCAGAACAGCAATGGATTGCGAGCGTCAACTATCTGCACAATCACATCACTGCAAAGAAATAAACTATGTTAAAGGCACTTAACTGAAAACTAAATTATCCGAGGAACAAATATAAAACTCTCTTAGGTTATAGCAAATGACTTACAGACTACTATTTAATTTCAAATGCATTATTTCAAATGATCAACAGATGCCCTATGAGGACAAGCATTTTCATCCCATTAAAAATATATAATTAAAATGCTGTCCCATTATTATGAATTATAGAAAATGCTTTAGGCTCCAATGCTTGCTTTTGGGGACAAATTCAAGACCAAAATACTAATGTGTAATAAATAGCAATACTTCTACCTCTGTAGATTATGTTATAATTTTTCACCTACTGGAGTAAAAGTAAAATATAATTACTAAAAGAACTGCCATTTTGCAATACGCTACTAAAAAAAAAAAAAAGAATAAACTAGTAAATGACCTTCTTGTGGATCTAATAATTTCAGAGAAAATGGACGCACATACATTATTAACATTTAAACAGGAAATTTTAAAATATTATTAAGAACCACTAGAAAATGATCACAATTTACAACTCACTTGGATTAATACCATACAATACAATTAATGTTAATAAAAATCAAACTAACTTTTACTACTTTCCTATATGTAAATGCTAATTATTATATTTGCAATATATAAATACTAATTAATGTTGTCTATGTATAAATCCTCATTTTCAGATGTTCTTACCTTCTCTCTATTACTCTCCAAAGCTGACGCCAAAACTCTAAATTCTTCTCAAAGGGAGTGAGGACAATGTGTTCTTTTTCTTCCAAGCTAAAAATTAAAAACAAATTGCACAGATGCGAAGGAGCATTTCCAATTAACTGTAAAAGCATGCAGTCAAACTAACCATCTAGTGCTGTTTATGTGGTCATCTCTAAGCCTTTTGGAAGATGATCAAACTGTCTTCATCACTAAACTGACAACTGACATTGCATGAAGGTACTTGGCATTTTATCAGTTTCAATCAATTACTGCAATGTAGAATAAAAGCACATAAATGATGTCACTTTAACTGTCTGAATGTGTGTAAATGATGTCAAAAAGATTCTGATGTAAGGGAAGAAGATCGTTGAGAGAAGCATGACAGAAAAATTGGAAGAGAGATCATCAGTATGTTTAGCAAAGACAAATTTATTTTTGATCTGGATAGTAGATGCTATGTAAATGCCCAGCAGTTGCATCTTACAGCAGCATTTTGAACTAGATGTCTCAACGTTTAACTCTTGCAACTCTTCAGCTATCGTGGAACCCTGGTTTAGGGTAAGCCATTAAAACTTTGAGAACTTTGAGAAAAATGTTTCTCCATGGTCCTGTAATTACTATTTTTTAAAACGCACCATGGAAAAAGAGGAAGCAGAAAGAAAACTACACGCGGAAGAGTCATCATACCTTGCTAACTGACGCCGCCACTGGAGAAATGTGTTCTTCTCCAGTGAGTCCAGCATTTCAGGTGTGGTGTTCTTATCCCATGTTGGCCTATAAGATAAAAAACAAAAAGAGAGGAATAAAGGTGGAGGGTAGGCAAATTAAAATCTGATGAAATGGCATCATTTAATAAACACAATGATCATTCATTAACAGTCAAAAAATATCTCCATCCAATGAAAATGGAAACATTCTATGACCAGGCTAAATGAAAAGATCAGCTTACCGTCGTGGGATACGCAAAAGAGACCGATGTTCGTTTTGTGCCTGTATAATCTTGTTGAGTTCATCATCGTCTAATACTCCACTGCGGTTTTGTGAAGGCAAAATCTGAATGTTCATCTTCTCTGAAAGTTGAGAAGTCAAAATATTTCACTGTT
>SRHC01001843.1:5798-21139 GCA_004794325.1 Pomacea maculata | reverse complement strand
TTTTTTTTTTTTTTTTTTTGTCGAAGACGTTGTTGAAATCCCCCAAAAATGTACTGATACTAGTTGAAAACAGCTGCAAATGCCTAAACTGTCACTTTGTCTTAATCTTGCACATACCAACAAGTAGATTTACAGGTTCACCAGAGTGCAGTTTACCTTAATGAAGCTGAAAACTGATCACAAATTAATGAACTGTCAGTTGAAACAATATTTTACAGTAATATGTGTGACGGTTTTTTGGTTGTTTTTCTTATTGGTAAAGCGCATCTGAATTCTAAATCTCACCAGACGTGGTGTCATATGTCAAGGTTGTAAGAAAAGTCAGAATTAGAAACACAGGTTAATAACGTCTATCCTTGGTAACCTTTGGAGTACGATGGCGTCAAGGGTTTGACCTCTTTGAAATGTAGCCTGAATTGTTATACGTCACACACAAATATTCTAAAATAATTTTCTCAGAATTGAGGGAAACATCATTTGTGATGGCTTCAACAAAATTGTTTTTAAAAACTGACAATTTTTTAAATTTCGGCTTCAGTTCTGACAGTAGACCTTATAGCAGCTTTCCTAAGCAGCCTGCATGCACTTGTCGGTACTCTTAATCTGAAATGGATATCGTTTTAATTTATAAACTATACTATTTATTTTTCTTTATTGTAAATAGATATTTATACACACACTTGTCTAAAATAGCTATATCTACATGTACATATACCTAGTTCTGCACATGAAACACATAACTGTACAATTGCACATCCGTTAGGATATCTAAACACCTGCACAGGACACAACAACCGATGTTCTCTCACGCATACACTACAGACGCAGAAGCACGCACGCACGTTTCAGTACAGGACGGTCACAGCATCGCACGCGGAGAGAAGGCTTGTAGTCAGCGCAAGCATTTGCATGAGTACAAACACAGGGTTTTATCAACAAAACATTCGATAAACAGATAGGAGGACGAACGAACTGACTCCAAGAAGCATTTGATTTGCATAGCGATGCTCGATAAATAAATATATAACAATTTCTTTCCTTAATTTGAATTGAATAGAAAGCGGCGGTAAGCATTAACCCCATTAACCCTTCCCTGAGCACAGCTCAGTCCAAGACACACCAGCAAGATCCTTCGCCCGACAGTTCGCAGACCTGTCTGTCTTTCTGCTCGTCTGATAATGCTCTCTCTCTCACTGTTCATCCATCCCTCCATCCCTTGACACTCATCTCTTTCTCACCTCGCCCAAGTTAAGTAAGTATTTCTACAGTGAAACCTAGAAATTTGACAGCATAAGCTGATTTGCTTTGTTCTCTAGCAAGGACAACACAGCAAGCACTCTCATGGGGCTGGTCTGATTTGTCACCCTGCTGTCACTGAGAGGCTACCCTCGGTGTTTTAAATCACAAGGTGAAAGGACTGCCGAGATCACAAAGACATCTAGCAGCTCCCCCTGGCATACATCACCGTCTACCTCTTGTGCTTAAGAAGTCATAAAGTGTCAAGCTAAAATGGTTTGGGGAAGGTCTTTTTGAAATTTTAATTGCCTTTGTATACACTGCTTTTGCTGTAAAATAAAAATTTCCATTGCAATATTTAGATATTTTTACTGGACAATAAAACGTTTCTGTTGTTGAGGCTATTATTAGCAGTAGTGAAATAGTGGCAATATTATTGGTATTAGCACAATGCTTATGTCTTCGCAACTCATGGAAATGAACGGCAGATGTCTCGCTGTTCGCGGCTGAAGAGATTTTTTTTTTTCTTTTTTCTTTTTTCTTTTTTTCTTTTGCCTTTAACGTGACGTTTACGTCAAATATATAACGTCCAAGTTCTGGCAAGCGTGCACGGCGCATGTGCAAATGCCTGAATATTGTTTCCGCCATGAAAGGGAATTTCGATGACTATAGTTATTGGTAATTACATGGTGACAACGCTTCATTGTGCATTTATGCAAAGGTGACAAACAGAAGGTTCGTTGTTGCGAAGCTTTGTGTTGTCTCCACAGCTTCCTTGTCTCCGCCCTCGAGAGAGTTACTGGCCCATCACGTTGCTCAACGCAGCTAAGCGTGACGGTGAACACAAAGACAGTGATTCAGGGTGAAGATGATAAATATACCGAGGTCACTTTCAAGATTACATAAATAAATGAAGAAAGAGAAATATTTGAAATACTTCCTTTTAAAACTTAGACCTAACTTACGCCAGTTGCATTTCTGATAAAGGCTTATCGAGGCTTTGTGAGTTATTTTGTTTTGTTTTATTTGGTGTTTATTTTGTTGCTTTGGTTTGTTTTTGTTGCCGAACATCACGACTTTATGTTTTGTTGTCACAAGCTGTCGTCTGCAGCTTAGTTTTTTTTATAACTGTGTTTCTCTGTAAGTCTCACGAAGATTCTAGGCTAACGTTTTCCTTGACTGTTATTACAGTAGTGGCGACAAGGGAAGTCATAAATCTTACATTTGTCACGATCTTGTCACAAGCATCCACGTCGCGTGACTTAAAATTTCATTTTCTTACGCTTCGTTGCTCTCTTTCTTTCTCTCTTTTCTCGCGCTTGCAGGAACATACACACACGCGAGCAAAGGTGAGTGCCCCACAACCGACTAACCAAAATCACATAACAGATGTTGTCTATTAACTTCCTGTCTGTGGGGACAATTATTATATTCCTCTAGCAATGAAAGATTGTTGTGCTCTGCTCTGTAACGCGGTCAGGCAATGAAGCCAGTATGGCAACCTGTCTGCGCAATAAACACTAATTTATCAACTCAGCTTCACTTTTGAGAAGAGGTCATCGCACTGCAGAGCCCCAAAGCACTTGACTCTATTTCGCTAAGTGGTCTTCTTAACCTAAGACAGTATGATGTGTGAATAAGAAAGCCTTTAAATAGGGCTTCTGCTAAGGCTAAATTCTTTGGGGTCCCAGGGACCCCTTCTTCATATTTTTAAGCGGTCTCTGTTCTTCGCCCAAATATGAATGGGACCACATTGACGAAAATTGAAGGGGTCCTCCGAACTTTTAATGCGTACTGTACGCAATTTTTTGCGTAAGCAGAAGACCTGCTTTAAACAAGTGGAGTACGTTAATGCGAAAAAAAGCGCAAAACCTCGAAACCGGAAATCAGCAGTCACGCATGCGTAGACACGTCTCGTGTGTCTCCATGCAGTGATCTACAGAGGATGTTAATTTAAATTTACAATTATATGTCTCTCTTATCTCTATTTCTCCCACACCACAACCCCATCCACCCCACCCCACCCCACCCACACACACGCACGCACCATCAAGTCAGAGGTGTCCGTATGCATGAATGGACAAATTATTTTTTTTTAAAATCAAGAACTCACTGAATGGTTGTGGAGGTGGAGGAGGCTTGTAAACATTCCATGCCGTAGATTCCAAGTGGAACCACCCTCCCATTGACTTCAGTTTGGCTCTGCCAACAGAAACACACACACCATGACGACCACGACGATATAAATACATGACACGCACTTCCGAAGAAGGAAAAGGAAGGGAAGAAAAAGAAAAAAGCAAGTAACAACAATAAGCTACTACTGCTACTACCCCAAGCAAAGAACTGTATACCTAATAGTACCAAACCACTGTCAGTGGCATTAACAGAACGAACAGCAACAACATTAAACTAACAGCAGTGGTTCTTCCAGGTGGAGTAACTCTACTTGGAAGAGAAAAGGGAATTTAAATGATAGCGGTTGCGGTTGTGATATATCGTGATACATCAACCAATAAAAGAGGTGAGATGATGTGGTGAGAACTTGACGAAGGCCTCTTCCTTGGACGCTGGGAGAAATTTTCGTTCACCTCTTCAACACCATCCCGTCTGCCTAACGACAATGATTGATTGTTTTGATATGAAAAGTTCAAGACTGTCAGACAGGCTTAGTCGTCCGTTTTCGTTAAAAAGACAAAGTGAGGGATACTTACACGAATTTTATGGTGGATTGTGCGAGGGCCTTGTCATCCGGGTACCATAGGAAGGCTGCCCCAGCGCGGGAGGAGGCCTGGAAGCTGACGAGTCTGGGCTCATGAGGAAACTGTCTCTTGAGCAGATCCGTCATCCTCTCCTCAAAGCTTCCCACTGTGTCGTCGGATGCCGTGTACATGTTACACTTCATTGACGATGTCCCGGGGGCAAACCGTGGTAATACCTTTAACAAAAAAACACTTTATTTTGTGCTCTGAAGATATGTAAGCCATGATGATGGTTAATCAAGGAACGTTTTTCAATAGAAATAATAGAAAGTATAACAGAAGCCCATTCCTGATCCATCCTACTGCTCTTTATCATGTATGTAGAAACAAAGTAGAAGTGTGCTTCCCAACTTCTCAGCCTACCCTTCCTGGCATGACACTTATGTCAATAATACCCATATGCCACGTCCCTAACTCATGTCAATAATACCCATATGCCCCTTCCCTAGCTTGGGTCCATTATACCCACATGCCACGTCCCCAGTTGTGTGGTTGCTACAGGTGGAGGTTGTTGCGCCCCGGCGACAGGCTCGAGCTCGATCCTGGGAGCCGCGGGGAAGGGCGGAAGATCTGGCTCTGCCCATAGCGCGAAGTCCGTGAAGTTGAAGCCACCCAGGCGCGGGTGAGAGGGCAGTATGGAGACTACAACATTGAGACAGACGAGGTGGGTTAGACAATAATGTTAATGTTGGCAATAAGGGGTTAACGAACGATACAAGATGTCAGCTGTAGTTAGTGCAGAGACTTGTGATGTGTGTGTGTGGTTATTCTGAGTTTGGGTGGAAAGGGTAATCTTGCATTTAGTAAGTTACGTGTGGTTATTTTTATATGTGTCGGGTGAGTGAGAGAGAGAAAGACAAAAGTGTAGTTATGCGAGTCCAAGACAAAGGCTGCTTTGTTGGATATTTTCGTTCTTCGGCGTGACTGATGATAAAGGAACACCACGTCAGAATGCAATGTGGCAAGAGGAAGTGTATGACAATACACCGACATTGTGACGCTCAACGGACATACGTTACTGCGGCGACCATGTCTCTGCGCGAGGTAGTCTGGACGAGATGTGCTCGCACGCATCCGTTCGTGTGTGTGTGCGCGCTTGCTTGCTTGCTTTTGTTGACGTAATTGCAGATCTCTCTCTCTCTTTTCTTTCTCCCTCTCTTGCACACACACCTCCTTTTCTCTATTTCAAATATATTTGAATTGTATGTTTCTTAATGTACGGTCCAAAGTCATCAATCAACCGTTACACAACAAGAGTGTACAGAGACGTGTATATATTTTTAATACCTGTAACAAAATTCGAGACTAGCATTATTAAAAAACTGTATATTAATAGATTGAGCAAACGTTATATTCTTGTTTAAGGACAAGTGGAATTACGGAAGGATTGTAGCTTCTATTTACCACGTATTTACCTTGATGGCACTTATTCAGAAGCAGTTGGTTAAACCCCAAAAACTGTATCTAGTCTTCGTAGATTTCAAGAGAACTTTCAATCCTATAACTAAGGAAAATTTTCAAACTGTATTGCAGTATATAATAATAGCACCCTTGGGAAAATATTAAGAGCTATCAAAAGTATGCATGAAGTTGATAATGCCAGAGCACGGGTTGGTGGGAATCTGAGTACTTCAGCTGCTCAAGAGGACTAAAGCAAGGTGAATTTGCAGTCCTGTTCAATTCTCTCTGTTTATTAACGATTAAACAAATGATATAAATATTTTGTCTTATTGCCAAAAGCGTAAATCTTACGGTAAACAAAAGTAGTAGCTTTTAGTGGTATTGTTGCGAAAAAAGAAAACTGTTTATATGATGGGAGAAAGCTTGAGATTTTTCGCTTATTTAACTGGGGAAAGCTTCTGACTACATATTTTTTTCTCATATGACATTCTATATTATGTTGAGTGCGTTTCATACGTGTTTCATACCCAGAGGCAACCTTATAAGATATATAGATCGGCTTCATTGAAATATATCAGATATATAAATATTTGTTTCCATCATTTACTTTCCTTCAGTCATGGGCGAGAGCCTGCGATGAAGAAAGTTCTTTTTCTTCTCTTTCTTCCTTTTATAGAACCCCAGCCAATGATTAATGAGAACAACTATACACGTTCAGAGCTGAAGAATTATGGTCTGCTCTCTCTCACACACACACCATAGCCATGTAAGCCTGTCTAGAGACATCTGTAACCAGCCTTCATGACACCCGCATAAATCACCAAGGTGTCTGCTCCACTACTGTGACGATGTACTGTATCGTGATACGTGTGCACTCTATGAACAATACCAGACATTCGGTGAGAAAGAGAGATTGAGAGGGCCAACAAACTCAATTTAATATCTATTTTCATCATTGATGGATTATTATATAACAATTTATAGACAAACGGACAAGGAGACCAAAAAAAAAGGGGGGACACAAGGTAAAAAGAAAAAGAAAAGAAACTAACCAAAGAAGGAGGAACCAAAGTAGTTTATCGTTCACATTATTTATCAGTAACGTTAACAACTACCTGAGATGTTGATAACCTTCGGTTTCTTGTCATATGGAACACCTCGAACTACGGTCATCTGAGGAATTGCTTAAACTATGTTGCAAGATGGCGAACATTTCGAAATATTTTTTTAAGCGCGTTGTATTAAACAGAAGAAAGCTGTAAAACACGAAACACACCCTTGTTGCGGCATAAGTTAGATTTTGGAAATAGGAAAACATACAAAGTTTGTTTAGGAACTACTTGCGAAATATTGAGCTGAAGAATATGTTTGTGAGCACAGGCAGATTAGCTCTGTACATATAAACAGAGACGAGAAAAAGTGCATGACCCTTCGCTGCGTTTTCAAAGCACGTGAAATTTTGTTGTTCCGATGCTTGCTCTTGTCTGTATTTAACTTTTGTGTGCAGGTACTGATTTTTTTTTTTTTTAAATATCATGGAAAGTACTAGGAAAGAGGGTCTACATCGAGACCGGCAGGTAAGCGTCAAGGCGAAAAAGAAGAGAGGAAGAGAAGTGAAGAGTGGGGGGATGGACGGAAAGAGATAATTAACGATATTCCTGTGTTTGAACACATAGCTGACAGCCACTTTCTACAATATAATCTTAGTCTCAAATGATTCTTTACAAAGGATTGCGACTCGTCTGACCTTCAATGGGATAGCTTCTCCTAACGAGCCCAGAATATGACCTGGTGTAGATCTTGAATGGACTGGCGTTGACGCCCCAGTTGGAGGGTGCCGTGATGAGGTATCGACAGTGGCTGCTTTGCACCTGGGGGTACATCATCGCGTGCGACGGCATGGGTGGCATTGACATTGGTGGAGGCGGAGGGCCTTGTCCCAGAGAATCAGGTACCAGGAAGACCAGCGCCACCAGAGCGGTTAGAAAATGCGCCATAACTAACAGTTACCTCCCTTGTTTGGTAAGCTTGACGGTCGTTCGGCGACTATCTCCCCACTTTGGTTACTTTCCTCCAGGCAGGTTCCAGCAGCCTGCACGGTCGACTCAGGGCCTGGTGATATGCGTGGGAGCGGACTGAGTTGATGTACCTCCTCGGGGATCACAGGTGTGCGAAGCCGCGGAGATGGCGTGGAGTGATGGGGCTACGGGGAGGGATCTTGCTGTCGTGTACCTGAGATGCATACCTTACCGGGGCCTCTAAGCTCCGCCTCCTGTCTGGACGCAAGTCTTCGTCAACTTTTCTGGCGAACGTGTTCATCCGCGTTTCCCTCTCTGAGTACGATGACATATGCGTTTGCTGGCGATCACGAAGTGTCCGTATTATATCTTACCTAGTGCTAGACACTTGAGGTTTATTTATAAGACTCGGGGGGTGTTGCAATAATTACTAAAAATATTAATCTCGCCGAACGGCATTTAAAACGTGTGTGTGTGTGTGTGTGTTCTTTAAATCAGTATACTAAAAAAGCTCCTCAGCCCTAAATAGGTCTTGCATTATATACATACCAAAAAAAATGTGCTTAAATTAAAAGTTGGTTCCCCTTTTCGAAACTTTATGGAGTTTAAACATTAAAGCATAGAGCAGGGGTGCCCAACCTACGGCCCGCGGGCCACATCCGGCCAGCTCATTTTAACCAGACACAACATAATTTCATCTTCAACATCATGATTCTGGCCAAACCATGTTCTGGCCCGCGAGATTTTAAACCATGTCCCGTTTGACCCTCGGGCGAAAAAAGGTTGGGCACCACTGGCATAAAGAGTACGGCGATTAATACCCGAAGGTACCACCAGCCCAGAGATACATTCATTACCCCCATCCCCAGTGCATATTTATTGTGCGTTTATTTCTAGTTGCTCCATCTACTTTAAGGGAATTCCGTTCAGAACTTGATTGTGCTTTTCCTGCCGTGTCCTGGCTTCTATAACAGATGCCTCGGTGAGCTGCTACAGACGAAGGTGACGAAAAGCGAAACAAAGTCACCACTATCACTGAAGCCCATTTTTCAACTCAAAAACATCTTTAGCTGAGTTTTGTCTCAGCGTCTGTCACTGTTTGTTTCCTTTGACCCCATCCCTGACCCCCACCCAGCACTCGTCGTGCGGTCTCAGATGTTGTCACGACGCTATACATCATACTTACGTAATCATCTAAATTTAGCCTCATGTTCTATTCTTGGCTACTTTGCTATCTTCGTACCACGAACTTAGATCCCTATCTACGTCCATGTTCGTACATTTTCCAAAGCTGGAGACCGCCTCTTATATACCCTGCCTGTGTGTGAGTCCATGCGCGTGTGAACTCGTGTGACCTTACCTCCTTGTTTCCTCTGATTACTGGAGACAGATCGTTAAAAGGAATGCAACTTTCGCGATTGGTGGTTTGTTTGTTTTTTTTTGGGGGGGGGTTTCTTTTTTGTTTTGTTTGTTTTTTTTAGTAGTATTCTCCCCTGAACTACGGGCAGACGATCGAGGCGGTGGACAGGGCAGTCTACCCTAATGCAGTGCAACAACAACAACAACAACAACAACAACAACAACAACAACAACAACAACAACAACAAGAATAAAAGCAATCGAGCTTTGAATTAAAAAATTATGTAGACGACATGAAGCAGCTAGTTATTAAAGGATGATGGTAGTTTAATGCAGTTAACTGTTTTCAACCCAACAGTATATGGATTCATCGCTCAGACAGATCGAGTACTTTTAGAAATGTTAACTCAAGAAATGTAAATAAGGAAAATAGTCATAGGATTATGCTTTAGCTTAAATTTGTATAGAGGCAGTAAGTTACAAGTCGGTACAGTACATTATAAAAAAAAAAACGCGCGAGAAAGATTATTCTGACGATGATCAATAACTTAAAAAAAAAGACGCCTTCATCAGAAACACATATCGAAAAACAGTCGATTGATAAAGAACAATCAATTAGTCTTCTTTTCTCATTAAAAAGTCTTCACATTATATCCCCAAAGGAGACGGCAAATTTTGAAACGAATCATTAAAAGAGATATACGTACTTAACTGCAATTTTTTCATACAAAAAAGTGCAATATAATATACACGTTGTGGGAACTTAGTTGCCTTCTCCATTAATTACTAATTTAATTTTAATTATTAAACTGTGATAATGAATACCATCGATGGCGTTAAATCCAAGAAATATATAGCATCATATATCAGTCTACAAAGCAGGATTTTAGATTCGACAATTAGTCAGTTTCTTCCTCGAATTAATCTTGTGATTTCATTGTCAACTCGATCTGTATCTGTCTCATCTCATTTGAAGGAAGCTTATTCTATTGAGTATAATTGTGTGGCGTCAGTGTATATAGGGAGAGCTAGAATATTAAGACCATATAAGAGTATATAGTTGTTTCATTATTTCGCTGCACTGACGCAACCCATTAATAAACCTGACTCAGATAAACCGAAAGATCGAGGATTGACAATAAAATTACAGCTGGAAGAGTTCATGGCAAACTTCAACCCGAAAGAAACCAGGTACGCCTCTCTCGGTTTTGTTAATAAGATGGTTACCGTACGCCTCTTTGAAATGTATCATCTGTTGGGGGAAAAAAAAGATATAGTATCCAACAGCGAGAAGAGAGACTGTTGATTTAGTAGCGAGTGATGGAAACAAAGAGAAGGGGATAAAAACGTACTCCTGCTTCTGTAACTGTTACAGTTCCAGAAGATAACGCATTCCTGTTAACTAAAGATTCCATCATTTCTACATTCTTAAATGGCTGGGGTGCCAGAGTCGCGAAATCGATCGTCTGCAACTCAGTCGAGCGAGATGAGAGAATTGGGGACTGTTATTGTGTGCCTCCTATTGGTGACATGTATTCAGTCGGAAGAGGAGGTTTCGTATGAGACTGAAGAAAGGAAGCCGTGTACCTATTTCTGTAAGTCCTGTTTATTTTCTCTATTACTATGTGTTTTTCTACATTATTTATTATGTCAAAAAATATATTTATCCAATTATATTTGTATTTCAGGTGTAAAAATTTTAGTGAAGATCTCATAGAGCAGTGGTTCTCAAAGTGTGGTCCACGGACCACTAGTGGTCCGCGAGCATAAGTCAGGTGGTCCGCGGCTGACAGTCGTAATGTGTCAGCAAAGTGATGTTTAAAGTGATGCATTCCTCGCATTAACATTTTAATTACAAAGAACGAGGTATGTAGTTTTATGTCAACTTATTACTATACTACTTCTACAAAAGGACATTTAGTTTTGAATTAAAATGAAACAAATGCGGCAATTTAAATTTGAAATTCATAGTACAGAGTTATTTTTAGGCCTTGGTGGTCCACCATATTTTTTACTTAGGCCATGGTGGTCCACCATAGTTTTTACTTAAGTAAAGTGGTCCGCGGTCCGAAAAACTTTGAGAACCACTGTCATAGAGATTAAAAATCTCACCAAGGGATGATTACCTTTGCTATTGTGTTTTCGTTTTCATTGTTGTGTTTTCTAGTTAGGTTGTAACTGTTTTTCAACTAAACGGATGATGATAAACGTCGCAAATCATTATACTAAGGGAGGCTATAGTGTTAAAATCGAGTATATTTTTCGTAGTTATTTCCCTTATCTAAACAGTTCAAAGACTTAAGTCGTTAAGAAAAAAAATTCTTAAATTAGATTTCATTATTTATAAACTAAATATCTGTTACCTAGTTCAGTATATTTTGTAATTTTGTTTGCCATATACACATAATCTGCATAAAGGAATTAGGAATATTACTTACGTGAACATTAATTCATTAATGAGCTGACAAGAATAACAGCATTTATGCATCCTTTGTTGCATATTTCAAACTTATATAGACACAAATCTTTTTTTACAGATAGTGACAGGGTTGCCAAACCTGAGGGTGGTCTCGTCAATTGTTCGTGGTATTCAAACCAGGCATGCTGCAAACGAACAGAGGTTACATCTGTGTTTTCTAACATAGAACCTCTGCATTCAGCAACAAGAGCTTGTCGAAATCAGCTTAACTATCTCATGTGCTTTTTTTGCAGCCCTGATCAACATTTGTGGTATATAGACCAGTAGGTATCAGTTACTTTGATTTTTGTGTGTGTTCATCCTTGTGTGTGCATTCATGCATGTGTGTGAGAGAGAGGAAAAAAGTGTGCATATGTGTGTGAGACTGATGGTATTAGGAGCATTTAAATAACAGACTTAAAGCAGATTTATGAGTTAAACAAAATGAGTTTCACAGGTCATGTGTTATTTAAGATTGTTCTGCGCCCTTGAAAAGTGCCCAAAATGCATAGCAATTTTATATATATATACTCTGTGTATACACATGAACACCTCAATGCATCTTGCTGTAAAGATAACACTTAAGCAGTAAACTTAACAAAGACCTTTGCGATAGGCATTCAGCTTAATTTCATAAATGTCAGATGTAAGAGAGAATTCTTATAAGTTTTCTATCCTCCAGTGCAGGATCTTGTTTTGTCTATCACGATATGTATTGTCTTGCAGTTAAATTTGTATAAAACAGATCAGTCCAGTTATAGAATTAGGCTGGTATGGTTGCTTTACTGCACTAATGGTTTGTTGTTACTGACTCAGTGTTACCAATAATATTTATAGAACTATTTTTCATCATCCTTCTGCATTCTAGGTGATTTACTCTAAAAGATGCTACACAACTGCTATTCTTTGCAGGAAGCTGCGAGTTTGCGCAAAGTACTGTAAATCTCTCTATGAAGACTGTCGTAATGCTGGTGTTGGCAATCAAATTATTGGTGAGGCTCTTGTCAGATACAGAATTTGAAAATTCTTCAATAGAATTGTATACTCTCACACATACACATGAACACACAGAGTATTACTGCATAAACTGAAAGCTTTGCCAAACTGCTGATTTTCTGTTGTTACTGTGATGCATTAGTCTGATGTAACTAACATTTGAAAGTCAGTCTAGCCTTTTGATCTCATACTGAGTTTATATGACTATTTTAATTTTCAGAGGTATCATGTTTTGTTTTGTTTACTTTCACCTCAGGAAAAGAATATTCTAATGGATCTGCATTTTGTGAAGCTCAAAACTTCGAAGTTGTTGAAGGAGCCAGCTGCTTTGAGTATGATCCTGATGTCTTTGGAATTGGCACCTTTCTAATACCAACTGCTTTGTACATGTTTGTTGGCCTCCTGGTAGTTCTGTTATTAAAGTAAATATTCACTTTCATATAGCCATATAAAAGACATTCCTGTACATAGATGCGCAAAAGCAGTTTAAAATAAGATTATTCTGTTTCAGTTAATGAGTACAGTATTTTCTAACAACGAATGTTCATTTAGTTCTACATAAATGCATGAAATGCCAGGTCAGAAAAAAAAACATAAAAACAAAAAGGTAATATTGCAAAGATGAATGCTGATTATACGAATGTTGTTATCATTATTTCATTCTACAAATTAACCTGGCAGACATATCAATGGCTGTCAGTGTCTAGAAGTCAGGATTATAACACTGCCATTTAAGAAGGACAATTTGGATAACATCTTACAGACTTTGTAGTACATGTATTTATTATGTCTGATTTAGGTGTTCTTTGTAACATTTGTTTTTGCTTTTTTTTAATCTACTTAAATTTTTTACTACCCTCTCAGCTTCTTTTCTTTGGATGCAATTACATATTTATATTCTGGACAATGATTATGATTATTTTTGAAAATGAAGGTTTATTTCATTGCCATTTTTTATGATGTGTGTTGAGCTGAATACAAGTGGCGGTTTTTTTTCTATGTAGATATTCAAATGACCATTGGATGATGTTATTTGTGTAACAGCTAGGGGCGGTGAGGGTTGCTTAAGCAATAAGCATCTCACCACAATACTAAGGATCAAACACTGTGGTGGGTATAGCTGGCTTTAATCTTACACTGGTTGATGTTTCCAACACAAGTGAAACGTTCACAAAAATACTCAAATTCCTGGGTAGGGTAATTCTCATACCTGTGCAACTCTCTCTATATATATAGCCTTTGTCCCTTGCCACTCCACCCTCTTAATGCTCCTACCCCGAATATTTTAGAAATAATAGAAAGAGAAAGAATAGGGGGGCATCTTTCTTGATCTGAGGTCACAGGTGGCTAGCCATGAGGTTAGAGAATCCAGAGGAGATCAGAGCTGACACCTCCTCCCCACCCATCTCTCCCTTCTCTGGAAAAAACCTTAGGAAAAAGCACAATGACCTAACATTTGTAAAGGCAAAGGTAAGTTTGGGATTATCCTTTTCAAAGGATGCACACATGGTAATTTCATAGATTTAAGTGGTGAAAGAATTTAGTATTTAATTTATTTTTAGTCTTGTAGCCAATGCATGTATATGCTGTAGATATTCAGCAGAAGTACGTGTAGGGTGCAGTGACTTATTTTCTTTCTAACATGTATTTTGAAGTAATATAATTTTGTATTTGTTTCTTAGTAAAGTTAAAACCAAAATCATTTTTTTTCATTTGTATTGATGTTCCTGAATGTGACCAAGTTGAATTCTACTCTTCAGATGAATCCATATATGTGGAGAACATATTATCTTATAAGCACAATTTTAATAACATTACCCATACATTGGCTGGTACAAACTGACAAGTGGTTCGTATCTCTTATTACTCATCTTTTGGGGAACAGCTGGATAGACGAAGTGGCTAACAGATCATGCTGCTTTTGTCTTCTGTTCTCATTTGCTAACCACTTCTTCCTCTGTCCAACTTGGTGTTGACCATCCCTCCTTAAAAGTACTGCGAGGGACAGTTTTAGACAGAACACTGTGCCATGCATGGCCGAACCAGACAAGCTTGCCCACTTGGGCCACTTCATTAATTGTTGGGACATTTATGAGGTTCATGTCTTACGAAAGCGGCGACCGTGCTCCACAAGTCATTATAAATTAACGCTCCCTGTACGAAATATTTTGTAAGACATCAATTTATTTCAGATACGAATAAGAAATTTAAATTACCACTGTTCAATTTTCATGAAAGCAAAAGGATTTGTTTTATTTCTTGCGCTTTTGAGAAAAATCTCCGTCTATATATGGCCTCTGAACACTTTCTCTGGTACCGCTATTACTCTTTCCCAGTCTGTCTACCATGGAGTAACACACCATGGTCTTTTGAGAATCATGTTAACTCAGTCTACGAGTCCATTTTTCTTGAAATGTGTAGGAATAGGAAAATTTACATGGACAGCTAGTTACATTAATGTAATGTAATATTCAAATGTCACTGAAATTAAAAAATCAATTAAGTATATGAACATTGAATACCTACTATACAAATATTCAAAAAATAAAAGTCGTGTTATAAAGCAAGTTATGATGGAAGAAGGGTATGTGTAATTGCTGCAAGAACATGAAAAATGTCCACCAAAAAGTGATGCTTAGCATAAGATCGAAAGTTAAAGCGGTTTGCTTGATTACACACTTAAAACTAAATCGTACAAATATCGGTAAATTTTTCATTTGGCATAGTACGCGGATATGATAACCATGTCGAAATGGGTTAAATTTCAACGTAAGATTCCTCTCTAAATGTGTCTGATCCAAAAGACAACCATATTAGGGTCGCCTCCCAAAGATAGTATCCAATTAACGTCACCACCAGCCCTCAATTAACTGACTTTGAATTGTTTATTAAGTTCCCTGGGGAACCGCGAAAAATTGCGCATGCCGACCACGAGGGTCGTCAACGCGGGGTATTGGGGTTAGTTTTCAACAAGCAATAACCACGCCTCGGATAAACCTCATCGGCTATGGTACCGCCACTGCGCAAAGCTAACGACTATAGGCGTCACCAGCGACTGCCTCAAGGGCTTATCTGTAAAATGGCTGGTGTTCATTTCTCCAGCATTTCATT
>SRHC01001842.1:545648-583659 GCA_004794325.1 Pomacea maculata | reverse complement strand
AAATTTGTAGCCGGCTACAGTAGCTGTAGCTAGGCTACAGCTACTCCCCATCCCTGATTATAGTGTATAATGGCTAGGTTGATTGCTGGTTGTCTCATCCAGGTCCTGAAGACATGAAGGACCATGCCTTTGACACAATGCCTCCTCCAAGTACCAGACAGGAGGAGGAGGAGGAGGAGGAAGAAGAAGATGTGGAGGAGGAAGATGAAAAGGTAGAACTCATTTTTGTTTTAAAATGATGGGGTGGGGGGAAGCAGATGATTTTCTTACTTGCAGCTTTCATTAATGTATGTTATTGCTTAATATTCAGGACTACACAGAGATGATTCAAGATGTTCTGGATGAGTTGGTGCAGTCAGTGGAAAATGTTTATGACGACCACTTTACAGAATCAGATGAGTCACCACAAATCAAAACATGTGATGCTGAGACAAATACAGAGGGAGAGTATAGAGTCCATGAAAGCAAACGAAGATCACACCACAGTGTTCGCAACAGTACCATAAGACGTTCACAGACTTTTTCACCTGCCTGTCACCATGGTGCAGACTACATTTGCAAAGTAATCTTTGATCTTTTATGTCTGTAGTTGTCATGATCTGTTTAATTGTGTATTATTTAATTGTTCCCAATGTGAAAACTTTTTTTTCATTCCTGTGATGATCGGAAGCGATGTAAAAGATTTTCTTTATTCTTTGCTTAAGAATGCAAGATAACTAATAGTTTTAACTAGTCTTTAAAAAAAATTGTGTTGAGGGCAGACTTCATGGTCTTATTGATGTTAGACTAACATGTTAACCTGCACTCTAATGAAATTATAATACACCCAGAACTATATAATTAGAGTGCTGGGTAATGATACAGGGAGATATTAAATCTGCGGTGATCGTGCTTTACTGTTTTATGGATGTTGTTCAGCATAGTGAGCTTGCCTGTTGGCTGGGAGAATGTGCTATGCAAATTTATTTAATTGTTAAGTACTATTTGTTAAAGTACAAAATGTGTTTAGTTATGTTCTGTGTATATCGGTTTATTCACATTTAAGGTTATTTGTGTTCAATAGCTTAATCGCAGTGATAGTGACAGCTCTATGCCTCTTTACAAACGAGGACCATTCCAGAGAAATACAATGGAGCGCAAGAGTCTGCGATGGAAGAAGGTACATACTTCAGCACAAATTGTTTTAAAGTAAAAGATTCAGCCATTACACACTTAGTTCACTAACGCTTATGAAAACATGAGTTACTGTGGCAGTTTGATGGATTAATCATTGGGTCAAGCCATTCTTTTTTTAATTATTTTCATCTTTGCTACGTTCATACCAGTCTGTTGTCACTAAAGTACTTGTCTCATTACCCTGTGCAAGTGAACATTTTTTTTGGTTATCATTTCATGTAAAAAAAAGTGTTTGTAGCACTAAAGTTGAATGTTGTTTGTCTTCTACTTTTTGCAGATGAATGGACTGGCAATTGGTGGACCAGGAGGGACAGCCCGGCTGCCCGTACGCACATCATTGGACTTGGAGCTTGATCTGCAGGCTTTCCATACTCGCTTATCATGCTTGCAAGATGAGATAGCTCGTCTAAGGCAGCTCAAACAGCAGCTGGAGGGGGCCAAAAAGAGAGGTGAATTCATTCTGTTCTTGTTGAGCAAAGTGCTGCCCTCCTTATTCTCAGTACTGAGATGGGTGCATTCCTGTGTCATCATTTCAGTGATGATGGAAATATTTGTAATAGTAACTATTATCAAAACCCTTGTCAGAGTCTAATACTTTCATAATATCTCACAGCAGGAAGAATTTTATTTTGGTAGAGTAGGTGTTTTTCATGAGGTTTCCTGGTTTCCTTGGACTCTTTCTGTCCATCAGACCTTCGACGATCATGGCTTATCTGACATGTTAGAAAGTGCAGCATGAATGTAGAGGTTGATGCATTATTTTTCATAATATATAAGATCAAATTTGAGAGGGATTGTAAAATCTTACATATTATGTAAGATCAAAGATAAATTGATTTTGTAGGAATCAGGGTTAAAGTAGTGGAAAAGTGCACCCTTAAGTATTTTCTCACTTTCCCTCTCCTCTTTCTACATGAACAGGGGAAACAGAATTGCCCAGCTGGCTCGTGGATAATGAGCAGTTCAACAGTTTGATAGTGGAGGCAGACAAACTGGTGAGAAGCAGCAGGCACTTCCTGCAAGGTTTCTTCTAATCTTACCCTTTTGTCACTTCATTCCTGGGGAGCAGAGGTTTTGAACAAAAGATTGAACAGCAAATAATAGGTCACATAGCCTCTACGTGCCATTATTAATATTAGCTTTCTGTGTAAAACATGTTTGACATTTCAGCCTTGACACTCTAGAAGTGTAGACTGGATCTCTGGGATAGATATTATGGTATGTCAAAATGCTGTATTGTAGGGGCATGAGTATGATGTGATCTTAAATTATTAAATATTACTTTTTAACATAAATATTTGTTTCTACAATCTGCAAATAACAAAAATGAACAGAATGGAGATTAAATGGCTAGGATATTTACAAAAATGGGTTGCCACACCTTTTTTCTTAATTCTTACATGATCAGCAAGCAAGCCATACAAACTACTTATGTATTTTATATTTTTTGTTTAAATGTATAGACTTTATTATTATTGAACAAAATGTCTTTACATTTATTGCAGCGCCCAAACCGCAAGATATATGTATCCAAGCAGGATAGAAGAGCAGAGCACTTGATGAAAAAGGTGACTCGTGATGTTCAACGCATGCGCCAAGATTCTCAGAAGTCTCGGGCATTGTCATTCAGGTATGTTCTAATATCTTTATGTACATAGTTGCTCGTGTGTTGCTCGTTATGATTATTCGACCCTTACACTACCTGTCATGACCATAATTCTTTATCACTTCCAGTATTTGAATGTTGCAGTCATGTTGACCCTGACTTTTTGTGTTCACAGAGAAAAGATGGCATTCTTTACAACTGTCAACGTCAGTGTGCCAGTAGTGCCTCATGAGACGGCTGTAGACAGGGAAGAACGGGCAGGAGAGGAATTTTTTAATGATGACCGTATAGGAGAGGAGGTGTGAAGTGTATTTTTCATCTCCAGGACTGTGGACCTGCAATGCTTACAAGTTAAATTTAAAAGAACAAAGGCCCTTCCACCTATATGAAGTTACTGTGCTATCAGATATGCAGGAGAAGCTGTCATGGTTCATGAAAAACACATTTGCCAGCAGACTAACCCCCCAAGATAGTCTTTGGCATATTGAGTCCTCAAGGATCCAAGACTGGAGACGAGTGCTGCAGATGAGAGCATGGCCTTGCAGAAATATCAGTATATTTTGGCACAATCTATCTGAAGAGGAGTGTCTTCATTGTACTAAATGTCTCTGTAGCCAATGGTTGACTTTGCACTCGCAGAAGTAGAGGCAACTTTCTTGGGATTTTGTGTATGTTTGCTATTTTTGCTTCCCTGTTCACTGGCTGTGCCATTTTTGCATCACAGAATTGAATTCAAGGAGAGTTTTATGGTCTCCACAGTTTAATTTCTTGCATTTTGAAACTTTGTTGACAGCACTTGTTGCCCTCCCACCTGCACTGAAGGTGTCCCTGTATATACATGCTAAGAAGGGGAACTTCATTCTCTGTAACTGCATTATTGACAGATGCAAGACAAAGCCGGTGACTTAGGTAATTGGAACTACTGCTGCTGCAGGTGCTCATCACAGACTTCTGTGCATAATGCAGGGTCACTTCCTACTAAATTTGTTTCATGTGTGTCCTTGTGAAAGGCGAGGGTTGATTTTGGGAGGACAAGAGAATGCCGTGGTGAGCCGTGAGGAAGACTTTTTAAGACCATGAAAAGCATGGTATATAAAAGTGCCCTAATAATTGTTATTAGCATGTTCAGCATGCCTTCCACAAGTGACATTTAAAATCTGGACCTGAAATATCTTTGACTTGACTCTCTCTGCCTCCTGGGAAGACAAGGGAAAAAAATGACTATGGGAGTGAGGTGTAAGTTTTGCAGTTTTCAGATTGTGGTTTTTTCCCCCCCCCCTCCTAAGTTAAAAGAAAAAAATATAGAAAGCAAAAATTGTGGGTAATCAGAACAATTTCCATATCCAGAGTGCCAATAACAAAGAATCTGGTGAAAGAACAACATTCATGTGTTTCAAAATAAGAAGCAAGAGGTGACAGGCAGTCTTGCCCTTGTATGGCTTGAAAACTGGGTGGAACAACTAATTTTTGGCTTGAACCTTACTTTCAGTGACTGAGATTTTTGTAAGGTTTTCTTTTTCAAATTATTCAAAGCAGATATATTTTGTGGCATTCTTGTCATAGATTTGGTAATTAGTCGCAATATTTGTTGTAGTTATTTGCTGTGAAATGCAGTATATTCTAAAGCTTATTTATTAATTTATTTATTGTTAGGCTATTTGAATTTTTTTCCCTCATGCCACAAATCCCAGAGAGAGAGTTGGCTGTTGTCTGGGTTAAACCTTCAACAGAAGCACTTGGGAAGGACTGTCCATATGACTAATCACAGTTCACCTTTGACTTTGGATTTTCTGAGTGGGGAAGGGGGTGTAAGGGATGTTTTAGGATGGAAACTTTTTTTATGTGATATTGTCAGATATTTTTTGTTACAGGTTTTATAGAAAATTTGTGAAAAGTTGGGTTAAGCAATTTCTCAGATGACACATAATCACATCATTTTTTTTTTTTTAACTATATTAAAAAAAGAAATGCATACTTTGCCTTTTTGGAAATTTCATTAATGTTATTGTACTTTCCAGACACAAGTTCCACCACGTCTTTGATAACACCATCTTAACACCACACTTGTTTCCCCCATCCGTTACCACCCACTCCACAAATTTTGTAGTTATATGTTAGGAAGCTGTCATCTCTTACAGCCACTACTGTCTTCTTGCAGTCTGGCAGTGTAGCGATTAGTGCCTGTCACCAATATCCTGAGGGGCTGTCTTGGGTTCAAATTTTGTATTTTTTCTGTGCGTGTTGCACCTGTTTATAGAGCTGGCAGTGCTGCCTTAGTTGCTGACTTGCGTAAAACCAGTTGTCCCCCACAACCACCACTGTCTTCTCTGTGCAAATATACCTGATGCTCCCATCTCAACACCAGTTGGTGGATTGTTTGTCATTTAATGCAAGCAGTGCCACCTTGGTTTTCCTGCAACAAGTTGGGTCCTCATGTACTTTAATTTTGTCGTTTAATTTTCTCAGTGTTTATTTGAGCGTGAATTGTACTTACAATCAAAACAATAAGCTTTCAAAATTTTTGCATGCCTTTGTTAGGCATGTCACTGAACATGATCAAAAATGTATTTATGTTAAAACAAGTCTTTGTCAGCAATATCTCTCTCCTCACTTCACCAACCTACCCCAAAGAAGAAAGATCATGAGATCCTGTTCATGGTTTTTTTTGTTTTGTTTTTTTTTTTTGATAAATGCATACTGGCATATTTCTTTTGTTTGCTGGTTTGCATCCTTCATCCAAATGGAATGCTGGGATATACTGAATATTTTCAAATTATTCAGCCATAGCATACTACAAGATTAGTGTTTTTATATCTTTCCCAAAAAATAAAAAAATGCATTTTTAAACTGCCTGACATCATCAGACTTTATCTTGTCACGATGCAAAAGAAGGTAAAATTTTAATGCCCAGTGGTTTGCAGTGTTAGTCATATTGTCTGTGTAATATGTAAATAATATGTAGATTTTCATTAAAGTATTTTTTTTAAGTTGCAATACAAAAGATTGCATTTCCTGCTTAAAGTGATGTCACTAAACTTTATGTTTGACTTGCTAGGTCTTATTCTTTACCCAGTTCTTTAACTCTTCCCACAGGTTTTAATTTTTATTCAAATCCTCTTGCTTTGTCACAAGCCTCCCCAGCTCACTTATATCCACACTTGGCTTATTGATTCATGTTTATATCAGCAGTAAGAGGGCTAGGAAATGCATGAACTATTTTAAGGGCACACGTATATATACAGTTATGCACCTTCATTTCCAAAGTTGCCTTGGAGGTCTTTTATTGCTGAGAACAACCACGTGTGCACCTCATGCCAAGTGCCATGATCCTTATCTAGACTCTAAAACAGACCATAAAAAATTAATTGTTTAGATATATAATGTGTCCATCTGAAGTAAGTCTCTTCCTGGAAGTCAAGCATAACCATTGTGGTAGTAATGTTTTTGTAAGAAGTGCATCTAGACATAAAATCATGTAACTACTTTCCTTTTCTTTAAGCAGTGTGCAGCTATGGAATGGTGCATGATACTGCAGTCATAGTGGTAGCTTTGGAAATCTGCCTGCTTCATTTGTGTTTCCAAGAAGACAAAATATGCATTTCTATTAATTTTTTTTTTTTAAGTGGAAAAGGGAACTGGTTAGTTTTCTAGGAAGGTGCATCATTTATTTCTGCTTTGCTGATTATTGAAATTGTGTGTCATTGCTAGTTATGCCTAGAAGCTTAAGAGGGCTTAGTTTGCATATGCAATGTCAAATTATTTTTTATGTGTGTTAGATCCCCAGATGTTCTTACTAAATCATGGTTTATTAATGATTCCGTATGCTGTTTCTTGCAATATCAGATTTGTGTTCCATTTTGTAAGGTATGGCTTTTTTGTGGTGGATAACTGTGGCCAACCGTATTTAGAAATTGCAGTTTGAAGCTAGGTTCCATGGGGAGAACGTTTAGTTGTGTTTATTTGTAATATAAAAATGGCCTTGATGGTTCTGATTGTTATTTGAGGTCCCTTTCCACTACTTAGTGTGTTAGAGTGTATGCATATTTTTAAAATGCCTTTATTGCACGATCCATATTTGATTGGAGGAGTTTAAAAAAGTGAAATGTGTCTGTGTACTGAATATGAACAAATGACTAAATATTAATGCAGTTCTTGTGATTTGTTGCCTTTTGGAGAGTTGGTTCGGGGTGAGTTGGAGTATTGTTGTTCCGCCATGTCTGTGTTGTAATGGGTCATATTTATTTCATATCATTGGTATCATACTCATTTGTACAGATTATCCCTCCGTCATATCATAGTGTACTACCTGCTTGGTGTGTTTTCTTTTATAAATAATTGATCGATATACTCAAATGTCTGGGTGATCGGGGATTGTTTGGGAATTTTTTTTATAAAACTGTCTTTTTAAGAAATGCTGTTGTTGGTTGTGGACAGGTGTGTGTCCTTGGCAGGACTAGTTGGTGACTAGCCCTGCTTACTTCATGATGATTGCGTTAATTATGTCAGAGAGAATTTCTAAGCAGTGTCAAGAATAGTGTTTTTGTTTTTTTTTTTTACTTGACAACTATTGCAAAAATCAAAAGGAGTGCATGATACTTTTGGGTGGTTTTTTGTTTGTTTTTCTTTGTTGGGCGGTGGGGGGAGTATGTGGAGGGGTAAGTGAAAAGTGCAAGATAATGAAGACCTGAGAGCAAGACCTGCTTTATATATGTGAGTTTTGGGAATGTGATATAGTTCTCATATATTGAAAATCTCATCTCCAAAGATATTCTTTGTTTTGTAAGAAAGCTTGTATCCAAGAAGATGCAGAGTATTTTGGGATTGTTCTTTGTCATTGTTAGAAGTGTACGAGAGTCATGCCATGGGTCAGATGAGCTTGTAGAACTCCGACTCAGTGATGGATCATCTTCACTACAACAAAGGCTGTTTTCTTGTGTGCAAGACTGAACAAAAAAAAAAAAATTATATATATATATTCTACAGGGGAAAACCTCATAATTTTAATGTCCATTTTATTGTGCTTTAATCATCCCCACAACTCACTTCATTGTCCATTTTATTGTACTTTGAATTTTGCCGTCATTTATGAATCTCTTTCTATGGCGGCCATAAGGAGCATTGCTTCTGACTGCGTTTAAGCATGTTCATGCCATCTCTGGGTTTTAACAGCATTACTCTCAAAGGTATTATTGTAACCAGTCTGCCTTTGCCTGAACACTTAGCTTTAAACTAGACGTGTTCTTGGTAGAGGTGGTTGTCTGTCAAAAGCAGCTAATAGGCTTCTTTTTCTTTTGCAGCTCTCAGGAAAACCACTTTCTCTCTGTTAAGTGAGAAAGCTTGCCCCAAAAAGACATGCTATAATTGCTGACGATGCTGTGGGCATCTTACTGGAAATATGTAGTTTGGTTCATTAACCAGTTATTCCTGCAGATATTTTATCTTCTGTTCTTTGCTGATAATGTGTCAATCCCCATCTCTTCGTCATCATTATTTGTGCACCACCAAATGAAGTTACACCTAAACAAACTGTAAATAAACAAAAATGTGAATCTGTAACAGTTTTAAAGACCTACACAAATTTTTTTAGCAGTCTTCTTAATCATTTGTTTCAACTTAAGCTCTTGTTATTTTGAACACCCAAAATTTGTGACATTTTAAAGTGTATAATATTTTGAAAAATCTTTGCATACTAGAACTTTGACTAGTTTGATTCCCAATGAGCAGTGCTTAGGCATATTTTATCAACAACTCTTTTGAAAGATGAAAAATCCGTTGGAATTTCCTTCAAATTTTGACACTCTTCTTAAATATGTCTGTTACATATGCTTGATTGGGAAAGAAAATACCTACATAAAAGTCTATGTCAGTCGCCTGTTTGACTAGAATCAGTTCTGGTCTTTTAAATGGTTCAAAGGATGAAAACTTCATAGTTTCATAGTCCTTGCCTTCAGAGAGCATGATACCTACAGAATGTGAGGATGCATAAATTGCCTATTTTCAGGAGTATTTTAGAACCTAAACTCTACCTGTTAACTTATTTGTTTTAGCTAGACAAGCATGTGGAAGGGAAAGATTACAGAGGTATTGGGGCTATGGAATACAAATTATACATTCACAGTGAGATGATGACACTTGTTCATTGAGGTAGGGCCCTTTTCCTCAAAGTATATACTGAACTGTAACGAAATTCTTTCACCATTACAAATTTGAATGTCATTGTTTCGTTTACAGCAGTGTTGACACCTCATGGGCAGTCTTGTTATCATGTGCATTTACAATGACACCTCATTGGCTTTTTTCACCCTTTGACATATGCTGAGGCTGCTCTTTTACCACCTCACTGATGCAGTCTTCGTTATTTCATTTATATTGACACATCCCTAACTTTTTTTTTACTCTTTGGTCATGCTTGGTTATATGACTTCTAATCTTACACAGGTCATTGTTACAAGGAAAGGGAGTCTGGCATTACAAGTTTTTTTTTGTGTGTGTTTACTTATACAACAAAGATATTTCAGTTGCCTTTTCTGAGTGGATGCTTTCATTGCCTTTAAAAGATGGCCAGTGTTGTAAGTCACCAAATTAAATGTATTTTGACCATGAGTATTTTCAGTTTCCAAGATAAAATTTCCTAGCAGGTTGCTGTAAGAAACCAGTCTCAACTCCATGCACTTAAGCTTGTGACTCACTCTCATGCACATTTCCACACACTATTTTTGTTTTTGTTCTCTCACATGTCATTTTAGTCCTGAAAGGATTAAAAACTACAGGACAACATCTTTTCATAGGTGACATTCACTTTATGTATTTACAGATAAATGCTAGCCTGGATTGTTGATAGATCTTTTTTGTCAGATGTACATCAGTCAAACTAACATAGATGTTTTTCCATTCTCTTTCTCTATTACAAACATGCAGACAAATGATTTATAGAACACTTTGTGAAAAATCTCTTATTATGTCTTTATGAACAGCTATTTTGTTGAGTGGTGAAGTACTTACAGACTTCTTCAAAAACAAAGTGACAATCTTGCTTAGGCAGCACTTTCCATGTATGCAACTTCCAGTTTAGCTATCCATGCTTATGAATTGAAGCATGTTTGGCAGTTGGTGGGTTTCAGTAAAATTTTCCTGTGAGGACTATGCATGTGTTAACGCACATGCTAGCTTGAAATCATTTTTCTGTGTACATAGCAAAACTGATTTAATACAGAAAACATCATCTTCAAAAAAGAACTGCCTTTTCTGCTATGCTACATTACTATGGACCAAAAAAACTTCCCTAAAAGTTGTATTACTGCATGCTGTCGTCAGTGCAACATTTGCAGTTCCCAGTGTCTAGAAGAACTTTTTAAAAGAGCAGCATACCTTGGCTTTTATTACATGATGTAGGAGGGCTTCCACGATGTTAATTTCTTAATTCTGAGATCTTGTCTGTGTTATGTGAGTTGTGGTACACATTTATTAAAGTACTCATTTGATAGGGCTTTGGAAAGAAAATTTTAAACTTTGTGATATTTTTAATGCACTCAGATATGTTGGTCAAGAGAAGCTAAATGCATTTTTTCTTCATGAATTTCTTTCTTTCCTTTTTCTCAAATTTAAACCATTAAATAAAATCAACTTACCAGAGATTCCTGGAGAATCTTAGAACATTTTTTTCCCCACGGAGGGCATTTATCTAAGTTCGATAAACCTGAATGCTGAACATGGGTTGTGTTGTTACACATTTATGTGTATGCACACAGGCATGTACATACACATGCAGTCTCAGGGAAAATCTAGTTTGGATTGACCTTGCATTTTGAGATTTGGGAAGGGTTGGGGAATGGGATTATTGTACTCTGTTGGTCACTGACATTGGGTGATGCAGACATGTATCACAATAGTGTGATTATCCCATTGTATACTTCAAGATGCAGATAAAGATATTTTCCTAAGACTATGAAACAATAATTAGTGACAAATGAGTATTTTATTCCTTGTGAAAATTTTTACTAAAAGTTGTAGACATTGTAATTGAACTGTATTTATGAACATGCAGAATGTGCCTACAGTCCTCAGGTGAGTTTAGAACATAGCCCTCCTACATCACAATAGACACAGTGGTGCTATGTTTCCTTGAAACATGCTGTTTTACAGTTTTCTTGTTCAATACAAAAAATGGCTGTAATAGAAAGATTCAAAAGAAAGCTTACAGGAAACAGGTTGAAACAGGATCAGGTAGTAAGTCTCTAGCAAGGAACATTTCACATTTATAAGAGATTTTATTAAGCTTGTCCATGATGGAATCACATGGCAGAATATCAATGGCTACTTTTCCTCATGAGAGAACTGTGGTGTTGTGTAATAAGAAACAAGAAGGGTACCGGAAGATTAAAGAGTAGGGGTGTGACATTCGTGGCCTTCTTCAGTATAAAGAAATATGCATTCACCTTATTTCCTAATTCATATCATAAAGCAGCTGGTGTGATTACAGTACAAGATTTTTTTAAACTGCCTTGCAGTTGCTGCTGTAAAGATAGCTGTATTTATAGCTGTGAAGGGACAATAGGTGGTAATGTGCCTGCCTCAAGACAAAATTTCACTCACACTTCTTTCCCCACTTAGATACTTTCTGTATACAGATGAATGCATGTATATAGATCATGGTGTCAGTAGTAACCATTGTGTACTTGTACTCTCTGGAAACTGATACTCAGGTTAAAAATTTAAATGCACCTTGTTTAAATGAAATGTAACATTTATATATTTTGCATAAAAAAGAAATAAAAAAAATTACAGGTGAACTGTGTGCTGGTGCTCTTTGGTTCTAACTGCATTCACCTGCTGAGTGATTAAACCATGATGTTATACCTAATTTAAAATCTGACACTGATGCTTGATGCAGCTAAGCAAAAAAAAAAAAATACTGAGAAAGCATTATCTCTATAACTTTATTGGCATATTTTAACATAATATTTATGAACATTGTAAAAATAAAACATTTACTGTTAGAAAGTGTGCACTCTTCCTTCTATATGCTTCAGAATGTGGAGATATTAGCTTGTGTTGACTGACAAGATTCTTTTTCAAGAATTTACTTAGTTTAGTTTATTCCTTTTTACTCCTCAAGGAACATAGGGCCTCAAGGGTTTACTTGCTAAGCTAATAATTACAAAATTAAATTTGTTCCTTTAAAGGTTGTAAAGGCTGAAAGCAATGCCTTAATTGAGGCCTTCCTGGTCTGAACTTGGTTTAGGCAGTCAAAAGTTTGTTCTTAAAAGCCAAACTTGTTTTGTGTCCACCAGATCTACCATTTTATAATTTGCTGAAACCCATTCCAAGCGACTCCATGTCCAGCACTTTCCTTTCATCTCCCTTTCCACTATTCTCCAAGTTTCCTTTGGGCGGCCTCGTTTTCTTCAGCCGTCTGGAGTCCATCGTAGGGCGACTCTGGAGAGGTCTGCTGGCAGAGCACATGTCCAATCCATCGCCAACACCTTTGTTAAACCTGCTTGGTGATGGACTTGGTTTCGGTTCTTGAACTTTCTAATAGTCCTTTTTTTATTAGTGTATGGGAGATGAAAAGGCAACGAAGACGTCATATTCCTTTTAATGGAGCATAGGGCCGCAGCTACACCATGTCATCGGATCTGGTTCTTGTCATCCCTTTCCAGTTGGGACCATGTCTTGCAAGCTGTCTCCGCCTCGCTGTGGCCAATCTCCTCCATGTCTGAGTCTTTCAATCCTGTGCCTCCTCTGTGGGTTTCAGCCCAGAGCTTGTCTTGTTAAATTGTCAGCCGACCTTTTCCCAGGTGGTTCAGAAACCTGGAGAATGACAAATACCATCAACAACAAGCTCCAGACCTTTACCAACCGATGCCTATGCCATATCCTGGGAACAAGGTGGCCTGAAAAGATCTCCAACAGCTGCCTGTGGACAAGAGCCAACCAGAATGCCACTAGCCAAGACATCAAAAAATGCAAATGGGGCTGGATAGGACACACCCTGCGCAAACCACCTGACACCATTGCCAAGCAGGCACTTGACTGGAACCCTTAGGGACAGCAAGCAACCCCCATCTCTTTACAGCCATGTTGTCACTTGCATTCTGGCAAAGTACCTCACCACACTCTAAATGTAATACCATTTACCATTTTTTACCTTTCAACATGAGAGGTCAGCTGCAAGAATCCATTAGCCAATAAAGGATTCTCAGTGCCTTTTTTTTAAACTTTTTTTTTAACCACCCCAAAACTAGTTTGTCTCATATAGTCAAACTGGTGTGAGCTGCTTCCTAGTAGAGAACAAAACTGGAATCAATGATTGTTGATCATTCTGAACCAGGTTCATAAGGGCACAACTTGCTCACATAAGACATGGCTTAAGCGACAAAGACAAAATGAAGTTCATAAATAGTCAACTTAAAATTATTTTTTTAATGCTGATTAACAGATGCATAATCACATGCACAAAGGCAAACACAAAAATCAATGACAGCCGAAGCAAAAGATACTTTATCACAGTTTATAATCATTGTCACAAAACTGATCAGGCTCAGTAATCATACTTAAACAGACACCACAGCCTGATTTTAAGTTTTATTCTTTCACTCTTAAAAGCAAAAAATCATATTTACTGATTCTCTACCATAATAAGACTCAACAATGTCTCTGTCATAATTAAATACACTCATAAATCCAAGTTTCATTCCTCCACTCTTAAAAGGGAGAAACTTATTTACTGATTCTACCACATGATTCTTCATGATACACCCACTACTATGTTTAAAAAAAAACAATCAGAAATTATAGTGTTATATTTAATTGTTGCCAGCAGTCAATCCCTGCACAAATACCTAAGAAGGAATATTGGGTGGGTTGGTGGCGGTTTATAAGGTTGTGCAAGTGGTCTAGGATTTAGGGGAATAAAAATTGTTTTGGCATGCTGAGTTGCAAAATCTGTTTATGTTGGAATGTGATGAATAAGATTATAAAGTTGATTTTTTTATTTTAAATATTACATCATTTCTTTGTGATTGCATTTGATCAGTGAGCCATTTGTCAGTGGATTTTGTTCCATCTTTAACACTGAAAGCAGAATGTGTTTTCATACTGCCACCATGTGTACATGTTAGTACATGCAATTATGTCCCCATCCCTTTTTCGCATGTGCATGGGTGAATACCATTTCAATGTCAGCACTTAGTTTGCCCCTGCAACGCTGAACATATTCCTATGTTACTCTATGTTTTGCTGTTGGTACCAAGTCTTAAGTAGATGATGTTTACTGTTGTTACCCATGAAGATACTGACTATTGCTACTGTTAACATTTCATAGGATTTTATTATTATTATAATACAATGGTTAATAAATAACCCAGGAATAATAAAGGATGTGTCAAAGATTTAAGCAGTCTTAGGCAGATGTTATGAGGCTACATCCTTCTTAAAATTAAGAAAAATCATTTTCATCCTCTATTTTTACATCAACACTGTTGGGAGGCAAGCCATGTAATCGATGCTATCCTTGATCAGCTGAGGCAAGAATAAGGCAGCACCATCTATATGAAGAGTCCACGTAATGCTGTACATCCAGTACAAAGGTATGCAGCCCTTTAATCTAGCCCTAACTGTGGTGCATTTCCAGAAACGCTGACATCATAATTTTTTAACATGACCAAGAAATTTAGCACCACAGGGGCCTCCAAACTGAGCAACCCCATATTATAATAGGTTGAACCTGCTAACCTTGATTTTGTACATTTAACATCTGCTCTCTGCTGTCAGTATCTGGGTATCATACTACTCATTATAACTTTTCAGAAACCTTTCCAGCAGGATGTCAGCTGCAAGTCCTGGTGTCACAAGGCCTTGAGAGACCATGTTTTCAAGTTCTGAGAGATTTTTTGCAACAGTTTGGTCTTTTCTGAAGATTTCCATCATCCTTTCGTGGATATGTCTCCACATCCACACATGCATCTGCTGCTCCCTTTTTTTCTTGAGATCTCCTCCTTGGCTTATTGCCTGGTGGTATTCACACATCTTCTTCCACAGTTCTGAGATGCCATTTCCAGTTAGAGCAGAAATTCTTAATACCTGTCATCCAAATATCAAAAGAAATCTGCTAAATTTTGCTGTATAATAAAACTATAAATTATTCTTAAAGATGAAACATGAACCTCTGGCATAGGAAAAGATAAGTCTCAGCTAAAATGGATAGAACCTATTATTTAACACCTTGAGCACATAATGGTAGTCACTTGGTCTGCATACTTTAGGTTTCCAGAGAGGTGTTCGCTGTTTCACAAACTTAAGGGCAGAAGTGTACTCAGCCTGGACACGTCTGGCAGCTCCTTCCAGATCCCCATCACTCTTGTTCACTACCACCAAATCTGCTACCTCCACAATACCACGCTTGATACCTGATAAGGATCATTAAGAGAGAGAAATGCTGTATAAAGTTTCAATGTGGGCATCTGATGTCGTCATACTGTGACAAATGAGGCGGGGAGAAGGATGGACCTAACTCGCCCAACTTTGTTGGCTTTGAACCAGGCTGGTTCATGACATTCAGGAAAATACTCTGTTTGGCCTTTATAATTCTCTAGGCTGATTGCTAACCACAAAGGTGCTCCTAATACTACTTTTGTTGCCCTTGACTGAAGCTTAGCTATTTAGTCTGATCTCAGATGAACTAAGTGCAACTGCATGTAACAGTTTAGACATTACATGGGCTCAAGAAGGACTGCATATATTGAGAAAAATAAGTTTACTCACACAGAAAAGAATCAGTAAGTTAAAGTATCCACTGAATGGCAATACAATAATTATTTCTCGACAAAATTATTTTGTGTGTAGCTGGGAGTACAGGTGGCCATAGCATGTAGAGAACACCCAACCAAAGTGAATGATTATACCAAAGGATCTATTATCAACACTAGAAAGATATTTCTAGCTACAAACCTTGCATCTCATCACCACTGGCTGGTGGAATCAACAGACAGAAGAGATCCACCATGTCTGCCACAGCAAATTCTGACTGGCCCACACCTGGTCAAAATTTGGAAAAAAAGCTATAAAATGTAAATTCTTGATGACATACAACATGCATATGTTAAAGCAGGGACATTTGAATGAACTATGGAACCAATCTGTGTTTCCATCTGGCTTAAGAATATTCAAGGTCTTAAAACAGTATCTTCCTTGTTCCAAACTTTTCAAATTTGTTGAAAAAAAAATGATGGGCAAGGATGTCAACATTAGAGCAAGACAAGTTCATTTACCTATTGTCTCAATGACAATGGTATCAAAACCAGCCCCCTCACATAGTACAGCTGCTTCACATGTGTTGCGAGCAACACCACCTAGAGTACCAGAAGAGGGTGAAGGTCTAATGAAGGCATTGGGGTCAACAGAAAGCTTTGGCATCCTTGTTTTGTCAGCTAACAGAGAACCTGCAGACACATCAACCCTGTAACACTCACCTTGCGTAAAAGAAAACCATAACCGAATGATTCTCTGATGCTGCTATTATAAGCAGCATGAAACTAAAATCCAATTATTTAAAATTTAACTATGCTGTAGCATGCATATCTTGTTTCTTTTTCAAACAAGTGTTCTACTCAGTGGCAGTTGCTAAGTTTTAATATTTTCTTTCAGTGTTTCCCACCATATAAAAACATTCATGAATCATGCAAGAGAGCTCCAATCACCTGAAGAAAATTTGCCTAGGAGTCCAAAAACTTTTTTCAAAACATGGCAAGTGTTTACCATTTTTATGATTAAAGTTTTAAATTTTGCTCTTCACAAATTAAAAAAATAAACTAAATCAATGACTTGGAAGTAAGCATGGGTTGGCAAGTTGAACTATAAAAATAAGACCAGGTTTCAATGTAACACCTCCAGTAGTGCTGGAGGAGGGATCAACAGCCAGTACAGCTACACGATGACCCGTGCCAGTCAAAAACTTGCCAAACTTTTCAATGAATGTACTCTTGCCTGCTCCTGGGGGGCCAGATATTCCTGACACACAAAAAAGTCAGAATGCAATCAGGAAACAAACACAAGATTATGAACACCACTAATGATCTTTTTTAGGTCCTAAATGTTTTCAGCTTCTTAAGACTTAAAATCAATACTCTAGTGCAAATGGCAAATGGATTTTAAAAACACACATTGGAAAAAATCCCAATCTTCTATTTTACGGTTTTACATTTTTTTCATATTCTTTTTTTGCCCTAAAAATCCAGACAGAAAAAGACTGTAATCTGAATCATGGTGTCACCTTCCAACTCCTTGTGATGTTTGGTATACAAAGGATATAGAGCTTATTTTTTCAAACAAACTACAACAAATGAAACTTTGTCAGTTCAGCAGGTGAGACAGTGAGCATGAACTCCATTGCCCTGATGAACTTTCATAGGCTGTTAAATAATATTACAATTAGGTAACTTAAAATGGTTTGTTTTTTTTTGACTAAATATTAAAACAATCTAATTGAACTGACAGAACTATTAAGCAACACTTCTCAATTACAGTGAAATCATAATCACTGCTCTTAATTAACATACAGAAAGCAATTTACACCAGATTTTATCATTAAAAAATAAACCTTACCAATACGAAATGATTTTAGCCCCCTTGCAGATTTGGCATTTTCTGTCTTTAAATATTGTAAAACACACGTAAGCAGCAGCTGTGCTTGTTGGCGTTTCTGCCAGTTGGATGATTCAACAAGAGTGATTGACCTAGCTAGAGATGCTCGGTCCTGATTCACAAGACCCTCAAAAAGCTTAGCAGTAGCCTGCTCCATTTTAAGGTCTCCCAACAGTTGTTCTGTGACCAAAGGTGATATGGGTATTTTTGAGGAACATGTGAAAATTGACAGTGAGAACTGTCTCTGATTACCCATTCCTTTCCTTGGAAATGTCCTCCTACTTCTCTGTAATCCAGTGAAATCTGGCACAGGCTTGTGAGCCATTTGGTTCTCATCAAATGAAAGTGCTCTATAAAATGATGCATGTCTGCAGTTTAATTTTCTAATGCTATCTTGAAAAAGGATTTTTAGACTAGTTAGTCTGTAATAAGAAACACTTGAAGGTCTACAGAAAGCTCTTGGTATATGCCAGAAAATCTGCATTGCCATGTCCAAGCCTTTGGGTCGCTAATGTCACCAAATGCCAGCTGAAAGCAAAGAATGTCTTTGTATCATTATAAAGCATTAGTTAAATTATGTGGTGGATGAAATTTATAGCAACTAATGTAGTACCATTGTGGCGCTATGCTCAAATAGGGATGATTAGGAACAAGAAGAAGAATGTGGTACCATATGACTATGGATCAAGTATTAAGTTTTGTGAGCGTAAACTGTCTTACGTAAGATTTCACATGCTTTTATATTTTAATTGACATTCATGCTTGAGGTTGATAATTCTAAAATACAAAGATTATGAGATTTAATACATTTATTATCAATATTAAGAGCCTGTGACCTCTTTTTTTTTTTATTCTCTTATTCAACGAATTATTAACATCTTTATGGATGCCATCAACTCTGCATGTTAGGCGTCATACTACATTCCACTATTTTTCAATTAGCATTCTCTGCATACGTATGCATTAAAATGGCCAACATACTTTCATAAGTCTTTTAAACTTTTATAGTTTCAGCCATCTATACAACAGATGCATATCAAAGATCACAAGGGTGCTTGAAAAGGACGCACGCTTTACTAGCAAGCACTATGTGGTTTTGTATTGTTGCTGCACATAATACATTAAATGGTAAGATTTATTGATTTCGTAATATAAGTTATTGATTTTGATATTATGTACTACGTATGGATCTTTAATGAACAAAATAAAAACCGATAGTCAAAATAAATGTCAATAACAGATGTCAAAACTGGATCTCTAAATAAAGTCTAGTTCTTATTAGTTCTTATTCTCGTTTGGCTACACTTCGTACATGGTTTGCTTCTGGGAAGTGGTCTTGACCTCAAACTTCTATGATATGGTCTTGACATTGAAAGATATACAAGTGAGAACAGACGAACAAATAATTATGACTCGCTGACAGTCCACTTCACCTAATCACGATGAGGAGTAGAAGTAACTCAGGAATACGTTTAGATTATTTCCAACGTCTTGTTAACCGAACCATATTACGGTATCAAGTAAGTACTTGTTGGTTGTTATGTATTGAATATAAATTTTTGTCCATGATGTTCCAATTATAGCAACAGACGGAGAGGGGGATGGGGATTTGTGTTTTACGCCGATCTAGCCACTAAGGCTGTATATCCCTGGAAACAGATGATACATGCAGAGAAAGAATAGCCAACCCTCACTTTATTGGTGACGGGCTAACCGTTGCGCCCGTTGTAGTAATCTTAATTTTAAAAAAAAGTACTTTGATAATGCAATTTGAAATTTACAGTTTAAAAAGCACCCTCTTCCCATCATAGATTCAACAAAATGACTGACATTTGTTTGATGGTATATCATCTCTTTTGTTATACATTTTCATTGTGATTTTTGAAGTATAGCTCTAAGTGGTTGCAGTTTAAGTTGCTTCATTTTTCTGTTGTTTTAGAGTCCCTCCACTGGGCTGATATCATCACGTGAAGACAGTCAACACAGCTGGGTTCGTGACAATGTTTACAGCATCATGGCAGTCTGGGGCTTGGCACTGGCCTATCGTAAAACAGCAGATCTTGATGAAGACAGAGCCAAAGCTTATGAGTTAGAAAAGGTATGATGTCTGTCACAGCATGGCATGATATAAGGATGAACAATGGGGCCAGGAGACTGTTGGGCTAAATATATGCACTTTTGCAGCATCAATTAGCAATCTTGGTAGTGGTAAAAGAAGGAAAATCCATTCCACAAGTTGTTTTATTATTATTATATTCAAGATAGTGCTATTTAGAGTAGTACTGTTTATATTTAATCACAGGCTGTGGCTTAAGACCAAAAAAGGATTTACTGGTTGCTACTTAACCTTTTTATTTTTAATCCTTGCTGACTCAAATTGTCTTTCAATGTGATGGATGATTTCCCTCTAGTCAGTGATGCAAGCATTAAGCAGATGGAGTTTAAAAGATGGTGTTGCTATTTGGAATGGAACTGATTGTTATTTTTTCTCAGGCAGTGGTGATGCTCATGCGGGGATTGCTGCGCAGCATGATGATGCAAGTGGAGAAGTTGGAGAAGTTCAAGGTCTCCCAGAACCCACGAGATGCCTTGCATGCCAAGTACTGTAGCCGAACAGGGAAAGCAGTGGTCGGCGACTATGAGTGGGGGCATTTGCAGATTGATGCCACATCCCTATACTTGTTGACGCTGGCTCAGATGACTGCTTCAGGTTAGTAAGCTTAAAGAGAGAATATTTTTTAATCTATATTTTCCATAAAGAAATAAGTTTCAAGGGATATAAATTTCTGGGTTAAATACAGGGTATACATAAATGAGGTATCCCAAACTAAGGCCCGTCAGTAGTAAGTATATAAGAGCCCTGGCCAAGATTTTGGTCCAACGTTCCATATTTTTTCTGCATAAAGACGAACTTGTTCCAGGACAGTTCCTGGTCCTTTAGATCTCGTTCTGCTGACCAACCATGTTTCTTTTTGACCGACCATGCTTCCTCGGCCATGAACTGTCCAGTAAAAGCCTATTTTCGGTGGTTCCTCTGGTTTCATTCTGTACACATGCCCTATTCATTTCCATTTTCTTATTTGGATTATGATTATCATAATTGTGCAGCTGGCTCTTGTAAGGATTTTTTCATTAATGATTGTGTTAGGCCAGAATGTGTTAAAAAATTTTCCTCACACATTAGGTTTGAAAGGACCCTAGTGTCTGGCTGAATTTTGCTGACATCTTCCAGCACCTACTTACATAGAGACCTATGTCTACCCTTCTTTTAACTTTGTCGTCTTAAAGTGTGTTCCTCCATTCGCTATAAATGATAATGTGGTCTGTCTGACTCTCTACCCTGCCATCAGGTGACTTCCAAGTCCCTTTGTGAATCTTCTTATATTGAAAAATTATTCCTTTAATTACAAGGTCATTTTCTTTTCCAAAAATCACATACTGCTGCCATTATCAGTTATATGCCCTATACCTTCCTTTCCCATGATTCTTTCTCTTCCTTCATTCTTGCTGCCAAATCTAGCATTGAAATCTCCCTGTACTATCATTACATCATGGTAGGGATGTTTTTCTTTTGCTGTCTGTCAGCTTTTATAGAAATCTTCTTTGTCCTCTTCCTCTGCCTCATCTGTGGGTGCATAGCAGGTCAGGACGGAAAGCTTGATGAATCTGGAATTGTGCTTGGTATACAGCAGGCGTCCACTGAGTGGCTTCCATCCTAATTGAGAGTTCTTGTGTTGTTTTGGAATAATCATTGCAGCCCCTTTTCTGTGTTGGCTGTTGCTCTTTCCAGGCCACAAAATAGTGTCACCATTTACAAGAGTTCCTTGGCCTGTCCAATGTGCTTGCGTAATTCCAAGAAGATTCCAATATTAATGAGTGTTTTGGTTGAGAGCAAGTCAGCAATCAAGTTGGGAATGTCCTTGCGGCTTTGATTCCCCTGCCATCATAACTCTGGTTACCTGGTCACCATTTGATGTTTCAGTTTTCGTAACTTATATTATTTTTTATTACAAGAATGAGTTGTTAGTCCATTGCCCAATATATTGTTTCACCAAAATTAACATTTTCTCAGCTTTAAGTCCATGTGGCATTTTCTGAATGCTGAGAGTGGTTGATTTCTTATAACATTGATAACAAATTATCAAATCTAAAATGTTTTAAAAAAATTGTTTCATAAAATTTGCTTCTAATTAATTCTGTAAAAATGCACTGTTCAAATAAAAAAATTAAGTCTTTACAAACTTTCAGTTTGAATACTACAGTATTAAAGATTTTTATTAAAGAGGTTAGAGTTTAAAATATATCATCATGTGGGAATGCTAATTTCAGTATATCACTGTAATCTACACAGTGGTATCTTTGGTATATCTAGCTTTTGAAATCAACATTTTATCGGTATATCGTTGACCTTAAGAATAATTTTATTTTGTATTTCACAGGCATGGAGATTATATTCACCTTGGATGAGGTGGCCTTTGTTCAGAATCTGGTGTTCTATATTGAGACAGCATATCGTACGCCTGACTATGGCATTTGGGAGAGGGGAGATAAGACTAACCACGGCTTGCCAGAACTTAATTCTAGCTCAATAGGCATGGCGAAGGTGGGTGCAGAATTATTTGAGTTATTTGTAGAATCATTACAACTAACTTTCTGGAAAATTCTTTTGCAATAATAATACTAAACAATCGAGCAAAGATAGCACTTGTATGCTGAATATATGACAAGGTAGAATATGATGTACCTATTTGATGGCTCTGTGTCAAATTGATATACAAAAAAAAACACACTCACACACAAGCCATGGTTTGCAATAAATGTGCATCATACTGCTTACAAGTCAGAATGAGCCTAGTCTTTGAGAGAACTGCCTGTTGTCACCATGTCTTTTTTTCTTATCGTTCTGCTTAGGTTTTGGCTATCAGACATGGAACTTGGAATAATTCTTTCTTTTTTTTTCCTGTAGGCTGCTTTAGAGGCAGTAAATGAATTGGATCTTTTCGGGGCTCGTGGTGGGCCAGCTTCCATTATTTATGTTCTGCCTGACGAAGCTCAGCAATGCCAGGCTATCCTTACCTCTATGCTGCCAAGAGAGTCATCATCCAAAGTGAGATTTGTCCCATTTATGTCCCCATTAACTGTCAGTTTAGACTATTAATTCTTCAAATTTGTAACTTTAGCTATGAGAAGAACGTTGCTTAAACCATGTTCACAATAAATATTTTAGAAACATTGTATGGCACTGTAATATATATATGCTGCTGAAGCCACATAATTTGTTGCACCATCAGTCTGATACTAGCATATGCTAAGCATTTCCAGTTCCATTCTTTATGAAGGTTTCCCCCTTTGACTGTTGGATATTCATCCTAGGATTTATAAATATCAAGGCTTCAAGAATTTGTTTAGAGTAAAACAAAGCTAATTTGCTTGGGGGCAATGATGTTGTCTAGCTTATTTATCAAGCTTTGGTAAAATGTATTTATTTTAAAAAAAAATCTCTTATGCCTCTTTGAATTCTTGAATGTGCTGAAAATGTTAATGTAAAAGATGCAGTTTACAGTGTGATGACATATTTTATCTTACAATAACAGGAAGTTGATGCGAGTCTCATAACAATCATCGGATTTCCAGCATTTGCAGTAGATGACACAGAGATTGTTGCAGAAACACGCAGGGTGATAAAGGAGAAATTGAGTGTAGGTATATGGATTGAACATTGAAGTCTGTGTTGAATAAGACTATTTATGGTTGTAGAGTCAAGTAATTTCCTTAAGTGGTAAACATTGCTTATCAGGAACCTTAAAAACTGTCTCCTGATTTACAGATTGGGCCGGATTATTAATTATCTACATATAGTAAGCCTTGTTCCATGGAGATTTTGAACCCCAGGGTTTATACAAGTAGAATAGTTGTAACTGTTCTCGATCTCAGGCATTAACAAAGCTCAAGTTCTTTTGTAAACAAAAATGTGCTAAAATTTCATCAGACTAACTCTTAAAAGTCTGTAGCACCATGTAAGAATATATTCTTTTTTGATTAAATATGATTGAGTCTTTTGCATTGTAACTCTTGTATTTCTTCAGGGAAGGTATGGATGCTGCCGGTTTCTGAGAGATGGGTACAAAACTGCAAGAGAGGTATGCTATAGTAATTTTATAAGAATAAAATTTGTTTATCCTGTTACCATATTCAGGGAACAAACAAGGCTGCATATGATGATTGTGTAAATGTTTGCATCCATGCATGTATGAGAGACATTCATACTTCCAAATGTGGACATTACATCAGACTTTCTAGGCCCACATCTGACATTGAACAGTAATTTTTCAGGATCCACGACGACTACACTATGAACCTTGGGAGCTTCTCATGTTTGAAAAAATTGAATGCCAGTGGCCTCTTTTCTTTGCCTTCTATATCCTGGATGGCCTCTTCCGCAATGATATGAAGCAGGTGAGAATTTAAATATATTTGCCATCATTTATCAAGCTATAACTTTTTTTGAGCTACTAGAATAAACATAAAAACTAGAACTTGCTTTGTCAGTTGTCTCTTATAAGTTGGCTACATGTGAATGTGTTCAAAATTAATAGCTAATGAAAAGTACAAACATGGATCCATAATCACATATTTTTATACCCAAATAATCTGCCAAGACTATTTTGTGGCTTATTAGATTGGTTTCACATAGAAATAGTTTGTGGAACTCAACTGAATTCTCTGTGGTATCTTTGCTGGCCTGAATAGCTAAGGTACGACTTTAATTATCCCAGTGGACAGTTATTAAGCATCTTTATACACACAGCATCACATCAGCAATACCACCAGGCATTGCCACACCAGACAAACTCCCATGCAGTCACAATTCAGACCCACATATAATCACAGGTCAACACAAGACCTTAGTCATCAAAGACAGCAATGGCCACCTCACAGAAAGCAATGCTGTACTCAACCGATGGACAGACGCTAACATCCTTCTAAACAGCCAGGCTATAATCAGGGAACCTGCAGACCTACCAGTCCTATGCAAAAAGATCAAAAGAGCTCTACACAGTTTGAAGGGAGGAAAGTCACCAATCATTGAATGTGCCAGCTGAGCTGCTCAAGCAGAGTGGGGAAGAAACTACAAAGGCCATTGCTGTTCTGTGCCAAAGAGTCTGGGAACACAAAGAATTGTCCAAAGAATAGACACAGTCACTAGTCATACCCCACTCCAAAAAAAGGGACAGCAAACAGTGCTAGAAATACAGAACTATAAGCCCTATCAGCCACCCAATCAAAGTCATGCTGAAAGTAAGACCACATCAACACCACTGTGGAGGAGCTGCTAGCATAAGAATAGGCTGACTTCAGATTAGGTCAAAGCACAGTTGAGCAGATCTTCAACTGTTACCTTATAGAGAAGCATTTTCAGCTTCAGCGGGACCTCTATCACAATTTCAACTTTAAAATGGCATTCAGCAGTCTGGCAGAAGGGGCTATGGCATATGATGCAAAAATTCAGCATCAAAGGAGGCCTCATTCAAGTCATCAGAGTGCTTTCATATAGTTCAGTGAGTGTAGTACTGCTGGATAACCCAATCAGAGTTCACCTTTGTACTACAATAGGTGTATGTCAAGGATGCCCCCTATCACCGGTGTTGTTGAACATCATCTTGGAGAATATCATGCATGAAACCCTCCATAACTATTACACTTCCATTTCCATTATTAGAAGGCTGATTTGCAACCTATGCTTTGCAGAAAATATAGTCCTCTTAGCAGGTATTAACAAAGAACTCCAAGGTCTTACCAGCACCCTGACAGTTCAAACACATGGAACAGAGACGCACTGATAAAAGCAAAGTTAAAATCATTGACGACAGCAGAGCAAAGATCTACATGAACAGGGAACAACTTAAAATGGTTTCAAGTACGTGAGTCACCCTCTGCAAGGACAGCACCTCTAAGACAGATTATCTGCATCAGAATCATAACAGCAACAGTGGTGATGGCTAAGCTGGATAGGATCCGGCATAGCCATAATGTCAGGTGGTTGTGAAACAAAAAATGAACACAGCAAATTTTCATGGCAAATGTAAAATTTTTTTTGCTTTGATTATGGCTAGATTTTAAAACTTAAGAGTGTACTAATAATCTGATTGTGATGGTTGTATAATTGATAATAATGTGTAGTGTTATTGTTGTGACCATCTTTGACAGATTCTCTGTTTTATTGCAGGTAGAAGAATATAGACAACGACTTGATGAAATCATGCTGAAGAGTGAAGATGGCATACCACTCCTGCCAGAACTGTATGCAGTGCCACCGGAATTGGTAAGTGATAATTTCTCCTTGTGCATATCAAATCACATTGAAGGACAACTATCTACACGAGATCACAGGAGTCATTTAGTGGAATTTTTATTTTGTTTCTAGCCAGAAGAAGGTGATCTGAGGAATAGTAAGAATGAAGGCAGGACTGAGTTTGCGATAATACTTCTTTTTTCGAGTAAGTCTTGTAACTTTACAGATACTTGTTTACCTATGTAAGGAGTTTTTGTAACATTACAAATTAATAATTATAAGGATTTGGAGCCAAAGACAGTGTGCAATGTTGATTTGATATATAAAGCAAAGTAGTCTTTGTACCCTTTCTATTGTGCTTTTAGGTGGAGAAGGAATTGGCCAATCCCAACAGTCAAAAACGTGTTGCTCAAGGACAGCTTCCTCATATGTGGGGACAATCCATGTACATCTTGGGTCGCCTTATGTACGAGGTAAGTGTCTGCAATGCAACCTGTTTGACATTGAAATGCTCTCTACTGCCAAGTGTAAGGAAATTATGGACTGCTATGAGTGCCTTTAAGTTTCTTGGTTTTTGAAAAAAATGTTACGACAAGGACAATCCCCCCTCTTCTTTGTTTGTTTTTTTGTTTTTTTTAACTTCTCCCACTCCCCATTGACTATTATTGTTATTAATCTTCAGCTGTCAACTTTCTTCTTCGTACTGTACCAGATGACATGATTATATGGAGATCACACTCTAGTTTAGTCCTTGTTACTCCTTGAAGCCCCACGGCTGAAGGGGGCTGCCCAAAATTGGATCCACTGGTGAGGTGTTGTTGCGGTCCTATGCTCCTTGAGGAGTAATAAGGACTAAACTAGAGGCTATGCAAATTTTGGGATTTTGTCAACAGGGCTTTCTCTCACCTGGAGAAATTGATCCCCTTAATCGCCGTCTGGTTAGTGAACCAAAGCCAGATGTAGTGGTACAAGGTAAGAATCCACAGTTCTTTTGTACCCTGTTCAGCACACTATGTGGTGTATATAATGAACTACACTTAGTGTTTAAACCAAAAGAACCAATTTCAGTCTTTAAATTATGTGTTGAAATCATTTAATGAAAGTGTACTGTCACAATCCTGGTCTGTTGCAATGCAAACCTATAGCACAAATTTAATGTTGAAACTTAAAGCAGTGAGAACATATAAAGAAATATATTCTTAGCTTGCATGGTTTGTTTTTCAAGTTATTTTTGGGAATATACTTTATATTAATTCATTCAATATAGACACATTGACACAATTGAACATTAGCTGTGAAGACTTTCTATTCTTAACTCCTTTGTTATACTGTCTGTCATGCTAACTGTTATGTAGCGACTCCATCTTACACTGTATCTCTACATACCTTCATTGCTTTATATTCTACTCTTGTTCCTCATCATCAACATCATCTTTCATTTATCATGACTGATCTGCGCAGAAAGTGCGATCTGTCTTGGTCATGATGCTGTGTGTTATAAGTTCCCATTATTATTGTCTGCGGTTGCAAACTGTGTTGGAAGAGTCAATGACCAATTTGTGGCTTAAAAGATTTGGGAAATGTAGATTAAAGGACAGTGGACTTTGATAGGAAATTTTATGTTGGCATTTATACATCAGTAACTGTGGTTGTGCTGCATTGTGCATCTGTAAATAACAGATGAAACAGCACATCAGGAGTTATAGAATATAACCTACTGCATGGAAAGAGGAGCATGAACGTTGTTTTACACCAAACCAGTGACTAAGGCTATTTCACAGTAAAACAGCCCTATAAAAGGATGTCACTTGTAGAGAAAGAATTAGCTAATCAAGATGAGTACAGGATCCTTTTGTTGGTTTACCACTGCACCACCTGACCACCCTACTCAAAATAAGACTTGAACTTGGGGAAGAGGGGGAAGGGGGCAATCTCTACCTAGTAGTCCTCAGTTCAGCTCTCATCTTGGGTATGCTGTTCTTTCTCTGAATATGGCCTCTGTTTACAGGGCTGGCTGCTTTGCCCTGATATAGCCTTAGTTGCTGGCTTGGGGTAAAACACTAATTCTCCCCCTCCCCCCAAACAATGAGGAAAACTGTTAGGTTCCTCAATCCAGTCAAGGGATAGACTACTCATGAACAAACCATAAAACGGCAGTGAAAAATCACTCCAGGTCTCAGCTTTTTCACAATCTATATTAGTGAACTTCTCAATGCTGTTACATCAAAGAAAATGTGGCTGTCATGAGACTTGCACTGACACACTTTCACACAAATTGCTCATTATCCACCTACCTTTTCCATTTCCTGTTCCCTTCCCATCTGATTGATTTAAAAAAAAAAAAAACAGGTTTGTGGGGGAAAAAGTTGTTTTGTCTGGAATGAGCGTATACTTTTTTCTGTGTGTTGCAGTTGTGATTCTGGCAGAAACTCGCAAGATAGCAGAACAGCTGATGCAGCATGGTATTGAAGTGCAGACCATTCAAGATACCAGCCCCATTCAAGTCCACCCAGCCCGTGTCTTATCTCATATCTTCTCACTTCTGGGTACATGAGCATTTTACTGTGTTTAGGTCAACCCGAGTTCTCTGCTAGATATTACTTTATCACCTTATCTTTATCTTAATCCGTGTAATATATTTATTATAATTATTATTGTAGTGTGTTATATTGAGTGTCAGTTCAATATCATCCAGACTTGTTCCTATGATTCAGTACCTCATTATTTTGTAAATGCAATCTCCCATATTGTACTGTATATATAATTCCTTTTTTGACATTTTCTCATGTAAACTATGCATTCTTAGTAATTCTCTGGGTTGTGCTCATTATCAGGAAAAAACAGACAGCTGGGTGTAACTGGCCGGCCATCTACTGAAATTGGTCTCCTGGCTACAAGCAAACTATATGTCCTTAACGACCAGATTTTTGCTTTTATACCAGAGGTAGTACATCTTTTCTATTTATTATATCAAATCATTTCCATTTTGCATTGTGTATTGACTGTTTAAATTTAAAAAATACTTTAGTGCAAGGAGTGATATGTGAAAAATATTCATCTCATGTTTCACTTTTGTTTTTATGAGGGAAGGGATGTAGTGTTTGATAACAAAACTACTTTTTAATTTCAATACTTTCTTGACTACTTGTTGTGTTGTTTAACAGTTTAGATAAATTTAACCACCATGATATTGACATTTAAATAGGTGTCACACTTGTCAGAAAACAGGTGTTTATTTTTATTCACTTTTTTAAAATACAAAGAAAACTGTTCTAATAGGAGCAGTACATTGCTCAACTCACAATACTTTTTGAAGTCTCATTGCAGAACTATTGCTTCATGAAGTACAATTTTGGTTATGCAATGTCCAAAGACATAGATCCTCATAACTATTGTGATTTCTCTTAATCAGGCTTGAACAGTTTTCAGATTTAATTTTAATTGTCCAGGAGCCAGTTGCACAACACATGTGTAAAACAGGAATTGGTTTTTAAGAAACATTTTCAACACTATGTTTTACTACATAATGTACTTAAGTACAGTGGTACCTCGACATACGAGTTTAATTCGTTCCGTAACCTTGCTCGTATGTCAAATTGCTCGTATCTCAAAGCAATTTTCCCCATTGAAATTCATTGAAATGCCATTAATCCGTCCCCGCTCCCAAAACACCACCTCAGTTGTTTTTGTTAAGTGTTTTTGAATAAGAAAAAGTGTATTTACAAGAAGAAACATTTATTTATGAATAACAAATACATATTCTATAAAAACATTAAATTCTTCGTTTGTGGAAGTGTGTGGGATCTGCTTCAGCAAATCACCGTAAATCGCTCGTGCCTTCTCACACATGATGCTTTGTGTTAAGGTTCCTCCTTGAAGCTGCTTCTCTGTCACCCACACAGTCAATAGTTTCTCCATCTTTTCATGGAGAGAAGTCCGGAGCTTAGAAATTATTGTACACCCCTAGCTGGCGTTGTACCCTTTATCAACTCCTGTTTAAGCTCAGAACATATCATTGATGTGCTACATCCGTACATCCTCACCAAGTCAATTACTCGCACACCTTGCTCATGTTTTTCTACGATTTCGCTCTTTAATTCAATAGACATCACCTTCTTCTTCGGACCCATGGTTACAAAAATAAATGGGATAATGTTTTGTAAATGTACAAAAAGCAAAAAACGCGAACCCAACTTATCAAAAATGCTTCGAAAACGAGGGAAACAAGCGCACAGACAGAGGTCTAGTCTGAGGTGGGAGAAACTGTTAGACGCTGCACACGACCCCAACATCCGCCCCGCATGCTGGGGTCGTGTGCAGCGGTGTAGTGTGCGATTCCTCGTATCTCAAATCTTGCTCTTATCTCGAAGCAAAATATCGCTCGCTCGGCGGCTCGTATCTCAAAACACTCGTATGTCAGGGCACTCGTATGTCGAGGTACCACTGTACATTACCATGGTATTTTTGCAAAAGAATATCTAGAAGGACTAGTGAGTAGTTGTCTCATTGTGGTGGTCTCTTGGTGGTTGGGCTGTCAAGTTGCTGGATTTCTATTTACACTTCATTGCATTTATATTCCATGGTGCTAACCGTGCTTGCCACATCGGCCACACATAAAAATTTATTTGTGACTGTAGTCTTCACTTAAATGAGAGAACAATTCCTCTCTTACTGTGAATGACAAGATTTCTTTTCGTTGCTATTCCATGCTGCCATTTTTACATTAGCATGTGCTGATATGAGGGGAAATTTAATATAAACAGCTATATCTTTTTAAGTTAGAAAAATGTGAAAATTGTGCTGTGTACTAAGGCCGAACATGTTCAAAATTGGAAATGTGTTGTGCAACTGGTCCCAGATTATTATGCTTGATCAACTTTGGATCATGAAAACTGGTAAATTTTCTTGTTTCTTAATTATCCTGTTGACTCTAGATCTGGAATAAGCCTCTAGTTTCAACATATCTTATTAAACAGTGGTGAACTTTCAGATGTGAACTTACCATGCATTTTCTTAAACGGTCACAAGAGGTGCCTATACTTTTATTTGCAGTTGGTTTTTTGTTAAATATTGGTTGTGGTTGCTTTAAATTCCCCTGTACCCATCCCTGTTCTTTAAAAGACAAACAGATGGTGAGGCATACTTTACATCATTTTCTTTCAAGCTGTTTTTATTGGTTTGGGGACTTTGCTCTTTTTCACTTTGATTGGAGGTTATTCTCAAGGTTCAGTAATCAACCATTTCATTGCCTTTATTTCTGACAGAATGTGGCAACCAGTAATTTTATTGGTTGGTGTTTTTTGGTAGCTGTACTCTTTTATGCCAGCTTTGGTCAAAAAAAAAAAAACAAACAAGCAAACTTAAGGGTGTTAGTTATTCATGCAAAACTTTTGTGTTCACAGTCTGAGCATGTTTCATCACCACACTCTTATTTCACGATGATAAAAGGGGCTTAAAAATCCTTCAACATTATTGACCCTAGAAAGTTTTATTGCAAACAGAAGGGAGGATAAGCCTATTTTGCTTGGGGAGTTTACTTTGAAAGTCAACAGGATGAGGATTACTTGAACTAATAAATAGAAAACCCCTTCTATCCATTCAACACCAAATGGGTATCTGGTATATCAGGGAAGGCGAAGTGATGAGAGAAGAGGGTCCAATAAATGACACTTAAATTCACTGCATCTGTGACCACTAGGCTATTGGAGCTTTACCTTTTTACCTGTTATTACAGGGCTAAATTGGTGTTTATGGTGCCTTCTTGATATTCCCGAAGAAAAAAGCTGGAAGGGTCAAATTAAGCATGATGAAAAATATGCAATAGCTGTTAATTGTGCAGACTGGTGTGCTGGTGCATGGTATGGGCAAGTGCAAAAAAAACTAAAATATGAGCCTGGTCACTTGCACCTGCTGTGTCTTAAGTTTCTTCAGTAGGTACCCCCTTGAGGATCACATTAAATAGTTAACTGACTGGGTTAATTTTCCATTATTGCTTTAATGTGGAATGACCAAAGGTCATATCATGACTATAGTTGCATGTTAAAAGTCCAAACTTCTGCCTTAAGATGAGAAAGAATGGTTTGACCAGGAGAAGAGAAGCGAGAAGCACACATTAATGGCCATGCTTTTTTAATTGTGTCCATTTGGCTTAACAAGTATCCTTTCCTCCCTATACTGGATCAGATCATTCTGGCAGACAGTGGAAGTTTGTCGTTAATGTGGCTTCAGTCTTTCAAATGAGACATTTTTTTCATTTAGTCTTTTTGGAAAAAAATGGACTTGAAGTATCTGCATCCTGAAACTGTAGGAGGTGAGCATGGTGGGCTCTTAAAATGAGAGTTGTTGCATATATATATGATCACACAGTAGCTCCTAACACTGCTCAAACCATGGACAGAAACAAAAAAAACTGTGCATATCGTTAGTGAACTGGATATTTGACCAACACATCTGTAATATTTGAGAGAGGAAGTATGAAGGTGAAAAGTGTATGATTATGGCTGCAAAAGTAGGGATTAACCTAGAGTCTTTGACTGACAGGAGATCAGAAAAGAATGAAAAAGAATGGGGCCTTGCTGCAATGGACTGGCTGTAGTTCCTGAGACAACAATCAGGTTTTTTGCTGTCCATTGTTTGTCCATATGGTACATCTCTCCTCATGGAAGCCTGTGTTGTAGGTCCCATCTAGACCAATCATTTCCGTGACATCAGAAGTCCATCACAAGAAGATATAACTGCTGATCAGGATTACTACGTGAGGTGTAGGAGTGAAGGCATGCAGAAATACACTCCTAAAATTAGCCAAGTGACCAGGTCCATGAAGTATTTGTAGGGGATAACAGCATGCAGTAGTTTGGACAATTGCTTGCTACCATTTTAATTTTATGCAAGAACAATCCTTAGAAGAAAACATTTTTTAAAGGCTTATATTAAAATGTGACTGCTTGCTTGCCATGTATTAGTCATTTGTATTAAAAAAAAAAAAAGAGGAAAGTTGCATTCTAGCCATAACCTTTTTAATGAGGGAAATATGCACGCAGCACTTTAAAAAGTATTTATTGTGTAAACTTATTTTTGAGAACTGTTTGGCCAATTCATCTACTCTATGCTGTTTGGTATATGTAGTTTATGAACCAGCATCAGTTTTATCTCCCTCTGGATGTGGATTTCCTGGTGGACCATTTCAAAACAGACACAGACTTTCTGGCACGAAACTGGAGGATGCTTGGAAGGCCTACAATCATCTTTCACCTGTCCAGGTCTATGTTAGGTGTGCATTTGTCTTTGGACAAACCAGCTCTTCAAAAGCATCATAAATTTGTTTCTATTGCCAACCTTTGATGCTTTCAGCTAACTTTTTGTGACAGTTTTGTATATTGTTTTTTCTTGCATTGTCCCTGTTTGTAAGGTGTTTTATTGAAAATTTTGAATTTTTTTGGAAAACTTCCAGAACATCTTTCTTGAGTTTAGAAATGTGTTGTATTTTTGTTTTTTAATTGTTTTTTTCTCCCTTCTGTGTATGTTCCTTTCAAATCTCAAATCTTCTTTTCAAGTTATAATTCTTTGTTGCATTATATTTCAGCTCAGTTTTGTCCAGCTTTCTGTGCATGGGTTTATGGGTATGCACCCATGCTTGCATGTATATTTATCAGTATGCCCTGCCTACATGTGTGTTACATGTACGCATGCACATTATCATTGATGAGTGTGCACAAGCTATATGTTATGCCTGTATGTGCATATGTGTCTTGTAAAATGAAATGAGTGTGGCTGTGTGCATGCATGCATTTTAGCTTAAATATCTCCAGCCTATAGATATAGCAAAACTTGCTTCTAGATTTCAATCTCATATGCATGTAGCCAGTTTGATGAGTTAAGCACAATGCACTGATTTGTTTTTTTAAAAAACCCACTCTACATGTGATTAATATCTATGATATATGTCAACCTGATTAGTAAGTATATGGATGGCAAAAACTATGTACCTTTTGATTAGCACCTGTCAAATCGAAATAGAACTTTTCCTTCTTGTTTTTTTTTTTTACTTTGTCTGCTTCCTAAAAAAAATTTTTAAAAAAAAGCTTGCAAATAACATTCAAATTACATTCAAAATGTTCTCACTATCTTGCTGCCTAATTTTCCTCTGTTGATAAGTGTGTTTTCATGTTTCTGCTAATATGCAGTCTGTAAATCGTGTCTGTTTTAGTATAATTTTATGGTCTGAAAAAACCATGCATCCATTAATATATTGATACCTTCTGTTATTGCCTTTCTCCATTGCCATCTTAATCATTCTGTCTATTCTATTTCTTTGGGGAAGCGGACAGACGAGGGGTTAGAGTGCTGGTGTCTGAACTGAGAGCTTGCTGGTTCAATGCCTGTTAGCGCAGCTTCCCCCTAGCCGACCCAGCTGGCGGATATGGGTACCTGACTCCATAGACGGTTAAGGGTAAAGCAGTGAAGGAGAGGAGATGGGCATCGCCCTCACCTAAAGTTGGTCCTAAGACAAGTGAGGTCTCTAACATCTCACCCCCAATGACCTAAAAATGATAGGGGATGACCTTTTACCTTGACTATTTCTTTGTCTGTCTGCTCTTTTTCCCAACCTAGTCTCTCCTGTTGTTCTCCACCCCTGGCTATCTATTTGTGTGTCTGTTTGCTAGGTTTGTCTTTGTCATTCATGGCCTTTTTCATTTTTGTTTGTCCCTTCCTCTCTCCCATCTTTCTTCTCTTTCTCTCTCTGAGTGTTAATGGTTCGTGTTGATTCAGGAACATATGAGTTAACAGGAAGCTTTGCTTCTCAAACATTTTGCACTTTTACAATCACAGATGTACATTGGTAAATAAATGACTACCTTCTCAGTTTTTGTGTCAAGCCCTGGTTTGATGCTACAACCATAGCTGTTAGTGGTGTGTTTAGTTGAAATTCTGCTAAAGATCTATTCAATTTCAGAGAAAATATATATTTTTTCATCTAAAATGTAATAGAAAATAATGTTGGTAAAACTCTATATTTACACCTAGAATTCAATAGAAAAGAAAGAGGAATAAGGGTACAGTCTTCACGACTCTCAAAACCTCTGTTTTGCAAAGACAGCTTCAGCTTTTAGCTAGTCTACCTCTGAATATAGCAAATTTTCATTTTACGGGCATTTCTTCATGTAGGAGAAGGGAGTCACAGTTTATTTTATAGGAACGAGGAATGGTGGTGAAGTGACTAACCTAGTTTTAGAGCAATGTGTTCGTGACTTACATATAGTTTAACCATTGCACTGTTGCTTTGGTTTTGAAATGCTTAGAAACAATGCAATAGCAACTGATTTGATCACCAGTGAAATAATTTTGCACAAGTAGTACTTGCATTACTGCCAATTCAGTAGAGTCTTTTTTTTTTAATTTTATTTTTTATTTTCCGTTCAAAATGCCTTAAACCTTTAATGGTTATCATTCCCTCACTTTCATTACCATCATTATTGTGATGATGAAAAGCTGCCACCATCCGCATGTTTATCATTGCTTGCACCTTTGCTTTTACCATTTCAATCATTGTAATAAAGAAGAATGAAAGTCTTAGAAGTTTGTGACTGAGGGAGTCTGGCTTAGGTCTCATAATGCCAGCAAGGTAACTTCTTATTGTTTCCAGCAGCAACAGTCTGCATGTATGAGGTGGTAGCTGCATCACTTAAGCCCAAGGGTCAAAGCAGTATACATGTTTGATGTCATATGCTTGCAGTTGGTCAGGTGCAGCATGCGCGTGTGGTCATGCTCAGGTGCCTTTGCTTCTGGAGGCAGCTGTGAAGTTCTTGTCTAAACTGTTGTCCCTGTATCTTCAGTTCAGTCAGCGATAGCATGCGTGGATGAGATACTGTGTGTCTGTGTGCCTGCAGTTTATGGACCAGCAGCGGTACTACACGGTTCTAGACACCAACTTTCTGATAGATTTGCTGCGCAATCAGGTGGCCTACTTGAAGCACAGCTGGAAGGCTATGGGCAGGCCCATCATCACATTTGTTGTCACTTCCATGCTTTTTGGTAGGTTCAGAGGTCAACCACACCCCCCCAAAACACCTGCTGTTTACCTATCTATCTTATTCTTTGATTTCACATCCCTCACAATGCTTTGTTTCTTTCATGCACTTACCACGTATAGCCCATTTGGTGCAGAATGAACAGGATTTTATGCAAGTCCTATACCTGTGATGTAAACCTCTGAATATTCTCCTTTGTCTCTTACCTAGTAGTTTGGCTTCCTCATGTCATTTAGCAAATCTTTCCAACCTGTATAGGAATTTTTTGTCTTGTGAACTGCTCCCTTTTTGTGTAATGTATCTTTATTATGTGTTTGCATGCTTTATGTGCATGAGCAAAATTGCATATCGCTTAAAGACCTATCTGAAGGCACAATATTTTTCAAATGACTGGATTTAGTTGATGACAAGATAATTATAATTATTAATAATAAATTGGTAATAAATATAATTATAATTTCATTTTAAATTATTTCCCTAATCTAAGTTAATAGCTCCCTTTCATGCATAAGATGTAAACATTCAAACAGACCCAAAAAGAAATGAAATCTATTATGTTGTGTTGGTACATGGTCGTCAGAGCTAGGCTAGAAGTGATCTTAATATGCCATGTTCTTATTCTATAATGTCAAAGATTTTTGCCTCATTTCTTTCTTCAGCATTGAAATGTTTGCCTTGCCATTTAGTCATCCTGAGATCTTAATATCTATGACAATCTGTTTATCTTGAGTGAGAAGTTTGAAGGTTTCTCACAAATGGAAGGGGTTGACTTGCATCAGAGTAAACCCAGTCCTTTGGAGAATAAAAATGCGTTCAAGGGGGTTTTTAATTCTTGTGGGTTTTTTATAACCAAGGCAGATATGTGTCGCAGAGGATACAGCCTGTTTGTTTTTGAATCCAACAATACATGAAAGGTGCCTCCTACCATTGATCCTTCTAACAAGACACCATTTGCATCTTTTGGAAAGTCTTAAAATAATAATGAACTTGTCCACGAGGACTGCTTTGGCCAGCAGATCTGGAAAGTAATGACCTAAATACAAGATCTTATAGCATTTGTATCCTTGAGTGTGATTGTGCTAAACTCGCAAATCAGATCTCACTCCTTTTTTATGTTGCTTGCTTGACCTAATTTCCTTTTATTGTGTGTTCTTTGTTATGTATTGTTCAAAGACTAATTTTTTTCACAATCATATTAATGGAGTTTTTTTTATTTAAAAAAATGGTCTGGTGTTACTGCACATAACCTTGCTTAGTGTAACTAATCTTGTAGATGCAGTGCATGTTGTTTTTATAGCATAAGAAATATCAGTAAGATTTTGTGATTTACAAAACCTTAATTAAATCATGTTTCCATTTTGCTGTCTGTGAACTAAAAATTGAAATATTACTAATTATTGTATAAATCTATGATTTTCTGTAACTGTCCAAATTTTGCCAGGAATGTTTTTCATAGAATATGATTGACTTTAAATTACCTTGTTATCTATCATGGTTTGAATTCTTTTTAATTCGTATTCATATTTTAAAAGATTTTAATCAGATTTTCTTATTTGTAGTCATGCTAAATGCATTTAGAAAAAAGTGGATGTATTACTAGAATTGCAAATCCATTGGCTATGTGTTATATTGTGATCATAATCAGTTTCTTTGCTTGCTGGTTATGTGTGAATGTTTTCTCATGGCAGATCATTTGCACAACCCACCTGCGGCCCTTATTGCAACCATTAAGAAACTGCAGAGTGGCTACATCAGTGGTGCTCGGTGAGTGAATAGGCACTTTGTAATTAATTTAATCAAGGAACTAGATAACATTTGTCAACAGCATTTTGTTTAACTACAGCAGTTTAAAGATGCAGTGAATATTAAGAAAGTTTCTCTGTTACTGTTTCACTTAATTGTTGGGGTACAGAGTTCAGTAGATTGCTGAAGACAGTGCCATTGCTTGGAACTTCATTCTTTGCATCCAGTATGAAAGTTAATATTTTTGTGTTTGTAAAATGTTAGCAAAATGCAACCCAGTGCCGATAAAGCTTTCACACTTAATATTGAGCCAAATATCAATGCAATGTTTATTGTGTGTTGTATGTGAAAAGAGTTTATGTTTGTGATTCTTAGGTGTGTGCTTGTGTCACGACCTTACGTCGGACTTGCGCATTCTTTACGAAAAACGACACGAGATCACTTCCAGGTTGGGACGTCTGTTTAATATACATACAAACATAAAATACACAACTCTACCTCTCACTCGTCAAAACATCAATAATA
>SRHC01001842.1:515640-545076 GCA_004794325.1 Pomacea maculata | reverse complement strand
TTAGTGGGTCCCCTCTCGAAGTTCGTTATCCACTTTAGTGGGTCTCCTCTCGAAGTTCCTGTAACTCGGGGGTTTATTTAATCTAATGAATTTACAACTTACATCTATCAGACAATTCCATAACGTTACAAAAATATCTTTACTGTTAGAAATTAAGTCACCACGTGATTAATTTAGAAATTCTACTTATATTTAAACTTTAACAAATATTTAATCTGTTACCTTGTCTAGGCAAGGAACTTAATTTCAACGATTCCCCGGTTCTATAATCCAGACATTCAGTACAACCGACCGTCTAGGCGGTGGCGTTGGGAATGCTCAAAAACAGTTCACCCGCCAGAACGCGCGGTGAACACTACTCACTCCTAGCCACGTGAGCCACGTGAGGCACGGGAATTACACCTCAACCGAGCACTGTCACAAGCTCCAAAAAAACCACACACTGGAGGCACGGACTGGTCCGTGACAGCTTGTGCTTATTTGTGCCTATGTAGTTGCATTTAATTTTATGTATTTTGTTTTTATGTGCAGTGTTCACATGGGAAATCTTTCTGAGTTTCTTAACACTTCCTGCATTTGCAAACTGACATTTCTGCATGACCCTAATGACCCATCACAGAGTGAGTATTCTCAGTTCTCAGGTCATCTTATAGGAAGAAGTACCATGCTGTTTGATGACCAAAGATAACTTTCCCCAAAAAAATCACTTGGACTGTTGTGCTTACCACGTATGTCTAGCCATTGAGCCCATTTGCCAGCAAGCAGCCAAGTACCACATGACTTTACAAATCTTATATCTGTATTTACAAATCTTATATCTGTATTTAAGTTTGGATTTCCCTTTGTGAATAGAAGAAGATCAAGTGATGAAAATCATAGAAGATATTGCCAGTCCGTCCTGCCGCAGACCATATCTTCTGTCCACATCTCGTCGATCACGGAAAGCCAGCACTGTTTTGTCTGGAACACCAGTCAGTGGAATTGTGCGGCGCTCTCGCTCCATTCAGATTGATCCTGACCAGTTACCAGGTATTGAGAATTCTTTTCTCTATACTAATTTCAATAAAGGAATGCCTCATTTATTTTTATTCTATTGTCCAACTGTCATAAATATGTTTACCATTTTTTTGTTTATTTGATGGGATGTCTTTTCTTAATAATTAACAAAACTATCTCTGAATTTTTTGTTCAGATGCATGGATCATTACTAGCATGAACAATTGGCACATTGGTAAATACTAGTAAAAGTAAATAGTGCCGTCATCATGATTACCAAGTTAGTGTTAGCCATCAAGCAGTTATAAGTCAAGTTGACTGCTTATTGTCAAGATCACTTCAGATCAGTATAAAAACATAGAAGAGGCTAAGATTTCAGTGTACTGAAAAACAAGATTATTTGTTGTTTGCCATAGTTGAAAGTTAAGATCATTTGGTGTACTTCTGCTCTTCCCTGGTAAAAATGCATTTCTCAAGAACATGCCTCACTTCTTAGCCTTGCCTCAGCTATTTTAGAAATGATTTGTTTGCAGATATGTAAACATCATATCTGCCATTACATGTCATTTCACCATTTTTGAAATCCATTGATGTAATATTTGCCATGATTTTAAAAATTATCTTAAGTTTGCCAGTTCTTTCATGTGGAGTTTCACTTTTGGACGCTGAAATTATAAAGTAAGAATAAAGTAAGGCTGTACACTCACATGGCTGTTTTGGCTGACTAATTTGCCAAGCAGCTTGCCAGCCTGTCTAAGAAACTAATTTGCCTGACCTGTGCTTACTGTGAAGCATGCCGCAGATTATGACTGTGTACCTCTAGCAATAGTAGACGGAACCAGCATGCAAGTGAGTTTAGATGCATTGTGGGGGATATCAAAAGAAAATTAACCCCTGCTTTAGGTTTTACAAGCAGCTTGTACTTCAAATATATTTTTGTTAAATGTGTTCCAAGATAAAAGAGTCAAGAATGAAAGATAGTAGTTCACAGTTACGTGCGTTTTCCTACATCACATGCAAGACAAGATGAACTACAGGAATGTGCAGCTGTTCTCTATTTTAGATGACCCATTTTAGGAATAGTTCTTTGGAAGTAGCTACTGCAATTGCAAAGGCAAATATTTTGTAATGTCAAGTTGAGCGACTAGTATGTTTTCAGAATAAAGCTTACCACAACAATGATGTTTCTGGAACATGTGATCTTTATTCCAGCTTCCATCTTCCATTGAATTTTTTAACCTAATGTCACCTTTTCATCATCAAAATTAAAACATTCTTTTCAGAAATGTCCGATTCCATCCTCTAGAAACCATCTTCCATTCATTTCCTTATGAAAACTATATAAACTAACTTTTATTATTTATGATTATTATTAAAACAGCAGCCTTGCCATCAAGAAGATTATTAGTTTTTGTTTGAGATGGAAGCTTAACATGCTGAAATTCACATAATTGAGGGAATGCTTTTGTAAAATCTTGCCTTCAAGACTTGTATGCCCACCTGAACAGCTTGAGGCGGCAGTCTTTTGTCTCCCCAACAGCTAGTGGCACAGGTATGTTTGGTCTTTTGACCGCTGTTGCTTTGGGTCCACTCTGCACTGGACTGTTTGGCCAATATTGCTAGGCTTGTACACCAGTCAACATTCTTACTCTTGCAGATTGTCTCTTGCAAAAGTTTCAAATATCAGATACAATACAATAATTTAAAAAATATACAATTTTCTAAATTAAATGTGTGTGAGTATAAGTTTTTGTAATGTATTGGCACATATTTGGATAAATAATTATTAGTTGTGCATGCACACATATACTAAGGCACACACACACATATCTTTTAATATACATGCTTGTGGACACTGATGTTTCTTCAGTTGTGCACGTTCTCTTAAATATATAGCCTTTCCAAAATAATTTATATGTTGATGTAAGTAAAGGTTGACAGGTGTACTAGGTGTATTAGATGATTGCAGTTTTCTCTCAGGATGTTGTATCACACCTAGTGTAAGATATAATTAACACTATTTTCTCGAACTCAGTGTTATCTGCTGTTTAGTAGTGTGTGCCATCTAACAGACAACATTCTTACCAAACCCCTTTACTACTTTTTTCTTCTTCTTTGTACTGTACCAGACGATTTGACTATGTAGAGATCACCCTCTAGCTAATATTGTTGAGCTTTGTTCTCTCCTACTGTGTTGCACAGTTTAGACAGCTGGATTTGATTGAGGTAGCTAGAGGGTGATCTCCATATTGTCATGTCATCTGGTAAGTACTTGAAGACAGAAATTTTATCACCAAAAATGGTATTTTTGTGTTTTGTTGCCTGTTTGCATGATAACTAAGAATGTTTTCAAACAGAGCGGTGTAACTTTCTCCTGATATCTTACGCAAACACTAAATCTTCAGTCTTGCTTTTCTTTTTAAATTGAGTTTATTAATGTTTTTCATACATATGAATGCAGCACTCTGTTTTCCTTGCACAGCTCACCCAAAAGCATGGCTAGTGCATTTTTTTAATTAATCTAGCTTTGTGGCTTCAGAACATAGATGGTTCCTGCTTGGATCACAATTTTTATGTATTCGAGATTTATGAGTTTAGATTTCCCATCTCTTGTTCTGTCTTAAGGTCCTTCTTAACTCGGCAAATATTGTTGAATGTTTGACTGTGTTTAGCAAAGCTGTGTGATGATCACAGGAAAAACACTGATGTGAGGGCAAACATTGGAGAGTCTTTAATTATGGTCGATGTGTTAAGCATAGTACAAATGTTTTTGCTCATACCTTGGCAAGCATACAATCCAGTTGGATGGGTTGAACATTGTCAAGGTTGATACATTCACAGCAGTGTAGATGCCATTGTTGTTGTTTATGATTGTTTAGAATGACAACTTGAGACCAGTGAGAACTATACCCACAGCAGAAGCACAGACATGACTCTAATTAATAATCAAAATCTGTAAGAAAAAAGACGTCAGATCTTTCTGGTTGAGAAAAGATGGTAAATAAGGTGACCAGACATTTCGGGGGCGAAAGCGGGACACGGGCCGATGATGGTGTCGTCACCGTCAAAGAACGCCGAAAAAAGCGATTTTTAAAGACAACTGGGACATTTGATGGACTTTCCAGAAAGCCAGAAAGCGGGACATTGGGCGTCCTGCCCGATGAGCAGGCGGGACAAGAGGTCAAATGCGGGACTGTCCCGCCTAAAGCGGGACGTCTGGTCACCTTATGGTAAATGAATATACAACTTTAGGCATTAATTAAATTAAAGGCAGGATGTGAGTTATAAGTTATTTTTAATGACTCTAAATTAGCCAAAAGATAAATATAAGTACCATCAGTCAACAAAGCATATAAATCTACACTGTTCACTGAAAGCATTTGTTTCCTTAAAAATGTACCTCAGCTAAAGTGTCTACAAGAGATTGGCAGAAATCTGGGACTCGGGAGGTTTGATGCTTAGTTAAGTAGGCCCTGAAGGTCACATAAATACCTGTGAAATTGCTGTTTCACCGTGTGCTCTGTTTTTGTTACATTTTGTATAGAATTAGTCTTTGACTTTCACTAATGTATATGCACACAAGACATATATCATGCACAGCACTCAAACTATCCATCTATATGCATAAGTGTGTGCACAGCTTATGCTTCCACACTGATGAATGGATATGAGCTGTCATGCTAAACATTAAAATATGATTATAGGTCATTTTTAGATACTTTTTTTTGGAAAGTAAATGTATGAAGATATTTTGTCAGAATTTGTTGTCAGGATCTGTATTGTGAGTATCATCAAAAAGTGGGAAGTTTTGCCACTTGCAACATTTTTTGCAACATCACCTGAGTACCTGTCCACCTCCAGTTTTGGACACCTGTGGGCTAACTACTGGGCTGACCTTTTTCCCTCAGTGAATAGAAGGCTCAAGGAGTTGACAGGTGGAAAGAGGGTTTGCTAGCGGTGGCCCTTTCCTCTACTAAAAAGAAAAATTAATGCTAAATAGCAGACAGCCACCATGTATCACAAGAAAGTAGGTCATACAGTTTAACCAAGTCCAAAAATGTTCTTTCAAATCAGGACTTAGAAATAGGAGGCATTTAGAACCTATTCAGGGCTTCTGCTAAGGCTAAATTCCTTGGGGTCTTCAGATTTTCAAGGGGTCCCTGTTCTTCGCCCAAATTTGAATGGGACCCCATTGACGAAAATTGAAGGGGTCCTCCAAACTTTTAATGTGTACTGTACGCAATTTTTTGCGTAAACAGAAGCCCTGATATTATGTAACGATGAACAGAACATGAAGAATTGAGAAAGCAATGATAAAAGTGTGTATTAATTAAAGTTAATATAATGAATCTTTGTCCTGATCACTACATTCACTCAGAGTCTGTTATTGATGCTCATTCTGTTTGAAAAGTTGTCTTTCTATAACCCGCTAAAATGTCATGGTAACAAGGAGTTAGGTAGGGACCAACATGCACATACACAGGCATACATGCAGCCCAATGGGGAAGGTGTCTGTGTCCAGTTCCTCCCTTTGGCCTTTTCATCCTGTATCCCCTGGTTTTTCCAACCTCATGACCTGTGTTTCCCAGTGAGAAGGGTGAGTGGAAAGGGTGGAAACGGTAGATTCTAGAAAGGTAGCAGGAAGGGAGAGGGCATTGGTAGAGTTGTTTTGCCTTTGCAGATATCAACCAGCCTAGGAGTAAAGCCCACTACCCATGACAGTGTTGACTGTGTTTATTATTGTGGTGAGACTGTGCAAGCAACCCCCATCTTCCCTATCACATTGACAATACTCCCTGGCTAAAATTCTTAGAGGATCAACCAAAAGTGTACTTATACTTTGCTTTAAGGATCATTATGTCCAGGTTAAATTGAGTGAACCCTAAATGTTCGTTTACTACAGTACTACCAGCAAAGGAGATGATAGATGTATCTAGCACACAGCAGTGACACTGATGATTACAATAGCACTGGCATGTGCTGAACCAAATCATGCAAAGGGAATGATGCATAATTACGAGCTGGTTTGTAATGACATTCAGAAGAAATCCTCCCGCCTTTGAACTTGTTTCTTGCCCTTTCAAGTTGTGTGATGATTGTTTTTGCTAGTCTTCAAAGAGTTTTTCTGTGACTCCTGAGACTGCCATGGTAGAAGGATATGCAAAAGAGAAATAGTCACAGCATGCAAGCCATTGAACTTCTCGGGCCCAGTTTGGTCATCAGGGTAGTTCCATTTGCTGCCACATCACCATCCTTGGAGGTCCCATTTTACAAAATGAAATGGAACTTGTTCCATCTAATGTTCTCTAATATTTCATATGAAAGGCTGCTGCTCATGAAAGAACCATACTTCTTCCCCCCCCCCCCAACTGCCTCATTACACAAAAGCCTACTTTTTAATCTGATCATCTAGATAAACATCATTACTTGAAATTTTCAGGAATCACCAGCTGATTTTTCACATTTACTGCTGTTGAATCTGATGGATGCTTGCTTGTTTAATTTCAGACATTTTAACTGCAATTCATCTTCGAAAAAAGTCCACGGCAAAAAATAGTAGGCATAATGTTTTTGTTGGTTTTAAGCAGCAGTTTCAGAAATGCTTTACACTTTGCCGTTATTACTGACTCAAGTTTTGAGACTAATTATGTGATGTTTTCTATTTTAATGTTTGCAGTTTTAGAACTGATAAGAGCAAAAGCTTACTAATGATGGATAATGATATTAGTTTGAGATGTATTCATCAGTAGTGAGAGAGAGCAAAAGGGAGATGGGTGTTGTGTGCATACACAAGGTGTGAGAGGAGTGTTTGCTGGAGTTGTTATTGCTCAAATGTTGCTTCCTTCCGATTGATTGGTTGATTTATTTATTTTCCCTTTAATTTTGTAGAAACATTGTGAAATTAGCAGTTTCTGCTTGTGCATGAAATCTGATTTTGCATTTTTTTAAATGACCAACATTGTATTTTTTTTAGAATAGATCAATTTTAATTAATATAGTGGAAAATGTTTAAGTCTTATTGAATTGATTAGTAACATTGTTGCCAACAAAACTGTGGTAGGATTTACATATTTGTGCCTTGAATGAATGTTTGTTTGCACACTCTCTGTCTCTCTCACAGACACATAAGTTTTCTCTCTTGGGTGATCTATATTATGAAAACTATTTTTTTTCTAATTTGACTTTTTAAAAATGATTTAGTATTTGAGTACAGTCTGTTTCCTTACTTAACACTTTATTATATGATTTTTCTCTCATTAGTTAATGCACTGTTGTTTACATGACTTTTTTATGTGTGGCACTAATAGTCATAATGATATTATGTTTGTATTTCCCATCACACAGAAATGTGTATAAATAATAATAATAAATGCAAAATTTGTAAAGCGCATACTCACACTCCTAAGGACCATGCTCTTAGAGCTTAAGAACAAGAGCGAAACATGGACAGCATACGAGGGGCAGGAAAACAAATAACATATGAGCTATAAAAAAAATAAACAACCGTACTAAACAAAGAATAAAATCAAATACAGAAAACACAAAGAGGAACCAAAGAACAAGAGCTGAGAGCAATATGATATTGCAAAAGGAAGGGTGTGAAAATGGACTAGCATTATGGGAAAGATTGTTAGGAGTAATGTGCGTTTTCAGTGCACGTTTAAAGGATTCAATAGTGGTTAGGTGGCGGATATGGAAAGGGGAAGAGTTCCATTGTTTCGCTGCATAATAACTAAAAATCCTGTGGCCATATGTTGGTTTTTGGGTGACTGGAAGAGTAAGGAGACGATCATCAGACAAGGAGCAGAGTTGTCTAGATGGAACATAAGGAAAGAGCAGTTCAGAGAAATAATCAGAGAAATAATCAGAGCAGGTGCCAGCAAAGAAATTAAAACACAGCACGGACAGTTTGGACTGGATGCGAGAACGGACAGGAAGCCAGTGTAGAAAACAAAGGAGAGGGGTGGCATGGTCGCATTTCCTAGCTCTAAGCATCATGTAAGAGAACTCATAATCATGTAAAAAAAAATTGCTAAGGGAGTCTAAAAATATAAACAATTTGTCATCTGGAGTCTGAAAATATACAACAATTTAGATCAACCTTCTCATCATTTAAGGCATAATAAACTGAATATTTACTTGTCTTTAGCACTGAAACCATGTTCCTTCATGAGCAGAGTTATGTGCGATATAAATCATACACTTATTATTATTTATCATTAATATGAAAGGTGATAGTTCATCATTTATTAGACATCAATGACATAAATCATAAACAGCAGGGATAATAATAACTTAAATGTTTACTTTACCTGCTGCTGATCTGAAAAAAACTGATATCTTTGTGTTGCTGGGAAAAAGGGGAGGAGAGAGGGGCTGCTAAATCCCTCAACAGTTTTATTGATGAGGATGGGAAACCCTGACTATCAACTTTCTGATATTTTCCCCTTAATATGTGTAGATAACAAGTAAGATGCTCACATTAAGTTTTCACCCACATAAAATGTACATACCTATATACATCTTGCCATCTGGTTGTTAACATCTTTGCAAATCTATTTGGAGCATGCATAGTGTGCTTTTGGAGTTTAAATTGGTGTTGGAAGTAAGGAAAGTGTTTTTCCTTGTTGATTTGTTTTGGGGGGTTTTAGTTTTGTTTTGGTTAGGGTCAGCAATCGAAAATATGGTTTGGGCATAGTGACCATTCCTACAAACTATTGCTTGGTGCTTCAGTTTTTCACAAAAAATGTGTTAATTTGTTGCATTTGATTTTAGCATGTGGTTTATGATGTGTGGGCATGTGATGTGCAAATGTGATTTAATGTTTTGTGCATGTGTGTGACAAGTGAGCATTGTGTGGCATGTCTTGATGATAAAAGAACAGAATATTCATGCTGTTAGGACAGGTGTTAAGCCACTAGGCCATTTAATGGCAAAGGGTTGATGCAATGGTTAAGTAGTTGCTTACTTTGAATTTGAGAGAAATTGAGGGTAAAATATAATTGATAAATTAAAGAGAGAGTGTGTGTGTGCACACACACTTATTATGCATTTTGATGTGGGTAGGTATGAAAGGTTTATTTTTTCTGAAACCAACCACCATTTTCTGAAGGCACTTGATGATTGCCTGTGTGTTTCATTTTAGCTCACAGTTGTCTTCAAAGTAATTTTCTGTCTTGAAAGTTCATTATGATTTATTTGGTATCCCCTTTATGATGGACATGCATACTTCAAATAAATCGTTCCTGTTATGACTAATTGTACTGCTGTCCTTTATTGTTTAACATTCTCAGATGTACTTTTATTGCATAGCATGCAGAAACCTGCTTACATCAATAATAACCATGTACAATACCTATGTGTTAACAAGAATAATATTAGTAAGAGTGAAACTAGCTCAAGTATCAATAGACTGCACTGAGAAGAATGAGAAAAGATGTTAAGGTGTACTGCGATCCAAGTAGAAAACTGCCTATAAATAATGATATATTGAATACCTTGTCAAGTTGCCTATGGTGGAGAGAGCTGAAACACTGCACTACTTGCTAAAACTTCTATTATACACTTCTTTTTTATAGTAGAATGTCCGCAAGCATCACCTTATGGAGGACAGTCTGTGATAGAAGAAGAAACTTTGTCACGGCACCCTTCATTAAAAACCGACGTAGTACCTGCTCATAGGAGACAACGGGCCTCTCTTCCAGCCGTGATGCCATCACATGATATCTACGGCTTTAGCAAAGTAACAGATACAATAGACGAGGTGGAAGAAGAGCCCACAGTTACATCACAGATTTTGAAACCAGTCCAACATACTAAGGAAATCACATCCTGTATGCTTTTGTGGATAGATTATGGTTTCTTTACTTTTGTTGGCAAATTACGTGATTGCATTTATTATTCATTTGTGTTAAAGCCCTTTACTTTTTGAGGGTTTTTACATGCATTCTCTTGTTGTTTATATTTTGCATTATTCTAATTTTCTTTACAAAATCTGCAGGGTGCTTTTGATGTATTATTTTATTATTTTGGTCAAAGTCTGTGCTGTTATATGTTTTGTACGCACATTTTATAATTACAGGATACAAACTGCTAAGGTTCATCATTCAAGCTGAGAACCTTTACAGCACTCTTTCTGTAACCTATGGCTTGTGCAGCCATTGCATATTGCCACAATTGGGGTGTCCATTAAATAATAAAGTAATAAATAAATGCAAAATTTGTAAAGCGCATACTCACACTGCTAAGGAGCGTGCTCTTAGTGCTTAAGAACAAGAACGAAACAAGGACAGCATATGAATGACATATTAACAATAAAAGAATAAACAACTACTAATTATGAATAAAAAATACAGAAAATGCAAAGAGGAACAAAATAAGAACTGAGATTATCATGATAAAAGACAAGCAGGGAAGGGTGTGAATCAGTGGGGAAAGGTGTTAGAAGTAATGTTTCAACATTTTTAAATATAAAACATTGTTATTGTAATTGTAGGAGACATTGAGGAGGTTCAGTACAATTACAATCATTTTGTTTTGAAATGGTAAAGTTCCTCCCTCCAACTAAGAAATATTTGCAGGAAATAAAGTTTGAACCATAAGTGTACTGCACAACAATGTATTGGATCTAAATACATCATGAGATTTAAATGAGCTCTTGGTGAAGCTGTTATTATTGATATTGTTGCATTTTAGGGCTTAAGATTGAAATTTGCTTGTTGAAACAAATAAGCTTACTGGCCAACTATGATACAGACAATTGCCCATTGTACTGCGAAATGATTTGCTTGATAGAAGAGAAGGAAGGGATCATAAATTAATGAATGTTGCATTTGGATCTTTATTGTGACTCTTTTGCATAATTTCTGTATTCCCGTCACCTCCATTTAGTTGGCACTTTTCCCCCGCTCAGAAGGAGAAGTAAATTCGATTGATTTTTAGTTCCTTTGGACTTTTGTGAGACAGATTTTCTCCTTGGCACTTGTTGAAACTCACCCATTTGTATTGATGACATTGATTGAGCACATCTGGTACCAGTGGATAATCACTTGTATTAATTACATTGATTGATCATATCTGGTACTGGTGGCTGATCACTTGTATTGATGAAATTATGTCTGGTACCAGCGGCTGATCAACTGAATTTATCCACTGCTTTCAGGCAGCGACTTCAGTGTGCCAGGCAGCCCATTGCCTATTGCAGAAGATGGTAATGTAGAATACTGTACATTTTGTAAATAGCTGTCCATGAGTTTCACATGATTCTACCCTGCAACCACTGGGTAGACCATGCTAGATATACAATAACATAATACTTTCAGGGTGTGTATTCATTTCAATAACTATTAATGCATTCATTCAGTAAGCATTAATGTATTCGTGTCAGTAAGATTTAGAGAGCTCTTGATAAGTCCTCCTCCACACTCAGTGTATTTGGGCTGTATTGGCTGTTACCCTTTGTTGTCTCCCTCGCACACAACCTCACATTCCTCCAGCATTTAACTTGCAGCTTGTAATGGGGGCTGTATTGGCATCTTACCATTTATCTCCCTCTCACACAATTTCACATTCTTCCATCATTTAGCTTTGCAGCTTGTGATGGGGCATGCCAGAATCTTTGTCATTTCTTTCTAGCTTCGGTGCATAATCTTCTCTGCTTGCCACACTCTGCATGATCAAGGTACTGCTATTAGTCTTTTTGCCCTGTTCTGTTTCTTTCAGATGTCTCAGACAACTAGCTTTTGATTGCTGAAACTATTGGAAAATAGCTTTCATTGTGGTTTACAGTAAACATCAGGAAAATTTATCTCATGAAAACTAACCCTCAGTGAGCTCAGATTATTTTGTTCACACAAGTTTATTAGAAGTATGCTTTGGAGTTGTTGGGGTTTTAAGAGAAAGTACCACTAGGTTGAACTTAAAGGAATAGAAGTGATATTGTATTGTAACCTTATGGAGAGCATACAACTTCAAGAGAACTCTAAAGATTTACATTAAAAAAGTGTCTTCTATCATTTGTAAAGTTGATTGATTTCAGTTATAATTTGATGTGGTAGATGCTACCAAAATACACCAGTAGATCTGGTAGGAGGAAAATTAAACCTTTACACTGGAGAAACTGGCTATAAGCATTCATTTGCATGCCTTCATCAGTAACTGTAGGCTGTAACTGGGGTGTATTCAGTGCACACAAGTAGATTCATACTTAGAATTAAATCAGCTTGAAGAGATTTAAATATCTAAGCTGATGCTTACACAACATCATGAATAGAAACCAAATGTCAAAACGTCAATCCTCACAAAGATTCTGGCTAAAGCAGCAGCAACAAGGATAAAATGCAAGTAAATCTTTGTTTAATTCTGTCCACAACAGAGACCATTTTTTTTCTTTTTAGGAATCCATTGTAAGCAAAAACCTAAAACAAAAAGTCGGCTCAGTCACCCTCAATCTTACACACAGTAATACACTCAACCACTTAGCACTCAGAGGCACACCTTGATTAGTGTGACATGCTAAAGATAAGAATAACTAAGGTTCATTTGTTAATGCACATGGTAAGGACTTTTCAAAAGTACTCTTCTTTGTGATCGGCTGATTTCATCTGTGGCCAGAGGATAGCATTTGAAAAAGAAGCAGAGTGATAGATCCATGTGTTCAAAACAAAATGCTTCAGAAGACTTTCAAATCTCCTATAGGGAGCACAAGATGAACTATTCCATCTGGAGTGAGTCACCTCCTTCGTGAGTCCCCAGAAACCTCTGCTCACTACCGTCAAGCAGCAGAAACTCACATAGTTTTTGATCATGTCCAACATGACACATTGCTGAAGACAGAGGAAGTCGACGCTGTTGCAAATAAAACAAAGATGGGTGACAAACCTGGCGGAGTGTACCAGCTATCCACCAAGGGATGTTCTCACAATGGGTGCAACACTGGCCCTGCTAATGGATTCACCACTGCTGCATCATGTGTCTCCCCAGCAACTGCTACATCTGGTGCCAGTTAAGGGATGAGAAAAAGTTATTCTAGAGGGCTCATAGTGACAGCTGAGCAGAGATGTAGGTACCATGGGCTAGTAGGCTTGAAATGAATGTATCAAGCAATGAGTGTGGCTGATTTCCAGTTATGTTTCATGGCCACTATCAGAGCTTTTTTTTAAATCTGCAGCAAAATTTAGGTTTCTGGTACCTCTCCTTCCTCTTACTCATCATTATCATGAATACTTACAAAAAAAAGTAAATTTACTCATCATTGTTACGAATACTGTCGGCTCATTTTTCTGCAGTGTTATCTATGCCACCTATTGCTATGAATCACTACAGCATGAAATCAACCGTGTATGTCAATAGTACTCAACAAGAGAAAGATTTCTTTATTTTCCCACCTGTTGCTATGAAGTTGCCACAGCATGAAACTGATATCACATATTTATTAGATGTTCTTATTTTTCTCTGTCAGAGTTGTATCCTGCAGATAAATTGCTTGTTAAAATACAAAAGTTATCACAGTAATAGTAACCTGATATGCCAACCTTATATAGAATATCTACATCGTACTTTTTTTTCTGTTTGCATCACATTGAATACTATTTTTGTCTTCCATTCATTAGCACAGGACTGGTTTTCATTGCAAGGAAATTGAAATACTAAAACTTCTTCAGGCTAAAAGTAAAGGTCCTATGACCTACTTCACTTAGAGCCTGTAAGTGGTTCACCGTAGCAAGGGCAGGATAAGCAGAAGATGGATTCCATCTTCCCTCATTCTAGTGCCTTTTAGCTTGTGATAAATCAGACATCACTCTTATCACTCTGGATGAGCTACTTTAACTATTCTATTGAATATGTCTACAAAATGTACCTTAAACTTCTTTAGCACCCATGCAGATAGTTTAGAAATGATGCATGTTTGGTTTTATTCATTTGATATGATTTTCACTCTTTAAAAAAGAAAAGTTGGCAGTAAACCCTGGTGTAATTTGGTGTACAAGTTAAGTGATAACCCTAAGATAATCAGCAGTAAACCCTAGTGTAATTATATGTACAAGTTAAGTGATAACCCTAAGATAATCAGCATGAATGAAACAATGCCACGTTAATTCAGCTTTGCCTGTGTGTACCAACTGAAGACTTTAAATTCATCTTTGTTGACAATTGCATATTCCTTTATCTCTTTAAATTGCACTGGGGCTTACTTAATCCATGTGTTGTGCTAGTTCATGGCTAGTCTACTTTTCAGTAAATGAACTTAACTGTGGTATTTGTTTAATTTTTCATGGCTTTGTGCCTGCACCTTTTGTCAGTGTTACAATTGGTAATTTTTTTTGAATGTTTTTTTCCTGTTAGTGTTCAGGAAGTATTGACTCTGAGCAGGTCACTAGCATGTTGATCCAGCAGATTACACACTACTGACATACTGTCTCAACAGACAATACATGCTGGACTTAAACTTCCAGACTGGGAGCAGAAACAGTCCTGATATCAATATAAAGCTCTTTGACACAAAATTTTTCCATATTTCACCCAGTCATAATATGGAAACAAAATTTAAAAATTTTCACAACAGGATACGTTTGACATGATGTTCACATCATGGGTGAGGTTAGCTTGTCAATGCTTTTTTTAACCAAAGCAAATGTTACCATGCAGAAATTCCAGCATGGACAGAACACATCTGTAATACTTTTACTACTTCTTTCTTTGTTATTTTATTGCAAAAGCTGTTTGAAACAAAACGTATCTAATGTAACCTTAAAAATTTGTAGTTGAAAAACCAAAATAGATTTAATACAGAACTTGAAAATACATTCACTGAATGCAGATTATTTTAAACTCTGACAATAACTGTAAAGCCTTAGCAAAGACTTTATGTGGCTGGCATATGTAGTCTTTTTCGTCTTTTTTCATCAACGATCTTATTCAGACTAGCAAGTAAAGTAGTGCCGGCAACAAGACCCATTGTGTATTATTTGCATACATAATGCATGTTGTTAGGCAGTCACTGGCTAAGTGTGTTATCTGAAAAAGTGTGGACAATAATGACCTGCTCAGCAATATTGACACATTTGTTTCAAAACAAATAATGACTTATGCATTAATACTGTTGCCATTTTGATGATGATGATGATAGATGGTAGTCTTTTCAGAGCTGTCATAGATCCTGTGTCATGCATAAATGACTTTTTTAACTGCACTTGTATCTGTTGTACAGAAGTGACAGTTTTGGTTTTCAGATCCATAATAATTTGATCTTTTAGCCATAATATTTAACCATTGCTTGATGATGGGAGAAGACTTCCAGTCATTGGTTAATGATTGTGCAGATAGGTGTTTTTAGTCCAAAATGTTTTCTCTTCTTTTAACTGTTAAATTAAGCAAGGAAAAGTTGAGATAAGGATAAAACTTCTATCTGTCACTACTTTAAAAACAAATGTTTTTGATAAGAGTTCCTCTTACCTTTTGTCTCCCTTTATATCGGCACTCTTTCTGCAACAGACACCCAGCAGTTCTTACATCTAAAAGATGCCAGCAGTGGGCACTATGACCTGCCACACACACCAAGTGGCTCACCCACCTCCTCACCTGGTCCACGGCGCAGACAGTTAAAAGGGGATATCTCAGATGTGGATCTGAGTGACCTCACAGACCAGCTGCAGAAGTCCGAGACTCTGCAGGAACAGGCTGACATCATCCACTATCTCTACACTGCTAAGTAATTTTGTTTTGAATGCATTTGCTTTTTATTCAAGTAGCATTTTCTTCAAGAGGTATCTCTTGAGGTGTTTAGTTTGTTTCACTGATTTTGTCTCACAATGGAATTATGCCCTCTCAGTGTAGCAGTTCCGAACATTCTATTTCCCAGACAGCTATGTCCTTTACAGTTATTTTTTGTCTTTGTTTACAGAATCAGATAATTGCTTTTTTTTATCTTCACCTGTCTGTGTTCTACTTCATGTGCAATATGAGACATAATACATATACAACCATGAAGACTTATATGCAAAAAAAATGAATAATATACGCTTCCTTAAAATTTCATTAAAGAATTGCTAAAGAGAAAACTCTTAGGAGAAGGATCTTCTTGTGTTCAGGGGTCTCGACTGGGATACACACATGGATCTGAAGAAAAAGTGCACTGTCAAAGACCTGCTGACTGAACTGTATGAAAAGGTGAGAATTGCCCTCATGACTGATGCAGCTGTGTGGCTGTGAGCTTAGAAGATAGTGCACTGTCATGTACTAATATATATGGGCTACCTTTGCTAACAAATTTTATTTATGGTTCATATGCAATTCTAAAAATATAACAAAGTGACATCGGAAAATAATGAATGATATTCATGGTACAGACTAAGGTGAACCTTGTGTGGAGAAACGATATTGTTACTTAGATATTGGTACTTTTGATTTTCTTCTTGCAGGCAAGCCACTGGAAACAGTGGTGGCTGGTAAGACATACAGCAGGCATGTTGGAGAAACGGGTCGAAGAACTTGCCATCGTGAGTAATAATGAGCACTTTTAACATTTTCTACCTTTCCAAAATGTGTGTCTCTTGTCATGTATGATGAAATACTTACAGGTACATATCATATGCATTTTATTAATGATTGTGCAGGCAGCTACAGACTTACTGGTGCGGCAGAAACAGTTGTCAGTGGGCATGCCAAATGATGGGGAACGCATCATCACATGGTGAGTAGTGTACAAGAGAGATATAGAAGAGCATGCTGTGTTTTGAGGTGGATAGACTGTGGTTTATTGTGGTGCAAACAATGCTGAAAGACTGTTTTTGAGGTGTGAGTGGAATTTGTATCTGCTATTATCTTCTCTACCTTTTTTGAATGTTTTGCAACCATGTTACCAGAACCAAAAAAATAGTCTGCTTTGCTTCATCTTTTCAGCTGCACGATTATTTTTTATGATTACTGAGAATAGCAGTAATTATAATTTGATGTTTGTCTTTAACAGCCCTCTCCCGCCTGACGAACTTTTCAGCATAATCAACGAAGCTTGTGGTGAAGACAAGAGCTCTGTATCTCTGACTCAGGTAATGTTGTAATGTTAGTTTGAGAAAAACAACTGGAAAATAGTGGCATCAGTGGTAGAATTAGCATGCAGATCCAGAATTTTTGCTTTTCATCACATACCTCATGTTTATTCAATTTCTGCTCAATTTGATCAAGCATAACAACATGTGGTATGTTCCAAGGACTAAATTATGATATTAAAACAAGGCAAAGATTTTTCAAATACTAGTGAAACTACTGGAGTGCTTGATCTTTGTTTATGTAAACAAAAACTGGTCTTAGGAATTTTTAGGGTTTTCAGAAGGTAGATTATAGAGGAGATGGTCTAAAGAAAAATCCAGATCCAATTTAGAAATATATTGTTACAGATAAAGGTAGCCTTATAACATTTCGGTCCTTGGGGAGTGAGATGTTAGAGACAACACTTTTCCTAAGCAATCTGCTTTCTCAAAAATGTATAAAAAGCAGTTTAATTAGAGCATGTGTTCTAATAACAAGACAGGTCGGGGATTATGGATGGTGTAGAATGTCTTGCATAAATCTACAAAAGAATATAATTAAACCTACACAGATGATTTTCCGTCACAGACGAGTAACTGGATTAACCTGATAAGTAACCCATCAAAATATGTGTGAGCAGGTATCAAGAGTAATTTTCCGAGATAAGTGATTTCTTGTTCCTTTGTCGTGATTGGTTTGAGATTGGAACTGGAGGCTCCCGAGCAAGGGTGACCACTAGATAGGAAAAAACTAATTTACAATGATTAACATGTTTCATTTATTATTGGTTTTTTTCTCAGACAATAGGCATCACTCTTTGTTTACGTTTATGCATGAAGCTTGCAGTTTAGAACAAGCCATGCCTTTACACATATGAATACAGCTTCATCATCTCACGTTTGCATTTTCCTTACTTGTAAATAAAACAAGCTTGACTACATCATACCTTGCCTCTCTTTTACCGCTTCATTTCAAGCTCTCATTGCAGGAACTTCTGATCTACTTGGCCATGTTCATCCGAACAGAACCCAAACTGTTCCACGAGATGCTGCGACTCAGGGTAGGCCTAATCATTCAGGTCATGGCTTCAGAAATGGCACGCACTCTGAAATGTTCAGGTAAGTGATCAGACAGTGGCATTGCTTAAGGTAACATGTATCTTAAATTGTGCAACAGATAGTGGAACTATTTGAACATGATACAAATGTTAAAGGAGTGATAGTGCACCACTCCAGCTTGATGCCATCTCATCAGCAGCTTTTTTTTTTCATTTGTAAAGAGAATAGGGCAGCTTTATCATCAGATTTGAGGTTTTATGTTTTGTCAGATTATGATGTAAGATTCTGGTTTACAGGTGGCTTTTTAAGTCATAACACCCCTCTTTTACCGATTACCTGCTATTTTATATTATTCTTGCTTCTTATGTTGGCCTTTATAGCTTAGGATGTTATTATATAACCTGGGATCTTTTGTTCCTAAACATTTCTATGTATGATTACTTTTTTTCACTGTGATATAGCCTTAGTTGCTAGCATGGCGTAAAATACAACCAACCAGTCATCTCTGATAAATCAAATAATGGCTGAAGACATTTGTAGTTTCATAGGCTCAGATTATAAACTTCAACTGGTGACTTTATACTTCAAAGTTCACCTCACTACCAAGATACTTACTTGCCTCACAATAAAAAAAGTAACTGTTAGTAAGTATAATATATTATAATTAATTATATAAATTAATTATTAAGTTTGGTTGAAAAGAAGCGGTTTATTATACCTCTGAAGGGAAACTGCCAGGAAATTAAAGTTAATAGATGGGGGAGATTGGGACTAAGGGTGTTCAGAGAAATGAGTCAGTGGCATTCTAAGACATGTCTGTTTTCAATGTTCAGTTATGATTATCAAGAGATCCATCAAAGTACAGCATAATTTTGCTGTTGCTCATGCTTGAGCAACTGATATCATGACTGGTGATTAGGCCTCAGACCATCTGTTAGATCTATTATCATGGCAGGTGATGAGGCTTCAGACCATCTATTAAATCTCAGTCCTTTTGAGATGAAAACGTTGCTGCATCACATCCTCAGCGGAAAGGAGTTTGTCATCAACACCTGTAAGTGTAACTTGTATCTTAGCTTCGCTTTCTTCCCCTACCATCAGAAAGAGATCTTAACATATGCTGCAGATTAGGGATTAAAAATGTGTAAAAAGCCGTGTGCAAAGAGCTATGTGACTTCGGTGGTGTAAAAAAGCCATGCGTAAAGAGTTATGTGACTTAGGTGTTGCTGGTCTTTGTAGGAAGGGGTGGGAAAACTTGGCCATAGCATCAAAACTGGTGTTAAGTACACAGAGCCAATAGCATTCCAGAAAAAAAGTTTCCATTTATAAGATTATTAAACTGGAAGAAGATGAACCAAAAATATTGAATGATTCAATGATTCATGAGTGCTCATGGCTTTTTAGGATAAAGCATGCATCAGGAAAATGTGTATTTTTTTAATAACAGTCATGTCAACATAGTGATAATTTTGCCTTACATGCCATGTCAATTTGTATAATGCTCAAGATATGTGTGGTCCCCACAACCCTTCACACCTCTCTTTGAATCAGATTCTTGCACCGTGAAATATGTAGCTGGTTATTGTGCTGCATGAAGGCTTATGTGTGCTGTCGATATAACCATAGTATTAATTGCCCATGTCCTTTATTTCCATATCTGTTCACCTGAAGACTGTCTGTTACCTATTGTAGAAGGTAACAATACATTTCAATAGACTCAAGTTTTGTTAAATTTGTTTAATGGCATTTTCAGAAATCAGTAATGGAGCATTATTATAAGTACATTTATATTTAATAAAACTGTGATGAACATATTTTTAAGCATTTGATTAACAGGATTTATTTAACAGAAACATGGTCAAGTTTTGCCAAGAAGGCATTTTAAACCATACTTTATAGTCTGCAGAATTAAAGCCAGATCAAACAGCATGAGGGGATTCTGTTACCTCAAATCCCAACAGTAAAAGCAGAATTTAAAAAAAAAGTGTTGTATCCAAGTTTTGTACAATTTGATTTTAACTTTCTGGACACTGGCAATTGACTGACTGTTATTGTGTAAACATAGTCGCATGCCTGCCTCAGTGTATTCAATAACATTTTTTCTGCTTTATTAAAAGTGCTAGATAATCAGTGTCAAGCAAGTGTAGCCTTTGATGATTGTTCCGCTCCATTTGTGATCAGAATGTTTAGTTTATTCTTTTGATTTGTTTTCTTTGATGTTGTGTCTTGGGAAAAAATGTATGCTTACATAATAGATTTGTAGTATTTGTAGAATCGACATGCAGTAAGTTTGAGAACATTTCTCTTCTGCTTACTTTTTACTCACCGATCTACATAGACATCTGACATGGACTCACTTTTAAGCCTCATTCAGAAACCCCAAGTGTTTTAATGAATAATAAGTAGGCCATGTGTGGTGGTAGCAAATCTGCCTGATGTTAATCGAATTGTAGATGTTAATGTGTTTTTCATGGCTTGACATTGGGTAGAGCATCAATTATACATGTACAAATGATTAAAAATAAGAGATATGCCAGTATCTTTTTGAGAATGTTTGGTCTTGGACTACTTGACTGGAAATAGCAATCCACTCTTGCATATCTGCAGTTTTCCTTATAAAAATATTTGGGTTTTTTTCATTTTTTCTTGTCCTTTAGAGGCTTTCTCCTAAATTTTAAGAATAAGCAAAGCAAATAATGACAAAATAGGAGACAGCAAGCAGTCACATATTTGCTTTCAGTTGTGGAGAAAATTATTTTTTAATTGTTCTGTATTATTTTCTTTGAATGCTTCAGTATATTTTCATTTGTATTTTAAAACATTTTAATTTTAAAGGGTATTTTTCCCCTTTCAGTGTAACACATCTTTTCAGTTGTTGTCCAATTCTTCAATTCATACTTCATATTTAATTTAACTAACTTTTTAAATTAAAACGGAAATAACTTTTTGATGCAAGGTTAAGAGTTATTTGGGTTTTTTCCTCTCTCTCTCTCTCTCTTTGTTCTCTTCTTTTATCTCCATTCTTGCTTTAAATTTGTTAATTTGAGAGAGATCACATCATGGAAGAGCAAGTGATAAAAACATGTTGAGTTGTCTTCTTCCATATAGAAAAGGTAACACAGACCTAGAATATGAGTATGTTCATTTATACTGTAACTTTCTCTTTGTGAAAAATTTATCAAAATTATATTGTTGTTTTTTATAACCATTCTGCAGTTTAAAAATGAACCTCCAGTAAATTATTTTCAAAGATGGTATATGATAGGATTAAGCTATTTCAAATTCATTTGGTAAGAGCTCACTGTTGGAGGAGAGCGGGGTGGTAGATGGATTTCTTTGCCTGTTTTTGAGATGCAACCTGTATTGGTTTCAGAGAGGGGAACAATTTGAAAGAAAATACATAAAAATAAAAATAATAATTTTTTGCCTTAGTAGACATAGTTTTATTTTTCAGGGAATATTGTAGAAAGTGTAGTATACTCATATGACTTTTACTCAGCTTTTTAATAATCCTTAATTTTTGCTTTGTTTTTCACATTTCCTGACACTTTCAGACCCTTCAGCTGAAGTTGACGATGAGTTACGGCTGGCTGTCAGATCAAAGCATTCAAAAGAGGAGGCCTCAGAATTTGCAAGAGTCAGTAGGAGGGATAAGGTCAGAAACACAAAGTATCTGTGAAAGGAGAGTTTTCTTTTAGCAGGTCACAGCAGTTCATATCAGTTTTTGTTCCTCTCAGGATAAACAAATGGCTCTGACAGCCAGGCAGCACAAAGGACAACTAACACAAAGGCATTTGTGGCCAAGAACCCTGTTTTTGTTGTATCATATCTTTATATTGTGCTTGTAGAATTTGCCCCATTCTTTGTGTGACATTTGACTTATTGGTCTGCTTTTCAATCTCATGTCACAGCCCAAATATTTCTTGCTGTCACATTCAGTCATGCAGATATGTGCTCAGATATACTGCTTGCAAGTATATGGTTTATTGGTTGTTTTTTTATAATCATGATCACGCAGCCACACATCAGATCAGTGTAAAACATTACATCTGTATTGTTAAAAACCAAAAAGGGACACAACTAAACTTTGGTCACATGAAAAAAAAAAATTTCAACTTGGTATCATTAAGTTGGACTGTTCTTGTTTGATGTCTTCTTTAAACATGCTTTTAAAGTTGCGAGAACTATTCTAAACTTTAACTTTTGTAGGAAGGCCAAACAGTAAAAGGAATGTGCAAGATGGCTTTCATTTGCTGCTTCCAGTATGAATGCCATTGGTTATAGAAACCATAGAAGTGGTGAACAAAGGGACTACAGTAGGTGTATCAATGTTCTTCTTGCACTGAAGCTTTTTGGAAGTGAACAAGTTCTATAAGATAACACTGTACTCACTGCTGATATTGAAATTTTCTCAAAAGGGTAGAGGGGTGTGATACCTTATAATTTCAGTTAGGTGGCTTATGATAAGTCAGTTCCATTTCTTATAGATGTGAAAGATATTGCAGATCAGTTCCATTCTCTGTGGAAGGTGTGGTGGGTCTGGTAATTTTTACGGGGGGTCTGGACATTTAACATTGTGTCTTAGTCTGGCAATCATTTCAGATCTGAAATCTTTCATTTCAGAAATGTCAATGGTCAGCATTGTTTATTAACTAGAAATAATAGGCGCTCTATCCTGGTTAGAGCATGCTTATAAACTAGGTTGAGGGAGGAAAAATTATGTGACAACAAGCAAGCTTTGAGAATCCATCATCTGCTCATCAGTCCTTGCAGCTGACTGGTTGAGCTCTTGTCAAAAGAGGATAAGAAAGTATTCAAATATTTAGAGTAACCTGTGTTTGAATGTGCCTTTGTTATTTCTATGTTTCCACACACAAGGATGAGTTAAAGTCATTTTGTGCATCTGCCCATATGATGGGTAAATCTTCTATACTCTTTTGTGTTGTCCTTTTCCCTTTCGTTAGTTTATATTATTAGTGATATTATTGTGTCACCTGGGGTTCTTGTTTTTCACCTTTTCAGTATGATGTACTGTCTCTCACAGTGATAGTTCCTGGCAAGGTGTACAATGCCAAAAACCAACTTGCCCCTTCCCCCATTAAAAAAAAAAAACCCACACAAAAAAGCAGTTGGTTGTGGAAGACTTTTTTAAATACATGAGAGATTTTTCAGTAGTAAGTTCTTGTTTTTGACTTTTGCCAAAGCATGTGCATCCTGGTGAAAGATTTCAGCAAGATAGTGATCAGCCCAGTGAAGGTGGCAACATGGGAATGATGTGTCCAAGATGCTGACAGCATTACTTCCTCAGACACAGGCACAAGAAATGTTCATTGAAGAACTGGCAATATTTATCAGTGTATTTATATTTTTTGTGAAGCAGCGAGCTAGACTTTGATGGTGGGAAGGAATGGACAAGGTGCTTACATTATTTATCCTGCAGACTGTCAGAGATAAAACTATTTCCTTTAGCCAACCCCCCCCCCCCATTTTTTTTTCTTCTTTTGCTCCCAACCGCAAAGTGCAAGACCATGGTTCCCCACCTCAGTGGCAGGCATAGGAGTTTTAAAAGCTGTGTGAGAAGGGAATGGCCTAAAAATAGATCTTCGAGATGTTAAGGTCAGCAGTCAAGACACTTTCTCAGAGTCTGACATGACAGTTTTTAAAAATCCCTTTTATCTACATCTCTCATTTCCTTTGCAGATTATATGGGTGCGTATAAATATATGTTTGTGTGGTCACCATATAATAGTATTCATATTTTAACCTGCTATTTACAATTGCATGAAAGTGTATTTTAATTTTTTTTTTTTAAGTAGTTCGTGAAATGGTATCAGGTGGCTTGTATATATTCTTTGTGGGTCCTACCTTTAACAGAGAAAAGTGATGCTTTGATCAATAAAGGAAAAAAACTGCTGGTCTGCAAACAGTCATATTGGTCAAAGCCTAAGGGTTTGTCTAGTAAACTGCCTGTTCTAATCCTTTGATGCCAGTCTTCCCGACCTGTTTGACCACCCTGTAATTAACCCTGTGTGGCATGCTCCTCACAACATCATTCTTTCCATTCTCATGTTCTCATCACACTCTTTCTTGGTGAACTGAAAAGTTCTGATAAATGTTGTTGGCTGTGCAGTGCTTTTGTGGGTTGATGTGTTGGCTGCTTCACTCTTATGCTAGATGATGACCATTGCTAGCTTAGCTGCCTCTTTTGCTTCTAGTTGCACAGTCTTGTCTTTGTTTTGAGCGCCGCCACCTCCTTTCCCATCCTCCATGCTCATTTGGGGACTTCTTTTTGTGTGCCACTGGACCTTTGAACTGCTTCCCTTTTTTGTTTGTGAAACCTAGCAAAACTTGCAGAGGCTGCTAATATCGGCGAGCAAATTGTGGAAGTGGATACAAAGAAGTCCAGGGTGAGTTTTGTGCTGATGTTTCATTTGCCCCAGTGCAGCTCTTAACACTTATAATACTTTTGACCTATTTGAGAAGTTTGACCTTGATCTTATGTGAAGTGATGTCATGGGAAAGCGTTAACTTTACTATGATTTTTCTGCTGCTTTGTTTCATTTGCTTTTTCATACTTATTGTATTTGTAGTCCTCAATATAATTTTGCTATTAGAAGAGCTGGTTAAGGTGGAGACTTAATCATGTCTAAAATCTGCTGCCTGCTTTTTTCCTGGCTTTGAACTTTGAGCAGCATTTACGGTGTGAGCTTATGTGCTTTGTTTTTGGTTGTTGCTTTTTCACTTCATACATTCCAATCATAACCTAAACTGTTTGCCTAGTAAAGAGAGATTTTTGTACCGAAACACCTGATACAAAATGGTTTTTCTGTCAGTCACATGCAAATTAGGAAACAGCCACAGAAAGCCTGAAGTGCATGGTCTCAAGACTACTGTTTTGTCAACTGATGCAACAGCTCAATGTGGCCATGATACTTCCAGAAAACATTTGAGATTATTTAAATGGTTTGTTTCTCTTGTCATCCTTACCTTCTGGTTTCTCAAGAAGTGTCAGATATGAACGGAACTGGGCATGTCATCATGAGAAATCTGAACGGACTTGGGCAAGTTGTCATGAGAAATCAAGTTCTGTCTGGTTTCTTTTCCTGTAGCGTGTTCACTATCAAAAGGGTTGTTGAGGGTGAAACAGTCGAAACACGAATAATGTGGTTATCAGAGAACTTACTACAAAATGCCCATCCAGGTTCCTTTTTTTATTTGAATTTTACTGTCTTCTGTGACCAGTGTGTGGGTGGGGGTTGGAGGGAACTAGTCTGCATGAGAGTATTGTCAACCAAAATGAGCATGATACTAGTACTAGTCAGCATCTGGTATTGTTTCCCCTGACAAGGTCCTCGTGTTTGACCTTCCTTTGAATGAATTATCTTGAAGTGATTCACTTGCAGTTATGAAGGTGTTGCATGTCCTACCTAGAAGGTATAACTAACCTAGTACAAATCACAAGTCCTGTAACCAAAGAGTTTGCTTTTTGGTGGGGGGCAGGGAGTGGGTATGAGACAAATATTCAAAGAATGTATTTTATCAAGAAGCTATCAGTACAAAATGGGTATATTAATACATGGGAGAACATGCTTGTGTATGTGTGCTCCTATATGCATGTGTGCATGCCTGTATGTGCATAGCTGTGTGTGTGAATGTGCACATGCATTTATGGATTTTCATCATTTTATGGGTGGATGTAGGCACTTGGATATGTGGGAGCATCCACTGTCAGAGGGCATGTGACCAAAAGAGTTGAAAAATTAGTCTTGCCAACAGCATGTAGAGGAGCTGCAGAGTTACCAGCAATGTTGATCAGGGACTGATATTTCTATGCTGAGAAGAGAATTAAGTTGAAATGCAAATCCTTTGGGAGCAAGAGTTTTCCTCTGGTGTAATCTTATTGGTATATCCTGTAGTCTGCATCATTTTTGGGTTCTGTTCAACTGCTTTTTGTAATCTGTAGACATTGTTACTTGAAAACATGCAACATTTTCCCAATATTTGGTTTTATTACATCTTTATAAGCTGAGGTTTATCAATACATATATTGACAAAGTAAAAGGTGAATGAAGTTTAAATGAATTTCTGTGCTGATTCCAGTTCAGAAAAAAAAAACAGTATCAGCACTGCCCAGCATTTGCAGGTAGATCACCAAAATAGTTAAACAGCTTCTGATGATGATACTGTGCCCTGCATGGTCCACAAGCATGAATACCTGCCGGACCTTGTATGTTTTCACTGTTGTGATTCCAGGTGGTAAGCCAGAAAGACCTTCCACTCATCAGTGTTGCCTCCTCAACAGAGGAGCCAGATGAGAGCAGCCATGACCGCCAGGGTCAGTGGCTTCGTCGCCGCCGCCTGGATGGAGCCCTCAACAGAGTGCCAGTGGGCTTCTACCCTCGCATCTGGGAGGTTCTTCGCAGGGTGAAGTTCAATAGAAAAATGCAATTTTATTGGCTAGCATATTGTTCTTAGTTTTTCAACAATCTGCTTTTCATCTGATGTAATAATAAAGCATATCTAGAGCACATTTCCCTGCCAGCAACAAACAGTGCAGTCTGACATAATTATAAACATAAACACACACAAAAAAAAGGTGCCTACACAAAAAACCAAACACATGAGACAGGAGTGGAAGCATGAAAGGAGAAAAAAGAAAGCCACCAACTTAAGTATTCCCAGAAGAGGTGAGTCTTAAGACCAGGCGAAAGCATCAAAGGTGGTACATGGGCAAAGTGATGATACAGCATTCCAAATGCTAGGGTCAGAGAAAAAAACGAATGGTGGCTGAATTTATCCCATCTGATACATGGTACATGCAGGAGGTTGGCATTAGCTGATTAGAGAAAGCAAGTGGACTAATAAAGTTTTTAATAGCTCAGATGTCATGGAGCAAGACCATGGAGACGGTAGCTGAGTGAAGCCATATTGTAGTCAGTGCAGGCAGACAGACAACCAGTGCAGCTCAGGGAGGAGTGGTGCTACATGATGGGATTTGTGCTTACATAAAACAATGCAGCCAACATGGTTTGAGGCTCTTTGAAACTTGTGGATCAGACTTTTGGGAAGCTTAACAAACAGGAAGTTAAAATAGTCCAGCCAGGACAGCACTAATGAAGACATGAGATTCTTGGTGGACCAAAGTGATGATAAAGGTTTAATAGGGTGAATTCTCCAAAGCGTTCGAAAAATTGGCTTAAAATTGAAAGACAAGATCTGGTGAGAGTGATGTGTCAATGGTCACACCAAGATTCCTCACTATCCTGTAGAGTGGGATACTTACATCAGAGAATATACAAGTGATGGAAGGTGGTGTGTGAGATATATTTTAGTCAAAGGTATATTGAGGGAGAGTGCATTCGAAGGAAACAGACAAAAATTCCATCATTACTACTAGACAACATGCAAGTTGGGAGAGGTGGGAAGGGAAAAAAGAGTTAAAGGAGTTGAAGGGTTTGACACACTGTAGCCATTGTAAGTCAGAAAACATGTGGCCTCTCCTCTTGTGTGATTTTGATGTTTGGTTGTGATTTTCAGTGCCCTGGAATCAGGATCGATGATACTCTTCTGCCTTCAAGCTTGACTCAGGAGGTGAGTGCACCAGCCTTTTTCACTTCTGATTCTATGTCCAGCTTTTTACTTATTTGATATTGTCATCTTTCTTGACATCTTTATATCAGATTATCTTAATATTGGTGATGTCAGATCTGTTAGAAGTTTCGTTACCTGTATCATCAATATGCTGCATGATACCTCATTTGTTCTGTCCTGTGACACTGTACCATAGATGACAAAGGGGGAGTTTAAGTTTGCGCTGCAAGTGGAGATGGCGCTGAATTGCCTGCCACACCCTGAGTACCGACAACTGATGGTGGAGGCTATGATGGTGCTGGTGTTGGTGGTAGAGAATGACAACAACACCATCCGTTTCAATGACATCATCCAGATAGACAAAATTGTGGAAGAAGCAAATAAAATCTTCATTGCAGATCAGGTCAGTGGTGCATGAGGCCCTGAGAAGACTTAGAAGTGTTTAATGTGGTCTGGGGTTGTTTTTTTTTTTAAGCTTTCTTTCTTAACATTCTTAACATTGCATGCCTTATGCATCCGCTGACATTATACATACTTCTATTGATGCAGTCAGGATTTAATAGGTTGTGTATTCTATGACATGCAAATGTGCTTGTAGATGTGTAGGCAGGTACAAACACACACACCCTCTTTCTCTCGCACTGAAAGAGCAGCCTGCATTCTACATTTAAGTACACTATTTTGTGGGAGTGTATGTGCACGTGTTCATGCTTGGATATACATGTAGATATTTTGTTTGTATGTGCAGCAAATGTCAGAAGATGTGGTGGAATCTACTTTGGGAGCTGGTGACATTTGCCAACATCTGTATGACAGTGCACCTAGTGGTCGTTTTGGTACTATGGCCTATATGTGTCGGGCTTTGGCTAGCATTCTTCAGTTGCCTGTAAACAATGGTGCACTTGAGTGTGTTGTCAGCTGAACACCTACCCCAACATTAAAAGGAACCTGTTTACATTTTCTCACAAAAATTGTTGTGATTTCCTAGCTCATGCGTATCTCAGTTAAAAAGGTAGTTGCAGTGGTCAAGTTTCCTGTTCACACTGATGGTATGACAGAAATTTATAGGCCTAAATGTGTTTAGCTTCTATTTTGTGGATGACTGTTCTGTCTCTTTCATGCTGTCATCTTATCGTGTCAGCACATACCTGGGTGATTTGCGCAAACCGACAACACAAGCAATATAAACCCAAATACCCCATGGCTTCACTCTGGTCACTCAGCTGCTAGGTATAAAATAAGACTGGTTACCTTGATGGTTGTGTTGCATAATGATTTTGGTGCCCATTATGATGTGGCTAATGACCTGTTGTTGTTTTTTTGTCTTGGGAAGACTGGGTTTTGAACTACAAGGGAAACTAACTTTAATTCATCCCTCATGCTTTATTTTTAAAACTACCTTTTTGGTATGGAAACATTTTTTGAACTATTGTACAACACCATTATTAATGTGTACTGCTTACCTTCACATTTGCCTTGTGACAAGACCTGAAAGTTTGGTTCTGTTGTGATTTAAGATTAGAATTTTGAGGTGACCTGACCTAGTTATGGTTTCATACATTGCTGCAGCCTGGTGGTTAATGTTCAGGACTGATGGCTGTTGCTCCTCTTAACCCATTTTCCCTCCCCAGAGTACAGTAAACATCATTAAATTCCTCCCATCAATTCACCAGTGTTTTTGAAAAGGGCAAAGTGAGGTGATATGAACACCAGTTCAGGGAAATGTTAAGGTTATCGACATCTTTATTTTTAACTTTTGCCCCCT
>SRHC01001842.1:496353-515630 GCA_004794325.1 Pomacea maculata | reverse complement strand
CCCCCCCCCCCCCCCCCCCCCCAAAAAAAAAACTGTGTAAATTTGCATTTGATACTTATTTGTGATTATTTATATGTGCAAAGCATAACAATTTTTATGTGATCAGTTTGCACAAATTGTTGTGATTTCTTTTTGAATTTCAAACAGGCAGGTTTGTGCAAAGCTCAGATTACAATTTCTGCAATGTTGCACATCCAAAGCAGTATCCTTACATTTTTGTATAAATTTAAAAAAAAGTTTTCTTGGCACAAGAAGGTAGTGTGCATACAAATATGATGGTGTGAATTGAATAGACATAAGCAATGTGTATGCACATGCATGATAACAGAGCGAGAGTATCAAAAAGGTTTGCTACCATGTTGGGTTTTTTCCCAAAGAGAATATTTGTACGAGTTGCTCTCTGCCAAATGTTCAGTGTGAAGGTATCCCTGGAATTGTGTATATAAGTTTTTTTTTCTGTTTGAATCAAAACTTTATTTATTTATGAATATAGTCTTCTCATTTGATGACATTGCTTTGTTTCATTTTTTAGCAAAAGGAAAACACACATGCACAGTTGGTTCATTAGCTTGGCAGAAAAATGTTTTCACCTAGAGGTAATATGGCAGGGAGGGTGGAGTGGGGTGGAACCAGAATACCTGAAGGAAACACCCAACTGCCAGGCCTGCAAACAGGTGACACATACTGAGAGCATCCCAAGACAAGATCCAAACCTTGGACCTTTCAGTTTATTCTGGTGGTGACAAGCAAGTGTTTTAACCACTATTCTACCAGGTGTCCCTATGCACATATGGAGTTGTGTGGGAACCTTGGAAGGTTGCTTTGTATTTCCACATTGATATAGACAGCCACCAAGAGTATTGTCTGTGTCCATTCTGACAGCTTAGATGCGGGTGTGTCAGGTTGCTTCATTTCATTGTAGATTTAAGTTTAATCTGCACTGTTCAAAGTCAGATACTTCTGATACCTTGATGTTGCTATCACGCAATATCATGTCCCTCTTTCCACATTGTATACAGATTTTCTGAAGATGATAAGGTAGAGGGTTTCTAACATAATTTTGAACATCGAAGTTTTATTGGTTCACATAATCTGCTACCAGCAATGCCTAGAACCTTGTAAAAATATCTGGTAAATCTATGCTTAGGGCAGAACCATCATAAGCAATGCAGGTCATGACATGTCAAGTTCCAGTATTATCCAGTGCTGCTACTCAATAGCCTCGCGTTTGATTCCTTATTATAATGTTTTGGAAAAGTTGTTGTATTGCAATAGTTCATGAGTACTATTGGCAGTGTACTGTTGGTTTTCTTTAGAATTATGGCAGAGCCTGTTACCATTCATTTTGTATTAAAAAAGTTCTTTGACACAACAACAATAAAAAAAGCAAAGCAGTTATCTGCCATTTCTTTTCAAAAGTAAATTTCTCAGCAAATGCTTACAAATGGTGTTATAGCATCATCATCAACTTTTCTATGCAACCAACAGCACTGAAAGTTGCATTTTGTATTCATTTCTGAACTTACAACAAGTAGTCTATATCATCATTGTTTCTGCAGGCAAACAAATGAAACTTACAGAAATAATGCAAGATGGATCATTTTATAAAACGAAAGGAAAAAAACAAAATCTTTTTTGACAAGATGGTATGTGTAAACTAACCACACTGCAGTGACCAGTGGATCAACCCGTCTACCACTGACTTTTACAAAGGCAGGCACTTTTTCTTGCATGCAAACCATAATGCACAAAACCTCAGATCTAAAGCATTCAACACCTAAAAATCAGTTCCAATGCTTGGAAATAGCCTTTAATTTTGTTCATCATAATTTATGATAGCAAGGCCAATATCGCAGTCATATGAACATTTTTTTAATAAATGCTTCCATTTATTCTTCACATTTAAGATCACATTACAACATTTCTACTCACGCCCGTCACTTGTCTAACAGAAAGATGTGAGTCATAAATCTGTCAAAAATTGAAGATGGTGTCCCATTCTAACAGTCTCTCCAACAAATAAGAGAAAAGATTGTCATGCACCAAAGTAAAATGTACTCCCATGTTCACCACAAAGCATTCACCAATCACAGCCACTGACAGTGCCAAGGTTAGTGCAGTCACTAGATTTCCAAATGAACATTTGCGAATAATACAATGCCTAAGAAACAGCTCCACCATTCCACATATACAAAGGAACATGAGAAGTTCACTTTTATTTTTGGCTTTTTTTTTTGTTCTACATGAGTAATGTAATAATGCCATCGGCAACTTTGAAAACATTAAGCTTTTGACAATGCTACCTAGAATAAATCATGCATCATAATATCATGGGGAGGTTTCACACCCTGGTTGCTGGTTCACTCAACTGTGTGTAGGCCACTGGTTCTACTGAGCCCTACTGGAAAACTCCCCATGCCTACACAGCTGTCCAGTAGAAATGAGTACTTGATTCATCAGTTACAGAGCTTTTGCAGCGACATAACATAGCTGCTGGCTTGGCATAACACCTACCCTCCACTGATTCATCAGGGAAGCTGTTGGGAGACCAGTTGGTCTCTGCCTTCCACATCCATGCTTTAGAAAATGTGAGCTCTTACATTTACTGTCTCGACAGTCACCAAAAAGCTGTAACCAATTGGCAACTGACAGAAATAAATATACACACCTCATTGTCCACTTTCACATTTGCAAATGTGTACATACATTCAGAACTATTTTCTAGAAGCAGTACTGTAGTATCATCCATATAAAATCTCTATGTGCCTCCAAGAGCAAAAATTTGATGAGAAATTTCAGTTTAGATGCTTAAACACTGAACTTTTATCTTCTGGCAGGAAAGAATAGTTTGACCTGGCAGAGGGAGGTAAGAAGTTCACATGGTGCCTGCAACCCCAAAAGTCAATTGCTCAAAATTGCTTCCTTCTGTACTAATCACCCTCATCTCCCTCTCCCTGATCGAACCCATCCTTTTGTGCCAGACTGGAAGTTTGACCTTCAAGGAAACTCCTACCCATGTAGAAAAATGCAAATAATTATGCACTCTTGCTTGGTCCATGGCACTGCCTTTGAGGAAACATCATTTTCTACAGACATAATTTGTATTTAAAACCCCAAATCTTTGCCTAAATTTGTTTCTACTGCTCTTGCACTTATGTGTTATGTTTTCCCCTGATCTTTTAGGTATTCATTCAAATTATCATTCATTTAGAATAGTGTTTAAAGCAGGTAATACAAACTGAGCAAGCTTCTGGGATAGTGATGTCGTTTCATGAAAAATCCCTCTTTCCAACACATTGTACATTTTTATTATTACCTTGTGAACATCACTGCATGAACAAAAAAATAATGTTCTTTTTTTCTGTCAAATGGTGGGGTTTATTTTACGGCTGGATGCAAAATACATTTAATTTCTGTGTGAGAGTAAATTACCTAAAAAAGGCAGTTTCAACATCCATGAGAGAATAGGCTTAATATTTTTTTAAAATCCTGGACACTGTCAAATTGAAATGTGAAGTTTGGATAGCAATTTCTTATGGAGATAAAGAACACATTTGATTAACACTGGTATTAGATGTAGAATTCTTGAAACTACAAAACCATCCAGTTTGTTCCAAAATTAACTCTCATACATGGGGATCGGAACGAAAAAAAAAAAAGATGCTAGAGCAGGGGTGGGCAATTAATTTTCCCAAGGGGCCGCATGAGAAATTGGGATGGTTTTAGAGGGCCGGACTAATATAGTTAACTCAGTTTTACCCAATACTGTATATATACTGGCGGGCGGGCCGGTCAGAGACAGGAGGCGGGCCGGTCAGAGACAGGAGGCGGGCCGGATCCGGCCCACGGGCCGGCCTTTGCCCAGGTCTGTGCTAGAGAAACCAGATTGTGCTCCACTACCAATCAACACCATGCCTAAAATGTAACTGAGTAGAATCAATGTAGATGTTTGCAGGTTTCTCCTTCTAGCACTGATGCGGTTACATTTGAGAAGAGTTGGAAAGTTCACATGCTGTGATATGCAAGTATGTGTTTTCTGCCTAAGATAGTATTGCTGCCGTTGATTAAAACTGTCATTTCATTTGGTGTCAGTCGGAAGTGTTGCAGAAATGAATATATTTGAAAAAAGCTCAACAAGATGAAATTACTGATATCAAAACCATTTCTGTAGAACCAGAATTAGTTCATTTTTACACGATTTTTTAATGTTATTCAGTTTCGAGTGTAAAATTAATCAAAAATATTGAAAACTTCATAATTTAGAAGCTCTTTGAGCTGTGAAAAAAAATTTTTATCATTAAAACAATTTATTTTTCTATTACTTTTCTTTTTACTTATCATTTATTCAAAAATCAGATTGTAGTACCTTTTCTAAATAAAGCCTTGGACTGCATGCTAATGTGCGATCAAAACTATAGGCATTGTGTGCATATATGCATCCATGGATGTGCTGAAGACTTAATAGCAAACAGTAATTGAATTTGATGTATTGCAAGCACTTTCTGCAACATAAGACACCACAATAATTTTTTTCATATTGTGAGAGCTGCTTTATGACTTGAAATGCCACAATTCGTATGACAGCCAAACCAATCCCCAGATAATGCTGGCATGAGTTCATTATTAGTCAACTTTACTATTCCGCATCAAAACATCATCAAATCTAAAAGTCTTATTTTGAATGCATGGCACATTTTTTTTTTTTTGGTATGTGCATACACTCAACCTACAAGATAGATACCCAGTGATAAGTGTCCTCCATGCACACAACTACCTTTACTCATGAAATGACATGAGATTAGTGATACTGGGTGGATAATGAGGCCTGTCTGTAGCAAGATGAACAATCAAAGTGTTTAGTCACTAAAATAAATAAAAGACAACAGACTTGTCCAAACAGCCACCAGCAGCAAACTAGATGTCCTGAAAATGTATATATTATGCTGTGATTTTTCTGCTGAAAGAATATGCTAAAAATGTCACAAAAATATGAGACAGTACATGACAAAGCAAAAAGAAAAAAACAACTTTCGAGAAAGAAGAAAAAGAGATCCTTGAAACATGTCTGGCTATGATACTTTAAGGGAAAAACCTTGTAAAATATGAATGAACAAGGGTACTCTTTGAGTAACAACCAACATAATAATGTGTTGTCTTTGGGAAGAATCCAACATGAATTTTTGAGCCTTGGAAACTTTAGAAGCTGATTCGGCAATTATATGATGTGATTTTTGTGTAATGAAGCTAACAAATGCAACAGTTGGTCAATAAATATAAGCCATAATATACTTGTAAAAAGTCTGACAAAAATGGGAAGTTGATAAACAAATTCTCCAAGTGATCTTGTAAATATTTTGATCTAAAATTTTGAAGGTAATAACACCAGGACAGAACAGTCCTCAAACAAGTTTATACTTCATCTATTTAAATGTGAAGCTTTTGCGCTCCTACCTGTTTATTCAGCCCCTCACCCCTACAGATGCACAAATGTGTGCATACGTAAACACTCACTGCTTACACTCTTTCTGACATGCACATAGTTCAGCATTTTAGTCTTCGAAAAATATTTTAAAAAAGTATATCACAAAACAAAAATAGGCCATCAGAACCAAGAGTGCAGAGAATAGTTAAAATACACAGCTTAATTTTCTTCACTTTTACTAAAAAATATCAAGTCTTTGAAAACTCATCATTTGGTACACTTGATTACATTTACTGTAAGCCTCAGTAAACTCTATCATGCCTGTCACTCTCTTCAATGAGCATCGTGTACACAAGTAAACACACAAACGAGTGCGGCCACACTTTACACTTTCTCAGTCACGCTTATTAATGCCCTCACAAACTGTCATACAATGCTGATGCCCAAGAATTCCATTTCATCTTCTCTAGGTGGCCGACGCAAATGTAAAAACTCAAGCAAGTTGTGCTTGATCCCCTTGTTGAAAGGATTGTAAAAACGGCCTTTTCCATCTTTCAAATAGTCATAGCGCTTATGGTTGATGCGTTCATTGGTTGTCACGTTGTAAGAAGCATGCACGACCTGTCATAAAGAAATAACAAACATAATAATTTCAAATTTCTCAGCACCACTGCTGAGATGAGAAAAATCTTTTCCTGACGCTCTACCTAAATCAAAATTCTCTTCCCCTGTCTAGCAGGTCCACTCCCTTTTGACCATGGCCCTGAACTAGTCCTTCTGCAGTTTATACTGCTGTCAGGTTTTTTAATTTACCTGAGATAGTCTATCTTACTGATAATAATATGCTGAATTTGTATGCCACTTTTTTCCCACCAATTATAGGCAGGCTCAAAGCGCATACTAAAAAGAAAGAAAAAAAAACGCTGCACAAAAGAATGATTGTAATTTCTGCAGTATCGTTTTCTGTTATCTGTGATTTGTTTGTTGTAGGCTGCATCTCAAATGTCCCCTTTCCCTGTCTTTGCTTGTGTCACATCTCAACATCATCTACCTCTAACCACTAAGTACCCATATCGCAGTTCTGCCAGTCATTACTTCTAAGAACATGATTTAATTACTTATCTGTTGTTTGGTTATGCTACTTCTGCTTTCCACTTGAAGAAAAAGATGATCATTATGTTGCCCATTGCCTTCTAAAAAAATGTGCTTACCACAGTGGAAAAAATGAATAAAGCCACAGCCTCATAGAACAAAACCAGTGCCAGGCCCAAGAAGTAATCTGGTCGCCATGACCAATCTTCCAATGACCAGATGTAGATTCCAAACCAGAGGCTTATTATTCCATTAAGGGTAACCATCAGAGCAAATGTGGAGAAGGATATCCTGCAAAATGGTTTTAGCAACATGCATGCTGCTTACATTGTTATAAGCTGCAATTGGTCCTTTCATGATGGGGCATGAAAGCTTGCAAAAAATTCTGGGGATGATAGGTGACAGAATTTCTCTGAAATAGCTTTAGTCTTCTGTGATGCTGTAGTCATATTTGGATTAATTCAATTTAATACCGTGTACGTTTTCTTTTTTTCTAAACCCAAAACATGAAGGGTAAAAAGCTATTACCCACTGTCTGTCTCTAATAGTTACTTTATTAGTTAAATTATGTTAGTGAAATTCACTCATGAATGGAAATTCAAATATCTTGAATAAGCCCTCATAAAGGATGCCAGATCAGCAATAAATAGAGATCAGGACCAAACTCAAACAGCAGAAGGAACGGCTCTCAAAAGAATCTGGAGAAGCAGCACTATCAATGTCTACAGTGCTAACAAATGCAAAGTCCTTTTAAATCCAAAAGGTGGATTCTGACAGCTGACCTCAAGAAAAATGGTGAAACCTTTGATATGAAGTTCTTTACTTCTGGAAACTCTTGAACATTTTATGAATAGAGTACAAGACTAAAAACTATATATGTAGCAAAGCACACACCCTAGTTTGTCCCCTAAATCCACCCGTTGGCACCTTAAAAGGTGTAAGATGTCATGATTTGGCAGATGACAAATCACAAGTCTTACTATCTTGGATCAGGCAATGCAAAAGCTGGTCCAAAAAATTCAGATGATGACAAATCTTGATATCCCAACCTTCTTGTGCCTAGCAGAGGACAAACCATAACATACAGCCCTGTCAGTTGCATCTCTCGTGACCCCACTTAACAACCCCATAAGAAATAGTGAAAAAAGAATAAAGATAAACCTTTTCTCCTCTGGGTCTATTATCAAGAAACAAACCAGCATTCAGACTTCTGTTGCATCTAAAGTTTGGCTTCAGCTAGCCATGAAACTGACAAAAAAGATTGTCTTTTAGGTCTTTGTGACCAAGACCCATGAACCAGTCAAATGGATTTCAAGATCATGTAACAGAATGACAGAATGGGAAGGGGGAAAAAACAAAGGAGGCAGAGATAAAGCCGGATATAGCACTTACCGTCATCCACCAGACAACAACGACCATGATGGAGAAGAACATGGCTGGAAGGCCTGTCAGGCAGATGAACCAGTCCCATTGGATGTTGAACACAATGTGAAACATGAGGAAATCCGAGATGCAGGCCAAAATCAAGCAACAGCTTAGAAGTGCAAGGAACCAAATCCTAAAGAGAAAGAAAAAATTACCATGCTGATTGTTAACAAGTTTCTGAATCCTCAGGGTGAATCTCCACTGCTCTCCTGCATCTCTTTGAAGCTGTTAATTTGCATTTTGTTCTGATTCTCATGCAAAAGATTATTTTAGTAGAATCTCAAGCAGAAAGTTTTACAGTAATAAAGCGCAGTACACTATAAGCATTAAAATGCAATTGTCTGTCATGCTTACATACATATCTGCCATTTTTACTGGATTAGCCCTTGTTAGAAGAAATTTGCAATCCACAGTTTTTGCATTAAAACAAATTCAGTCATAAAACATAAAAGCTAGTCATAAAACAAAGTGCAACAAATTCTGCCAAAAAGCAATACTTCTATATAGCAACTACAAAACAGCATTTTCAGAGGGGTCAAAAGAGGAGCCACATGAAAGCAAATCTCATATATTTCATATAAGAGAGCTACATAGAGCACCTACACTTAGAGGTGAAGACTGACAAGTAGAGAGGCCAAAAAAGTAGAATGGAACAAAGACCAGACTATGTGCATGGACATGCTAACACTTCATGAATCACAAGGTCTTCTGTTTATACAAAAGCAGGTATATGTTAAGCTTTACAAAGCTGGTTTTGTACTAAAACCTTTGCACTTGAATAAGTAGATATATACACACAAAAACAAACACCGTAAAAGGGAAAAAAACATAACTTTATGATTTATGTTAAAATTCATCTCGTGTAACCACATGCCCTTGAGAACAAAACTGGATTGACTGGATAATATAACACCAAGCATGCTCCCAGATAAATGTTGCAAGCTTGCATGCAAAATGTGTAAAACTGGTGAAAAGGCTTATAATATTTGTTAATGTTTAACATAAAAATCACCACTTTATTATCCTTCTTGATGAAACTTTTCGGCGATTCCAAAGAATTTCTTCAAACAAACATTTTCTTTTATATGCAGTGTTTTGTGTAAATAAATATGCATAAACTTCATCAAACACCTAACACATTTCTTATTATACATATTTTTATAACAAGCTGCCAAATAAAAGAAAATTTCTTCACAACATACAAATGCAAGTTTTCTGAACTTCATAAACACTCTAAATGAGAGTTAAAATTGTAGAGTGGAATTTATGCTATGTACTGCACACACTGTCCTATGCAAGCATTTAATTATCATCATCATCATTGCCATCATCGTCATTATTTCTGTGCACGTTACTTATAAGCATGCAACTTGAACCAAAATTAAAGATGCTTGTCCACCTTTCCAAAGAATTTTGCATGCATGTAACCTTTACACTAAGTGTTTGACCAAAGAGATTCAAGAAGAGGGGACATTGAAGAGGTAAAGTAAAACTAGGCTGCTCCACATTCCAGTGTGGCCACCCCCTCCTTTACCAACCAATTGAATGCCAGGCTGTGGTTTAAGGCATGCTGCGCCAAATTGTCAAAACCATCAGATTAAGGGACCTTGTTTTCTTTTCCAAAATACTTTAAAACTTCATGAACACGGGTTCATAAACAGAAACAATATTTCATGGAAATGACTGAAAGATTTGTTTGTGTGTGTGGGGTAGGGGCCAAGAGCTACATTAAAATGGTTCCAAAATGCACACAAAAGCATATTTGTCAGGTTTTTCAAACATGCAAGCAACTTGGGAAAGAAATATGTGAAAAAATATAAGATTAAGTTCTCCCATATGATCAGATTGTACCATGACTGCACAGAAAGCCACTTTTCTGTAATACAAGATCAAGGAGGGCAGGCAGATTATCCCAGTCCTTGGTATTTCAGTTCTTTCAGCACCCACTGAAGTTTAATTAAGAAAATACCTTGACAATAAAGATTGCTTTCTTCTGACAACATCAGTGCTCAGTATACATACACCAGTCTGGTGGCTTATGATGCAAATTTAAAGATGCGAAGTTTCCCTGTTAGGCTTTTCCTTCATCCATTCTGCTGAGAAACTATCAGTTCCTGAACAATGGGGAAAACTAGAAAGAACAGTGAAAGAGACCTTGCAATCAAACAAGTTGCTCCTTGCATAGAAGTGGGTATAGTAGTATCAGAAGCTCAGCTAGTGACTGATATGGAGGAATTGGAAACTGTGCTCAGGAAATCTAAACTGCTGCTTCATGTGGACTTGATTCAAGATATCAAACTCTCACTTTGTCAATGTGAAGCAGCAGTTTAGATTTCCTGAGGACAGATCTGCATCTGGCTAGTAAAAAGTAAAAATTTTACCTGCAAAATATTAGGGTGATAGAAAAAAATATCAATGTGCTTTTTTGAGGGAAATGATTATAAAAGATATGAATTTCTAAATGAGACACATGTAGGATTTTAACATTAATACTGGGTAGCAGACATGAATTTCAAGCCATATATTTCTGGGGATAGGAATGTCATATCAAACCCTCCCAGGCTCAATTACAAGACGATTAATAGCTAAAACACTACTCCTCAAGAAGTCTTTGTAAGATCAAAATAAATTCCAACATACTTTACACTATCATCTTTGTTAAAGTATGTTTCTTTCCTCCATCAGTCACTGCCGAAACTCAAGCTGAACCCTGACAAGACGGAAGCAGGGATCATTGGCACTATACAGCTCCTTTCCACTGTCTCTTCTTCTAGTCGCTGACTGCCTGGCATCATGATCCTCTTATTGTCCACCTGAAAGTCTTGGTGTCACTCTGGACTACCCATTCCATGCAGTTCCACATCTCTTTAGTAAGAACTTGTGGATTTTTTTCCCTCATCTATGCTGCTGTTCCATTATCCGTTACTATCTGAGTATCTGTCACTGTCCATCCTGTTGCCTCCTTTCTCTTCCCTGAATTACTGCAACTCTCTTTTTGTTATCTCCACGCTCTTCAACTCATTCCGAATGCTGCCGCCCATCTAGTGCTTCAGGTGCATAGAACTGAGGAAGTCACCTGCTGCTTTTCTTACTTCACTGGCTGCCTATTACTGACTGTATCACTTACAGACTGTATTGTCTTTATGTCTCTTGTGTTCCTGATAACCATTTTTCCTGCCTGATAACAATACATTCTGCTGACCTACAAGCCTTTGCATATGTTGGTCCCTCTCCCTCTGGAACGCTCTCCCCTTGTCATTCCTCCAGGCTGCTTCTGTGATTTCAAACAGCTACAAAAGACTCACTTTTTCAAATGACCTTCCATTACTCCCTCGTGCCTTGAACGATCTTTGTGGGATTGGTGTGCTTTACAAGTCTCATAAACTTAACTCATGAGGCTTTAAAGGTGAAATACTAGTCCTTAAGACTTCATATAATTAAACTAAATAAATTTTAACACTCTCCTCTTCATTTTAATTATGTCAAACAACTGTTAAGCATGCTGACAGACTCAAAAACTTTTACACCATGGGAAAATTTCTAACACTGCACTCACCTGTTGTGGTAGCCAACACAGTTATAAATATATGGACAGTGATGATCAAATTCTTGAACACATCGATTGCAGAAACGGCAGTGCTTGGCCCGGAGTGGTTTTATAGTTCGGCATGTATGACAAAGCCTGGCTAGGGGGTTGTTACCTTGCTTCCACTCATCAAAATGTGCAACCTATAAAATTATCAACATACAATCAGCTTTTGACTTTTAGGAGAATTGTATCATTTTGCCTTCTTTACTTGTTTTTGAGACATGTAATCTGCTGGATGCATATTAGTGCGTATTCTTTTTCATAAGCTGTTATCTGTACATTTATTTGCCCCACCTGTCTTATAGCTTGGTCATACTCAGGAATGTTGCGAGGCAGGAAACCCGGGTCTGTAGTGTTGGCATGATACAAGGAAATCCACATGAAAATGTTCACCACAAAAAATATTATGTGCAATGGTTGAAACTCGTAGTAGGTCAATGGGAGACACTGGAACAAAAATTACTTAAGGCTGAACAAGTTTCTCTCTCCCCCACCTTTTCATCTTGTTCCTCTTACTAATATTCACATACTAAAGCATGCACTCACTTATTTCAATTACTCATCATGACATAAAGACAATATGTATATTGTCATCAGATTATCTTTTCACTGCTGAACTTTGTTTTAAATAGAAAATAACATAACATGAAACCAATAATTTAACCTGAGTTTTAGTATTGGAATAATGTGCTTCTGATGACACAAATAAGTGACTGATTGAGAAACCATGTGATTTATTTTATGCTTTATCCATCTGCTGTGTTTAGGACCTAATAATTATGTACTAACATTAACACATTCCCCACCTGTGACAATGATGCAAAAAAAAATACAAACATACCTTGAGGATATACATAGGGTAACCCCAAAACAAAGTCGCAAACACAAAGAACAGCAGTGGTCCTTTGGTGTTTCCTGGAGGACCAAACACAATTGACCTGACGACACAAGGATAAATATATTTTTTTTATGAAAATCATCCTTTAACAGCAACTGTAGACTCTTATCAACTATTCCAGCTCTTTGTTGACATTTCTGCACTTGCTGTTTATTTGGCTAGACAGTTTCAGACTCACTGTTTCAAAAGGGAATGAATACAAGTAGATCCATGAATATCTTTCATGTTCTGGACAAAAAAAAAAACAAAAAAAAAAACAACCTTCTAAGAATATAAATAAAATAAAATTTAAAATTGCTCTGATATGTTTTAGAGAAAACTTACCAAAAATCTATCCGAGGTAATATACTGTTCCTAAACTTTGCTTCTTTTTTAAGGTATGCTACAATGTTGTCATGTTTACGGCCCACAGCCAGCATAAGAGGCGTTTTACCATTCTTGTCTTGCAAATCAATCTCCACACCATCCTGCAAAAGGAATAATTTGAGCTGAATAAAAATTAAGTAAATACTTTAACCCCTTTAAACTCATAGCCTTTTGGTGCATAATGTGATCTGATATTTTGTAACGTGTACCAATACATCACTATGGTAATCTTACAAAGCTAAATCACTAAACACAAACTTTAAAATGGAATACTATAGTGTGTAAGTAACTTCTACATAAACTAAGCATAAAAGAGTCCAATAACTATGTTACCATTTTAAAAATATCTGCAGATCTCCAACATTTAGAAAATGCGCAAATTAAGGACTGCAAGTAGCTCACTCAGTTAACTGTGTATCAATCTGCCAATGATTGCTAATGCTAGACAGACAGTACACACAACCAACCTGTTCACACAGCTCACGAACAGCAGTGAGATTGCCATTGATACATGCCAGATGAAGTGGTGTCTGCAAATAGTTATCTTTCTGCCGAGGGTTGAAGCCCGAATATATGAGCAGTCGCATCAGCTCTGAGTAGCCTACCATCACAGATCCATGTACAAACCAATTAACATGTTCATCAAACTGAGTGTCTCTCATCCTCCTCTCCTAAGCCCCATTTTCAGTTTAGCACTTTGAAGCTAATATCAGCATTTCTTTAATCCATGTTAGTTTTTTAGGAGCAGCATAGAAAGCAAATACGAAAATTTATCATTCCTCCAAACTAATCAATCAAAAATATCAGACACATTTATAATGCAGATACATCTTTAAAAAAAAATACAGTGCATTATAAATAATCACAAGAGTTAATTCTGGAAACCTTGATGACCAGTCCTATAAAATGAATGCTACAACCGAAAAGCAATTACAGGCAGCAATGAAAGTCTAAAATCATGACATGATCCTTCTCATCCTGGTGAATCATTGTTATTGCACTTACTAGGCGACCCCTTCATGCATCAGATATAATTTCAAACGGGGAAAAAAGCTTGCCTATAAGTAGTACACAGAACAAGAAAATTATTTTGAGAAAGTGGACTTGCTGCCAAACATTTTCCATTCTACAAGGATGGGTGTAATCTCTAGTTTTGACCGTTAAAAAGAGATGCAAAATGTGGAAGTAAACCCCTGACTTAAAGCAAAAAAATGTGCTGCCCTTAAAAAAGGTTAAAAATCTGCTACCTTCAAAAAGTTCATGGATCACTACCTTTAAAAGCTGCCCAGTGGAGCGCGTTGTCTCCATCTTTGTCTGTAAGCTGCAATCGTGCCCCTTTTCCCATGAGATAACCAGCCAGCATTGTCTGCCCATACTGACAGGCAACTATTAAAGGTGTACAGCCTTTGTTATCTGCTGCATCTAGTGATACACCTGCCTGAACCAAGATGTCCACCACTGCTATGTGACCATTGACACACGCCCAGTGGATTGGCCTGGCTCCAAGATCATTTGCACTTGGTTCATCGATAGGTCCCTATTTAAATAAAATAAATATAACACTGATAATATGCATTATTCTTATGCAGTCTGAAGTGATAACATGAAGTTCAATTAGTTAAGTTAAAAAAAATGTTACATATTGTTTATACTATTACGTAATTCTTTGAATGTGCACTAAACACATCTGTTCCATGAGCATTACTTCTTACACCATACAACATAGCTGTCAATCGTTGTGATCACAGTCAATTGACTTGTCTGCTTTCTCATCTTTCTCTGCAGATTTATGATATTTTCCATCCTTATTGTTTCTTCTCTGATTCCTCCATGTATGTTCTACATTTGTCTTTTATTAATTGTCGGCATGGTTGTTTCTCCTTCTGTCCTTTGTATTCTGTCCATGTCTCCTACTTGCCTTAAGCACTAAGAGCATGCTCTTTCATAAGCATGATTATGCACTAGATAAATCACATTTATTATTATTATGCATAATCTTGCATTACAAAATATTAATACGGTATAAAGAACTTACTTTGTTCTCAATAATAAAGCGTAATATGGATGTATGACCTCCAAGGCATGCCCAATGGGCTGGAGTATGACCCTTGTCATCACGCTGGGATAAAACACCAACACCTTGCTGTTCGACTATAGTCTGAACAGGAATAAGCATTCTGCATCCAAGCGCACATATGTGTCCACACACGCACACACATACACACACATGTGCATACATATGTACATACACATTTTTAAAATTAATATATAGTTTGCTTGAAGATTCTATTACTCTCATCTGGTTTTAGCATTTAAGCAGTTTTTTCCCAAAACATTAAAAGAGTAAACCAGTTATTGACAATAAATAATAAATGCTGGCTTTCCTTACAACAATCATCTTACACTTGAAACAAAAGTTTTTGCTGAGGAATGCATCTTAAGCTTACCACGTCATTTAAAATCTTAGTTTTCAATTTTAAAGCATTTCCACATATGAAGCAAAGTTTGCATAAAATGCATGTTCTAGCACTATAATGAACCAGCAACTAAGATTGTCATGAAAAAAACATGTCCAAGATGAGATCTGAACCCAGGACATAACTCTCACTCTACAGCCCTTTAAATAGCTTCAAAGAGGCATCTTCCTCATGCATACCAACTTGGTCTCAACAAGCATGCACTTCAAAATGGTCATGCTTCGCATGCATGCATATTTTGTTTTACATCCAGATAGAAAAATGAGCCAATTAAAATATGATGAACCATTCCCTGCTGATGCTTTCTCATCTTTGTTTATTGGTGACAAGCTTTAACCACTGGATTGAGCTCTTGTGACTGTTTCTTGGAAAATTGCCTACAACATGCTATTTCTTTTTGAAATTACACCATTCCTTAGAAAATATGAAAATGAAGCTGATGGGGACTCATGTCGTCCCCATCTTAGAGATGCTGATTGGTTTCTCACTCACTGCCTTAGAAATGATACTGTTTGGATTAGGTGTTTATCTCACTTCTATCTGAAAAAACGCAAATATTTTACAGAACTATCCACACAAGAAAAATGTCTCGGAAAATTGTATGAAACTGACTGCGTAACAGGAGCCACGTAAACTGTGACAGTCACGGTATACACATTCCACTCCTAGGTTACCGCAGCAAGTATAACAAGTACACATTCAAGTAGTGACTGCCGTTCAAAAAAAAAAAACAACCAAACTCTTGGATACCGCTGACAATGAACTTTACACAAATACTATTTAGACACAGATAAGTCTGTAAAGATGATTTTTAATGTATTCTTTACATTTTTTTCTTTTGGTGCTGGAATATGTCACGATTAAAGCAACACTAGTTTAACAACAACACATTGCTATGGAGAGAACTTTTTGATTACAGATTGACTTGCTGACAATTTCTTGACACTTACCCCGATTTGATCGCTTCAAAAACTGGAATTTTGACACCACTGCCCTTTTCATCTCCTGGTGCTAATTCACCAGGGGGTACATTAATCTGACTTGCAAGTTTGGCTACAGGCTGTGACTGAAAAGGTGTGATCGTGGATGCCATCCCTGACACGATTTTTAGGTCAGAGTTATATGCCACTCAAGATGCAGCTCACCGGGAATTTTCGAATAACTGAAAAAGAAAAATTATGTTATAAATGAAATATTATGGGTTTAAACTTAAATGTTATTAATATTTTACAAACATGGCTAATATTTTTCATTTAAAAATAATGAATCCGAAACTATGAAATGAAACAAATTGACAAAAACATGTTTTTGAAATTACATCGAAGATGATGATTACATCTATTCCGTACCTGTAGGCTTAAGACTGCACCCAAGAAGTCGTGTGTAATATGTAGACGGTCTTTTCAGTTATTGAAGAAATAAATCTTCTTACGAATTATCTTAACATTAACTCGAATAGTGTACAATTGTACATAATAAAGTGTATAGAGATGTATTTAATACTAACGGAACTTATAAAGACACAATTATTACTTCTCTGGGCAAAAATAGTGTCAATAATTTAAAATATAAAAATTTTAATAAACAGTTGTTCACTTCAATTTCTCCGGAACGCCATCATTATCACTGTTGTACTGCTGTTGAGGGAGAGGGAGGCATTCCAAATCAGAGCTGGAAACTTCGGTGTGTGAAAACTATTATATGAAACATAAAAAACACGACACGATATAGCCAAGTAATTTCCTCACGGTCCACCAGTTCTTGTGTTTTATATTTTACATACTTTTTTATTTTTAGCTCAGTGACTGTTTCGACTATCAGGACAGATTGACGGTGCGCAACTTTTTTCGGCACGTTGGGGGTTAAAAACTTTTCACGAACTAAATGAGTCATGAGACAAGAAAGCTTCCGGTGTTCTCACATTCTATGTTACGGCTCGCCGAGACAGCAGACCAATTCGCAAGAGGCTAAGCAGTCCACAGACAGCAATCCACCCATACATGTCCTTGACATTTTCCTCGTTATAACAAACTTCTGTCGAACGCGAGATCAAAATGGCCGCTGCTATGGATGTTGACAACACAGACGATTATGGTGAAGGCCCAAGTATTTCTTCAGATAAAGGAAGCAAGAAAAGATTTGAAGTGAAAAAGGTAGTTGTAATTAACCACCGTTGTATATGTACCACCTTTTCTTTAAAAAATAACGAGTATCGTCTTAGTTTTTAGTCATTATTGCGTCAATCTTTATTTTCAGCTTTGTTAATTGACCATTCCCACCGTTTGAAGACGTGAATACGTAAATTTGATTTGATTATGAATCAAATAATCTAATTTTGTTTTACCTTTGTTTTTCTCTATAACGTAATATCCAAACTCGGTGAAGTGTGTGTGTTTTTAAAAATAATATTATGAGATGTTGCATGTAGATCAGTCGAAAGTGGTGTGATTATAAAAGTATAAAAGTGAATGATTAGAATTACATGATTTCAATTAGAAATAACGTAATTTTCTTTTCTTATTTTTCAGTGGAATGCTGTGGCATTATGGGCGTGGGGTAAGATCTGGACTATATAGAAGAAATCATAAATGTCTTTTGGTATTGTAAGCATGCAGTTAAAACCATTGATGTGTGTGTACCCCCCACCCCAATAAAAATCTGTTTAAAAACTGTTTAGTTTTTATTTTATTTTATAACTGTTTTATTTCTTCGGAATTGTGCTTATGCATATACATTGTGTGCGTGTGCATGTACATGTTTTATTTATGAGAGGACGATACAAGAGAAGGGTATATTTTCTGTAACATTCTTAATGCAAAATGTCTTGTATTCCTTAATTACAAATGGATGTATAACATATAACTGTTTCTCTTCTAAAAGCTTAAAATTTCTTTATAGCTTGGCAGTCTTTAGCACTTTTTTTGTTTTTTGCACCTCTGCCTTGTCATTCAGCTTGGAAGAAAATAGTGAATTAGTAATGTTTGTGTGCAACCACAAGCCACAATATTGCTTTGTTTTCTTTTTGCAGACATTGTTGTCGACAACTGTGCTATCTGCAGAAATCACATCATGGACCTGTGTAAGTATTCATAAAGAGTGAATATGATATAATGTGAAAAACAGTTATTCTCAATCATTGTGATAAAATCTAAAATCTGAGATTTCCTGTGAAAGACTGTCAGCATACAAATCTCAGTGATTTTTTTTCCCACCAGGCATTGAATGTCAAGCAAATCAGGCATCTGCCACCAGTGAGGAGTGCACTGTAGCATGGGGAGTGTGCAATGTGAGTATATTTCACCATGTAAGAAAAGTTGAACAAGTTCAGTAGACAGTGATTGGTGATAATTGATGATGGTAATTCCAGTGGGGTTCTAATTACTATCAAGATTGCTACAAAATAAGTTTGTTCAGATCTAAAGAAACATGAGTAAACATTGTTTAAAGGCCAAAGCCTGATATGTGGATGTATGGTATATAATCTTTCTCCGTGTATTTATAATGAACAATGGAAGTTCTCATCGCTGGGGGTAACAACCAATTATGTGACATTGTTTAATATTTTTAACCAAAACTTTTAAAATAGGTAGTAGCTATAAATATTTCAAAAAAAGGTGACCCAGAAAAATTGGAAGTAGCTTCAGGACTATTTAATGCTTTATTTAGATAGCAATTTAAGAGAAAGAATGTCAATTCCAATAATATGCAACATGTTGGGTGTCGCGTAACTCAATCAGGCATCGTAGGACTTACTCTTTCACAGGCACACTCACAATCGCACAGACTTTCAAAGCAACAAGGCCAATCGCTCCTCAGTGGACAAAAAAACATGCACAACGAAGGGACAATACAAAACATAAGTTTATTGGTGGTCATAAAGTGTGACCCACCAACTCAAAAGGAAAAGGAAACGACCATTACGTCAAATTACAAAGTAAAGCAAACGGAGGAGAGCCCCTCCACTAATAAGAAAATATTACTGAACATACACAAACATGCGTTCCCCCC
>SRHC01001842.1:448794-496325 GCA_004794325.1 Pomacea maculata | reverse complement strand
CCCCTAAAAAAAAAACAAACAAAAAAACCAAACAAACAAACTAATGGTGTACGCGTTGTCCGGCGTGACACTGAGTCTTCACTGCAACAACAAAGCTTATCCGCCTCCCAGGCCACTGCCTGATGCAATGTGCGGCTGACGCCACCACGACTTGGTGACTGTGTCATGCCCTCACCTATTGCACTGCAGCCTGGTGGTCACACAATCTGTCCTCACAACAACTTGAATTCCGGCGCTTAGCCGACAATCTGTTGACAGTTCCACACAGGTTTGGCCGCACTCTGTATGTCGACAGAAACTCTGGCTACACCAGACCCTGGGCACCCTCTCCTGGCCCCCCACACCTCGACCACCCCTGGAGTAAACAACACGTGACATTGGGCTTGGTGTGATTGTTATGCATATAGCAAAGGCTCAGACAATAGCCATTTTTATTATCAGCATGAGTCTTTAAAAAAAAAAAATCAGTGAAAGTCAAAGTGAACAAATAAATTTATTTAGCATTCAACCACATCTGTACTTTTTGCATTATATATCAAAGTATCAAACCTTGGTGTTATCTCAAATTTAACCATAGCACACATCAAAACTGCTATTTTCTCATGCTGCCTCCTTAGAGTGTTTTCACTTAAGGGTCTGATAAAAAGCATTTTAATTTTGCATTCAGTACTTTAATGTCAAGTTTAATATTTCTTGTCATGTTTCAATCATTATTTTGTGATCGCACACAGGGCTAGAATAGTTGTTTGATATTCATTATCTTAGTGAATCAAATCTCCAGAGGCTAAGATAAAGAAAAAAAGATTTATGATTTTATTTTCAGCATCAGGGATCTCAAAAAAGCTAAAGATTGAAAAGAAGTAATGTCTTTTTTCGGGGGGTTTTCCTTTGTTTTTTAGCATGCATTCCACTTCCACTGCATCACTCGATGGCTGAAGACACGCCAGGTGTGTCCATTGGACAACCGTGAATGGGAATTCCAAAAGTATGTTTACTGTTATTCCACGAATTTGTATTATTGGACTGCTTGCAGATGCTTTTTTTCAATTAACTACTAAAATGAGTCTTCAACAAATGTCTATTGGCTTAGCAACGGCTATGTCAGCAGAGTCTGTGAGGGTAACAACAGTATATAAACAAGAGGTGACCTATACTGCTGCTTGGTAGGATGTCACTGTTCAGTTGTCAGATGTTTCAGTTTAAGTGTTTTTTGCTTCTGCAGGCAGGTATATCAAAAGACTAAGACATGTGATAAGTGGCTTTCATTCATGCTATAGGCCATTAAAACATTCAATCCAATTCAGCATGCGAACCCTTCAGGGATTTTAGATCTCCGTGTTCATGTGCATTTCATACTATTTATCATTCCATAAGAAATATTTCAGACTAATAAAGCAAATAATTTTGTGCTATGTATAGGCAAGGGTTTGGGTAATAGTGCAATAAAGCAATACATTTCCGGTAATTATATTGTGGACATAAAAAGTCTTGTTAGATTCCATCGGTGTGCTACTTTTCTGGAAGTATAGTGGTCAGTTGCTCGCTGAGATTTAACAGAGGAGAACTTTGCAAGAAGCTAAGCATTGGTCTCTGTAGACAGTCATCAGTCCACCTTTGCATGTCCATGGTTATACAGTTATGTTCAGTATGTTACTGCTATTCAGCTATTCAAGTTACTCAATGCTTAGATACATGAGTGCTTTTCTTCTGCCCAGAACTGAATGTGAATTTTAAACTTTATGTTGTGGTAAGTGCATTACTTTTATCCTTTGGTCACATTCATTCTATTAACATTAAACCAGTTGTTAATGGGAACACCTTCATAATGTGGGATCTTATCTTTTTCCAGGTATGGACATTAAGCAGAGGGCCTGTAGGATCTACCTCCACTAGAATCTACCATCTCAATTACTACTTCCCGTGCATCTTCAATTCCACCAAGTTAATCCATTAGAATGTTGCTAATAATAAAGACATTTTGGTGTAAAACTATCTGGCTGTGATTTTATGGGTGTGGTGTGTATATATACATTTTGGAACTAGTCTGGAAAGCTCATTGCAAGCAACTCATTCCTAAAATCCAAGAAAATTACAAGAGAATGCTTCTGAAAAATGTATGCCTTCAAACATTCACACCTTTAAAAAATGCCATATTCAAATATCCAACTATGAAAGTGCACAAAAATGTTTTGAGAACACTGTTAAGATGTTGGAATAGAAGGATCAAAGCTGAAATTAATGTTAGGCAGTAACTAAGTAGCAAGGCTGACAACCTCAGTAATTTTCACGTCCCCAGATGAGATAGCCTCACCCCCACCCCCCGCCCCAACTTGTTTCATGCCCATGACATGCATTCTTAATACTGTAAGCAGGCCAGGTTATCAGCTCTGCCAACATTTCTGTAAACTGACACACTGTATACTTCATTAGAGCTACAATTATTTAACAGAAATTTTTCGTCTGTCAGTATGAGCTCACCATGCAATCAGCTACAATGATTGACTAGCAGACGAAAATTTCCTATAGCACATTATGGGAACATTATATATAAGATTGTGCTGTGGTTTGGGGCAGCCGCAGAGTTCCTTCTAGCTGAGAACGATCACAGATTTTCCGATTTTCCTTCTATTACGGATTTGTAATAGAAGAGATCATTGTTTTAAGGTATTAATAAATTTCCAGAGTTAAGTATGCATGTTCGAACCGCGCACTTACTTATTTCATATAAGTGGAACAAACAGTCACTGCAATGTCCTAAATGTTACCTACTGTAACAATAAAAGTGAACGAGAAAAACGACAAAGCAGAATTTATTTAATATGAAGGTGATGCGCTGTATTTGATAACCTTTTTCATCCTCATGGTTGAGAACGGAAAAACTTGTGATCGGGGAGGAGTTATTGATCTCAGAGCCCCTTTTCTTTCCCAACAGTAGCTTCACGAAATTACATGACAAGTACACAGCTATTAGTGACAAAAATAAGTAAAAATTTATTGGTGCTGAACCTCGAGACTGCGTATACGTATTAATACACAAAGCACGTCACGAAAAAATTTCTTTTCTCAAATGGTTCGAAATCCTTTGGTACCATTTCCGGAGGGTACACGAGGATAGTAAACAGTAAAACACAGATGTCGGGAAACAAACTACCGAACAATCTTCCTCAGCTTCAAAACCTGATAAAACGAGATCCTGGATCATACAAAGACGAGGTAAATTTAATGTAACTATGGGTTATACTTGCTCAAAGAAATGTTAAAATTCGGGTTTGTTAATTTTGCATCACTATGTTAAGGTAGCAGTATAAGGCTCATGTTAGTAGTATTCGAATTCAAAGTGAAAAATTAAAACAAAAAGTAATTACATTATTTAATATAATCTACCCTATTTCTTCCTTTATTATGTGACTACTTCTGTTTGGTTTACTCGAATTCAGTGCCTTGTTTTACGATGCAAAGAGTAAGTAATTGGATAACTGAAGTGTTTCTACGAAAGCCTCACACACATTTTTATTGTCTTAGTAGGACAAGACAATAAAATATATAAATAAATAAGAATATATTACTCAACTAATACCTTTCGATATATATTTATCTGAGACTAATGGCGTTATGGTATTGTTGCAGTTCCTTCGACAATGGCGACACTTCACATCCAACATGGAAGTCTTCAAGTTGAAGCCAGGGAGTTATTCAAAAACAGTGGATGAACTTACAACATTCTTAGCTCAGGTATATTTATAAACGTATATGTCAGCACTTCTTTTAAATAATCTGACACCTATGGTGCATTGAAACTTAAGAAATAAGCATCATCTATTTCGGAAAGATCATTACATCATTTGATGCCACACTGGTAGACAAGGTCTCCATAATACAAATGCTAATCAAATATGATTATGACTGTTATTTTAATTATGCCACACTCTTCTGCCTACAGTCATTAGATAAAATGTATCAGGGGATAGACATCAATAGGAAATTAATAACTAAGTCATCAAAAGATGGCATCTTATGCAGCCTTAGCTACTACATATTTCCAGGTCTCAAAAAATAAAAATTATACCAACTGAAATCCTTTTATTTATATCTCCAAATGCAGATGTTTGTAACATCTCTTCTTTTTTTTGTCTAACAGATAACATATTTCTTCTGGCACAAATTTTACTTCTGAAGTTATTTTCATCAATTATCTTTCTCCTTTGTGTTCACCTTTACTGAATCTTGGAAGAATCCATGTGCCTAGTTGTGAGAAATGTTTATCGGAGTAGGATAAAACTATATATTTATCTCACTGCATTGCTGTGTAATATTCTGCAGCACTTGTGAAACTACAACTTTGTTTTCGGGGGCTTTTTTACAAAATTTCTTCCTCATTCCATTTTCCTCTCATAGTTGCTTTCATGCATTTTGTTGCTGAATAGGTGTCTCACTGTTACCCAGAAGTACTGAAGGAGTTTCCAGAGCAGCTTCATGATGTTCTACAGAACAGTGCCACAATTATTGATGCCACAATGCGCATGGTATATTAACAAAAAATATATATTTCAATTTTTTCAATCATTTCTCCTGTACATAAATAATTGTTCATAATCATGTAAGCCTATTGCTCATGGTAAAATGAGACCATATTCATCTGCCCTAGATTTAGAAATGGAGATGATAATAACTTAATTTTCTTTTTAATTGGGGTTATTACTTAAAAGGTTCACACTAAACTTATGAAAGGGTGAAGCTGTTGCTGTAAAGGGACTAGATGTTAACATTTGAGGCATTCTTGAAGGCAGTGAAAAGGTTGTTAGCATCTATATACTTAATAAGCATAATAATCTTCTGTGTGCAGACATTTGTTAAAGCTTTGATTATGCTGCGAAATAAAGGCTTGATCCAGGCCACTACTGTATTGGAATTGTTCTTCCGGCTGTTCCGCTGCCAGGATAAGCTGCTACGCAAAACAATCTCAAACTACATCATCAGTGACATAAAAAATATCAACAGCAAGCATAAAAATCTGAAACTAAACACAGTATGTACATTAATATTTTTTTCCTTTTTTGGTGATTTACCATTATGAAAACAATTATATGGTACAAAAATTTGCTGAATGTAAGTCTTGCTATCCAAATGCCAAATGATAACAGTAGTTCATATTATCTTACTGATAAGGATAAGGGCTTGCTTAGCTTAATGATGTCTGATTGCAGTCTTATGGTGGAGCTTGAAATTTATCAGAGTTTCTCATATCAGGTCCCACTTACAGTTGTTCGTATAAACATATCCTCAAATAATCATAATGGAGATTTTTATCAAAAGAAACACAGAAATCACCCTACTAATATTTTTCTCATCTTGATCCTTGATGTGAAGAAGCTGTTTTATGGGTGCTGCATTTGATTTAAAGCTCTACTGCATAATCTACACACATTTCTACACAATGGGAATGGGAAATGCTGATTGTTGTTTCTTTACAAGTTTTAAGAAGCCTTAAAAATATACTACAGCTATATTTTCCTTGAAGTTCAATCCATACAAAATTTAACAAGCATACTACACAGGATGTATTCACTGTTGCGTCAGCTGGTTTCTAAAAATATGTATTTGCCTAAACCCACTACTGTCTTCAGACTCTTCAAAACTTCATGTACAGTATGTTGCGTGAGAGTCACCCAATTGCTGCAAAGATGTCTCTAGTAAGTTGGTTTTGTTATTTTATAAAGACGTGTTCTTTCAAATTTACTACTATAGTTCTACGTCGCCAGCCACCAGGAGGCAGAGTTAAATTAAGAGAAGCCATCTTAGTCACTTAATATTTGTAGATCCATTTTTTTAGCATTAGGGTTTAAAGAGAGAGAAGTAGACAACTTTATACATAACAACACATCTTTTTCTGTTCTTTGTTGTTTTGTTTTTTGTTGTTGTTGTTTGTTTTTTTTTTCTTTGTTTTTTTTTTTTTTTTTTTTTTTTTTTTTTTTTTTTTTTTTTTTTTTTTTTTTTTTTTTTTTTTTTTTTTTTTTTTTTTTTTTTTTTTTTTTGCAATGACTGATGACAATAAGCAAAAGAAAATTAATTTCTTAAAAAGCAATGAATAGAAAGGTGAAATATGTTTACATGTGCAAATCACTGACTGATAGTACACAGATGCAAGGGAACTAGTTTTTTTCTGGGGGGTACTGTTTTCTGTGGAAGGAGTACAGTTTGGTCATCCTTAGGGTGGGTTGATAACGAAAAAACAAGTTTTAATCTTGTAAAATGTAAACTAATGATGTTATCACAAACTTAAGTATTGGTGTATTTTTATTTTTTTTTTGGTATTTGTGACAATGTAGGAAGATAAACTATTTTAGGTATATCAAGTCTAAATTTCAGGGTTACACACATACAAATGTCATTTAATTCTTCTTCTCTCTCTCTGTTGTTTTTTTTTTTTTCCTTATTTGTTATTTATTATTTTTTTCGCTGGGTTAAAAGAGCTATTTTTGAGGTTTTGTCTTGTTCTTTTCAGGATGTGATGATAGAGCTGTACAGGAGAAATGTGTGGAATGATGCCAAAACAGTAAATGTCATCGTCACTGCTTGCTTCTCAAAAGTAACAAAGGTTAGAAAAGAAAATACCAGATTTGTTTTTTTAAGAAAATGTTTATTTTCAAGTTTTTGTTTAGACAAGTTCGTTAATTATCTACAAAGTATCTCTGATTTGTTGTTTCTATTCTGTTTTTCACTCTGTTTTCTTGATTTCAGATTTTAGTGGCTGCATTGCAGTTCTTCTTGGGTAAACAGGATGAAGCAGAGGAAAGCGACAGTGAAGAAGAGGCATGCTTAGTTTTGTTTACTACCTTTCCTCTGTCCCATTTTTCTTGCTATTCTTTTTTGATTTTCATTGTTATTATCTGAGAAACTACTCATCTCTTGATTCCAACATTATTTTGGTTATTATCTAAGAAAATCAGAATCTCTTTATTACAACATTACAACATCATTAGTTAATTATTTGAAATTATGGAAACTGAATAAACTTAAAAGAATACCATTTACTAACTTTTTGTTTTACACGTATATAGCCTACTGTTTGTGGATGTATTTAAGACAAGTAGTTCATATATGCACTACTGACTGTTATGTTGTACTATTTCTTGTGAAGTGCTTGAAGCAAATTATTTTGGAAAAGGGCTAAATAAACGCTTATTATTATTATATTTCTACACAAATATTACACACATGAAACATGGAAAAAATCTGTAATATGCTAGCTGAAACACTTCCAAGCGCTATCTCCACAAGATCATAAAAAATATCCCTATCACAACTCTCCTTTATCTCTCTCTTTCTCTATTAATATATTTAGAAGATTTTTTTCAAAATCCTATTAGACATACCTCATTCCTTTTGTCTTTGCGATAGTTTGAGAACAGTGGATTTTTATTAATTTGTACTTAGGCATGTTTTGTCCAATATGGTATTTATGTACATTCCAGGGCAAGCAACTCCCTCTCATCCTTGCATTGTGAATGTTCTAACCTTATTATTATTGTCAGTTGTTGATGGCTTTGTGTTTTATGTCCCAAGATAAATCATAATTTGAAGTATGTGATTTCTAATAGGCTCCTCAGAAAACTGCAAAAGACTTGGTGCTGGCTCATAGAGTTGGGCGAAAAACAAAAAAAAGGCAGAAGAAGCTAGACAGAGCTCTTCAAGTGATCAAAGTAAATTGGTGGGGAGGGTAGAGTGTGATATTTACTCCTATTATTTGTAATCAATCACGCTTGTTAATTTGTGATTAATATGTGATATGTAATCTGCCATTGAAACAGTCTTATAAAAGGAGTCTTTAGAAGTCAACAAGAGATAATAGTTAGTGAAAAAGCAAACTAGCATCATATTGTCAATTAACGTTAACCACTTTGTGACTGGCAAATCTCATTCTGTTATTTACACTGGTTTATGAGAGTATCAATGCATCACAGTAAGAACATTACTTTTGTTTGGGTGTGTGAATTTTGCAGAAGCACAAGAAAAAGAAGAAAGCAGAATCATTCAATTTCACAGCCCTTCATTTAGTTCATGATCCCCAGGGTAAGCTCTTCAAAAAGGTCAGCTTTCTTTAATAAAAGGTGTTTGGGCCATCAGCTTGCTGTCCTTCGCAAAAAACCATGTGTACCAATACTTTCTCACTTGGTGGGGAGGGATGTGTGATGGGGTCAGACAAAAACAAGTTTGTGAGACATGCTTGGCAACACAGTATCTGAATAAGCTCAAAGAACTTTTCCCATTTATGGCATGACATATCTTTTGCAGATTTCAGTGAGAAACTGCTTCATCAACTAGAGCAAACAAATGAACGATTTGAAGTGAAGTTGCTCATGATGGATTTGATTTCAAGATTAGTTGGTGTTCACCAGGTAAGGAAAAAAGCAAAGATCACAAGGGTTGGAGGAGACAGCAATTAGTGTAATGCCATTATAAAACTGTGTTGAAAAGGTGGGTGTGGTCATACACCCACATATACAAAGATTTGTTTCTTCTTTTTTAATTTACTTGATAATTGTGCCTAGGACCTTGGTCTGTGACACAGAACTTGATGTGGCTTTTCACATGCATCTGACCCATTGTTAGCACTTAGTCTAGTTGGTAATTATCAACAGGGCTAGGGATTCTGAAGTGGTACTGATATAAAATGTTTTGAGAGTACAGATTCAGTGAAGATATTTTTCCTTCATTTTTGTGAATTTAAATATTTTTACTTCTTTTTTTGTGAATTTGGTTTTGATTAGTAGCTGATTAGTTTGCCATCGTGTATTCTGACATGGTCTTTTTTGTTTTCCTGGTGCAGCTGCTTTTGCTCAATTTCTATCCATTTCTGAAGAGGTTTCTTCAGCCACATCAGAGAGGTAAGGTTCTAATACCTTAGGGGTTTGGTTTTTTTTTTTTTTTTTAATGTTTATTGTGTCTTCAGAAATCATAGTGTGCTTAGTGATCATATAGTTTACTATAAAGAGGTTCACAGTGATAGTCTGCATATGTTTCTGGTGTTCATATTATGTTTATAGCAGTAAAATGTTTCCAATCTATTTTAGTATGTTGTCCATATTTATAGAAACACTAGTGTTGACATTGTTTTCAAATTGTTGACAATGTAGGTAAAGACCAACCTAAATGGTTTGTTTGTTTTTTTTTGCATAAATCGGTAGATATAGGAGATATAAATCTAACCTGTAAATTCCGGCCTCCAAAACTGATTTGTTAATAAATTATCCACTGTTAAAGTACGAGATTCGCACCTGCGATCAATGAGCGCTGCTAACGATGTACTTCGTCATGCTAGTTCACCATTTCCAACATTGCCAGCTATCAACACCAATCAGAGCAACAGTTCGGATTTTTCGGACATTGAAAGTCTGCATTTCTTGTGCTAAAGTAGCAGTTTTTCAGAACCACGAGAAATGCAGACTGTCAGCGTCCAAATAATCCAAACTGTTGCTCTCTCTCTCTCTCTGATTGGTGTTGACTGCAAGCAATGTTGTGAATAGTGCACTAGTGTAACGTAGTACACTGTTATCAGTGCTCATTGATTGCAGGTACGAATCATAGTGGATAATTAATTAACAGATGGGTTTTGAAGGCTGAAATTTACAGGTTAGGTTTATATTGCCTCTATCTTCTGATGAAAAAAACGCAAACCGTTCAGGTTGGTCTTTAAAGATCAAAGTATTGTGATGTTTTTCTACAGAGGCCACCAGACTTCTTCTGTATGCAGCGCAGGCTAGCCATGAGCTAGTGCCTCCAGATGTGAGTGATCATTGCCTTTAAAGTCTGTGTGCTCTGCAGTAATTTAGGATAGGACCCTATTGATGAGAGTGGTATCCCTTCAGCTTACTGGCTTGAGGAAGCTAGCTCTCAGTTAATTTGCGTTTTCCTGTGTTGTGATTTTTCTGCTTTCTGTCTGCCTGGGATCATTATCCTCATCCTTGTCTGTTATTCCTTGCCTGTGGCCTTTGTTCTTCCCCCTGGCTTTCCACATTCTCCTAAACTTTTTTCTCTAAAAGTCATGTTTTTTTTTGTTGTTGTTGTTTTGGTTTTTTTTGCGAAAATCACCAGCAGATGCACCTTGTGTTTTTACATTTTAACAAAGTGTAGTCTTTTCTGACTTTCAAAGCTATAGATCTAAACTACAGCATCATTAACATCTTGAAATATGAAAACAGTGACATCTTGATTAACAATAATTCTGGTTTTTATTTTCAAATAACAGTCCACAGGATTTGTGTATTAATGCTATATGTTTGTGATATGTGTCTGAGCAAGAGCAATGATATTTTTGTCTTCATTACATATAGAATATTGCACTCTAAATATCCTTTTTGCGTGCTTGGTTTTTTATAAAAAAAAAGCTGTATGCTGCAATTGATACCCAAGTTGAGTGGTTTATTATTAGTATTATTTTTATAAAGCACTTTGAGTCTGCCATAATTTTGGGGGTAGAGTGATATATATATGAAAATGTGTCATGATATAATGATGGCATCTAGCATCTGATGCATGTATGATTAAGACTGAATGTCTTTATTTCCCAGGCACTTGAAGAAATCCTTGTAACAATTGCTAACAACTTCATCACTGAACGCAATTCCAGTGAGGTCATGGCTGTTGGGTATGTGGAAAAGAAAAGCAGTATGGCAAGAATGATGACAGTGTTATCAAATCAGCTTTGAAAATAATATTTTGTCTCTTTAACTTAAGTTTGAATAGACTTTACGATTTACATCTTTCAGGAAGGAAAGATCCCATTCCTTACTTTGAGTACTTACCAATGACATGACTGTTAGTTCCCTATTGTCTCTGCTTTTAGATCTCTTCTCAGCTACAGCAAAATAGCTGGAGAAGTAGAAATGAACTCACTGACTTCACAAGGCAGGATGGGGAGTGAGTTTGGTTTGTCAGCTTTGACTAATTAGGAGTTGACAGCTGGAATTGGTTAGTTATTAGGGTGAACTGCACGTAGACATGTCATCTGGCAAGTACTTGAAAAAAGGAAGTTTACTACCAAAAATGGACATTATAAATCTTTTGTAGAGCGCATGTTACTGAGGTGCTGTATATGCCACATGAGTATTAATAATCAAAACAAATATGATTTCTGTGACTGAATAACATTAAATAATTTTAAAACAATTTTATGGTTGTGCTTGTTAATTAAAAAGAAAAACAACAGTAGCAATCTTGCACTGTTATTTTTCTGTTCAGTTTGAATTCAGTGAAGGAGATTTGTGCAAGATGCCCTCTAGCAATTGGTGAAGACTTGCTGCGGGATCTTGTTCAATACAAGACACATCGTGATAAAGGTATGAAGCTGAAACTTCTGTTATTGATTAATTGTACATATTTTTGGTAGGTGGGGAGGGAGCAGAGCTTCTGTTTGGGTTTGGTATTTTCTTTTTTTTTTCTCTTCCATTAATTTTCACCCCTGTGCTCATGCTCGGCCTCTTGTTTTCAAGCTGTGATGATGGCAGCCAGGGCACTGATCCAGGTTTATCGCCATAGCAACCCAGAACTGCTACACAAAAAAGATCGAGTGAGTGCAAAAGTTTTTAGGAAACTTTAGACAGTTCGTAGAATTTGGGGATTTTTTTTTCCAGTCTAAACAGATTTATATCTTTAACTGCAGTAGGTCATTATCATCTATCATGTCATTCTACTATTTTTTTATCTGATCTCCAGAATCAAGTATATGTGTATGCATGCATTCGTGTGTGCATGTGTATTTTTTTAGTAAGAGAGCTGGGTTTTTTCCCATCTGCTATCTGTATTTCATATTCATGGATTGGTAATGCAAAGCATGGGGACTCTGGCCTCATGCTGGAATTCTGTCATACATGCATCTTTATTATAATTACTAAACCTCATTTAGGCTTTCCTATAAATAATTTTTTTTTCTATATTTTGTGATGCCTACCCTGTTAAGGGAGGAAGTCTTATATGACACGTTTGGATTTTTAATTGTTGCCGTTTTTCATGGTGAAAGGGCAAGCCAACAGAAGCAACCAAAGAACACCACACATTGGTTTATGGAGAGAAAGCAACCTATGATCATATTCCAGGTGCAGAGTTGCTGCTCAAGGCTGACCAAGAACAACAGGACCAGGGTGGGTTGAGTTATGGTTCGCTGACTCGTTCTCTTCGTCAGTTTAGAATACAAAGCATATGTTGTATTATCTACAGTGGCAATTAATATTATGTAGGGGAAGTGGATTCAACATTCAAAGGGGACTTGCCGGCCATTACGGATCCTTACATTTAGATTTTTCCTAATTTGCCTTACAAATCTTCATGCTGACAAAATGTTACATTAAATCCATTTTTGGAAGTCTATTAAATCTATTTATTCATAATCAGACTTACCTTTAGTTGACTTGGGAAAAGAATGCAGAATATTCTTTATCGCTACCCTCACACCCTCCAAATTGCATCCATTGTAATCACTTTACATTTTGATTGTTTATCTGCCTTCCAAGTACTATGAAAAACTTCTAGTAGCTATGAATTTAGATGGCATCAAATTTTTTTTAATGAAAATTTCTGACAAGTTTGTACCTTGTTGTGCAGAAAAATAAAGCAAAGTCAGGCAGACAGAAAAGATCAAACAAGGAGCTAAAGTAGCTGTAATGAGGATGTGACAAAAAACATAAATTATTCATAATGGTGTGGCTTTTGATTCAATTTGCATGAAGTATTGGCACTTGCCAATTACCATCCAAAATATTACCATCCTAAATACTTAAAGGGGGCTGAGATTTGAATTGCTTTGAAGTTCTACCAACTTGAAATTGTTATTTTGATAGTGAGGTAGCAAGAAAGTGCTGGGGGGCTATGGGGAACAAGAGTGAATGCCATCCTAAATCTTTTGTTATTGTTTACTTTAGACTGCTTTAATAGAGTAAGATGGTTATTTAACAGATTTCTGTTAAAGTTTTTAATAAATTCAAGTTTGTATTTTTATAATCCTTATTTCTTTAATAGCAATTGCTACTTCTTTGAGGTCCCATTTGATTTGTCTCATTTAAAGTAAACACATATTTCTTCAACATTTGGTGATAAAGGAGGTAGGAAGGAGTGGAAAATCCACTGCTGTTACTCAAAACCTTTTTTAGAATCGGCAAAGAGAAAGTATTCTTAAGTTTGTTGCCAAGTTTTTTTTTTGTCTAGGTAGAGGAGGTTTAATGACCCCTTCCCGCTTCTTTCTCCACTTATTTAAAAGGGCAGTCTGGTGGTACAGCAGTTAACTTCTGACACCGACACAGTGAGGGTTGGCTGTCCTGGGTTTAGCTCTCATCTCGGGCATGCTGTTCTTTCTCTGCATGTGGTATCTTTTTACAGGGCTGGCTGCCTTGCCGTGATATAGTATTAGTTGCTGACTCGGTATGAAACAATAATTCCTCCCCTCACCACCACTAATTTGAAATAATGTGAAAAACATTTGCACATAATGAAGAATATCCAATGAAAATAAACATTGCAGATAGTGGCTATATAATATTGGTGTAACAATTACAGTTTATAGATTTATTAGAACATTGTTCTCATTTAATCATAAAAAAGATTGCTCTTTTTCTGTGTTATAGAAGAATGGGAATCTTGCAGTGAAGATGAAGATGATGACAGTGATGGCTGGATTGATGTGCATCACTCTTCTGATGAAGAGATTGAGGACAAAGCACCAGCTGCAGAGGAGCCAGGCGAAAAGAGGCGGCAAGCACAGGAGGTGTCTGTATCACGTATTATGACTCAAGAAGATTTCAGGCGTCTGCAGACAATACAAATTGCTAAAGAGGCAGGGCTTTCACATACTGGAAAATCAAGAAAACGAAAACGACCAGCTGATAATCCTACGGATAGGTAAATGAGTTTTACATTTTTTCTTTCTGTCTTCGAAAAATAGTTTTTTATCTGTAAAGGAATGGTGATTTTATTTGTTGCATTTAATGGGAATATTCTTATACACTGTGACTGTGGAACAAGAGAACATAGTTCAGCTCTTGAATGCATACTTTCAAAATCTACTCTTGAACTGTAGTTTTGCCTTACAGATATTTAGTTTCTGCTTTTATTTTCTCTGTGTGGACATGAACTCAGTACTCTGATGCAGACAGATATGTTCGCTTCTGTTGTCATTGTGATCTTTTACATTCTTGCCTATTTTAACAGTGGAGAGTTGCCTAACCTGGGGGACATTGAGAATGTTCACAAGAAGAGAGCACATGACAAGGAAACTCGGCTTGCAACTGTGCTGGTATTCGCTACTATTGTTTTTGGTAGCCTTTTCCTAAGAGCTGTCCTGTCATTTACAATTAAATAAAGCAGAAAAGTAATTGTCTTAAACTAGTGAACAAGAATAACTCAAATCTTTATGGATGGAGGGGAAGATCATTTGTATTTGGCTTTGGGCAGACTTGAGAATAATATTATCACAACTTCTAAGACACTCATAGTAGCACTTTTTGTGGTGATACCATGGAGAGTTTTCAGAAAGTTGGATTCAGATATCAGTTTTTCGTATCTTTGTCTATAATGCTAGGCTGGGAGAGAGGGTCGCCAAAAGTTCACAGGTGGCGGGCCAAACCGGATGAACCCAAAGGCCAGTACAACCAACAGAGAAAAGAGAAAGAACAAGGTGTTTGGGATGGTCAAACAGAAACTTGCACGAAAAGAACGAAGGTCTTTTAGGGACAAACAGGTGAGGCTGGCTCATCACTGTGTGGATGTGACAGATAAGGTTGAATTTTAAATGCTTGTGTGTATGTCTGAACAAAGAACTATAGCTTTTAGCATGCTACATCTCTGGATTTATAAAGCACCTAGGTACTAACCCTCATCTCTTGTTGCTGAAACAAGAAAATCTCAAAATGTACCAAGTCATTAGAGGGAAAAGAGCTCATTTATCCTTTTGACATCTTATTTTTGCCTTTTTTTTTTAAAGGCTTTTGATTTTTTTTAACCACCATGCTTAGTTGATTTTTGTGAAGTATTTGGAAAACTTCAAATTCATTGTGTCTGCTTGCATATTTGAATTGCAGATTGCCCTAAGGAACTCACTTCTGAAGCAAATGAAAAACAAGAGGAAATAGCTGTTTTTGATGAATAAAAGCTGGAAATTAACATGCGTATGTGTGTGTGAGTGAGAAAGAGACTTCCTCTATCCAAGTCACCCGATGGCATTTCCTTTGCTGTGACCTGCTAGGGAGAAGTGCCCATAAGTCTGTCACTTTTGCTTTGCTCCTGGTCATCCTGGGGCTCCCAGCGATCACCAGCTCACAAGAAACATGACCAAGTGAGCACACCACTAAATGCTTCAGTTTAGCACAGTGGTTCATAATATCCCAGTCTGTGATCAGCCTGGAGAGACTGAAATGCACACATCACAGTTTTTACTAAACGATATAAGTTTATTATCCCAAATAATACCGTCCCAATCACCACTTTCACGAGGCGTACATGCATGTTCAATCGTAGGCATTATTATTAGCTAGGATGTGTTCACATAAAAATGATCCAAGAAAAGAGATAAGTAATTTTAAGTTTATTAACATATCAAAACATATAACATGATATTAACATATCATTTATTGTATAGTTTTGAGTCAAATGGGTTTAATATTGTTTAAGAGTACGGATAACCTACTGATTAGAGCAACTTCATCCCAACCCGAAAGTGCACGTGCAGCTCATACGTGATGTACACCCCTTCTTCCCAACTGTTCTTCCCAACAGAGTTGGTACACAGCTTAAGAATATGAATGTAGGGAGAAAAAAAAAGGTTTTACCCTCACAAAAGCCAGCCCCAAGATAAGTGTCAATCTAATACCTCAATCGTTTACCTGTCAAGTGCACGAAGCACAAGGAAGGAACCAATTTTCCTAGCATTAAGAGAGAATATATATCATTTATGTACATAAAACATCAACATCAGATAGCCCGAGAAGATCTCCAATACAGACCTGTGGTGAGAACCAGCCAAGACATCAAGAAGCGGAAGTGGGGCTGGAGCAGTCACACCCTGCGAAAGCCGGCCGACAAGACAAGCTCAGGCTGGAACTCATAGGGGAGGCGCACGGTTGGGAGACCCAGACAGACACGGAGGAGACAGAGAGGCGGAGACTAAAATAAGCTGGCAACTGTGAAATCAATTTTGTCACACTCGGAACTTAGATTCTAATCGCTCTTTAGCCATGTCAAGCTGAAATCGTGTAACTCGTAGAAACAGTGAAATGATGCTACAAGCTTAGCCACATGCATATACGCTTTAGTCTTTTGTCCGGTATGTGGCCATAGGACACCACTCTAAACGAGAGATCCTCATTGCAAACCATTATGCTTCTTTAATATCCTCCAACGCATGAGTATGCCATTCTGGAAAATTGCATTCAAGGGACAAGTATATTATGCAAGACGCAAATACTGTGACATGACAGTGGCGGCAAGTGGTGGGTAGCGGGCAGCCGGGTGGGATTGATGAAGAGGGTTGGATGAACTGCATGTGACCGTGCCGTTGGGTCTGCTGTACGGTCGTTTGGGAAGTGTGTGTGTGTGGCGGGGTGGGGGGGGGACCCTCCAACCACAAACATGATCACATTTTACGATGGTAGGGACCTATTGTGTAGCTCGCTCCGAAGCTCCGTTGGTCGTTGGTTCCCACGTCCCAGCGCAACGCGCTTCGGGGACAAACGAAAACGGAGAGGCAAACAGTTGAAATAAGACAAATAATGAAATATTTGATTTAAAAAATACTGATTTACAACTTAAGATAAATAACCCAAGATAAAAAGGACTGACAAAATTTTAACATTAACTGCAATGGTCAGACAAAAATAAAACATTCTAAAAATAGAGATACTATGAGCATATAGCAACTTTCGCAGAAGATGATCACACGTGATGTAAATATCAACTTCATAAATAGTATCCTCCCAACATCACCCCTCACACACGCAAGCACACTCGATCATGACTAACCTTCCTTATTAGCTTGCGCATGTTCACGGTTAAAGAAAAACAAATTGGCCCATCAATATTAGTTTTTATCGGAAGAATCAAACAAGCAAGATACTTTTTGTTTATTCAAATATTATAAAGACGTTTATCTGGAATACTTCTGACTTAGTTACGAGCAGTTAGAGCAGGGGTGGGCAAAGTTTTCATTTTGGCGGCCGCTCTCAAAATTCGAAGCTGTGCAGCGGGACTGTAAAATACCCAAACCCCAGGCCAGGTTACTACGCAACACATCTAATAAAAACCTAATAATAATGGAATGGACAACAAATGGCGTTCACTTACCGAATTTTTTGTGTAAAGCTAATTTAAGCTGTTTGAATTCGCTCACAATAAAACTTTAAAACCAGCCTTTTATTGGAAGGCAGCCGCCCCTAATGCTCTCTAGTCTCTAATGACTACATCAGACATGTCAACCGTGTTATTTGTTGTGGCTGTATTAGACTGCCGATTTTTAACGCTGTTGTACTTGATATATTTCAATCAAGACTGAATAAAGAAATGAAAACTGCACTTCACATTTTGCCAGATGGGCCAGTTCAAAGAAGTTCGTGGGCAGTAGTTTGCCCACCCCTGTGTTAGAGCAATCGAACCCGAAGGCCCGCATACACTGTATCTATGAGTGTAATGCTATGTACTTCGTCAAGTAGACTCAGATGTGGAGCGAGTACCCGACTCAAAGGTGGGGGGACATCAAAACGATGGCCCAGAGGTAAATTCACCCGAGGATCAAAGGACTACCGTTACAGTACAAATTGCAGGCTGTGGTGACTGGCGCCTACGACCCGTCGGACAGTAGGTGGGTGAGTCACTTTGCGGTCCTTCGTTCCTCGACACTTCTATTCTTTGCCTGCGGCTTTTCCGCAGCCGATCGTCGTCGCGGCGTATCCACGCCCTTTGTAGAGCCCTAAGATCTGCCATCACAAAACCTAAAGACCATAGCAAAATAAAAAAAAAAGCAAAAGAAAAAAGAAAATACACAAACATTGCCATAAATAACACGAGACTTCTGTCTAGCCATTCACTTTAATTAAATAAATTTTCAAATAAGATTTTTTACAATTTTATCCATGACCAGAACTTCAATCAAGCATAAAGAAGAGTAAATAAAAAAAGTTAAAACTCCAAAACAAGAAATAAAAAAAAAATCAATGTCCATAATCATTTAAACCAGGGGTGGGCAATTAATTTTCCCAAGGGGCCGCATGAGAAATTGGGATGGTTTTAGAGGGCCGGACTAATATAGTTAACTCAGTTTTACCCAGTACTGTATGTATAGTATATATACTATCCTTCGCCAGCGGGCGGGCCGGTCAGAGACAGGAGGCGGGCCGGCCTTTGCCCAGGTCTGATTTAAACAAACGAATGAATAAATAGGCCAACAAATTCCTAAACTAGAAAAGAGGATCAGCGCAACATAGGGGATCAGAATTCAGGGTTAGAACGCGACACCCTTCTCCACTAACCAGACCTAGCCCCATCCCGCCTCACCTTTTTCCTCCCTTGCCCCAACCCCTCCCCTCCAAAATCGCCTTATGGTGAAAGATGCAGCAACAGCAACCCCATCGGTTGAGTTGCAATACCAGACAGGAACGCCTAACACTTTTTGTGAAAAGCTAGCGAAGCACGAGGACTTTTATATTTCAGAAAACAATTGTAGTTTATAGACACTGAGGCATGCATTCTATGTAACGTCAGTCTGAACAAAGTTTGTTTTTTTTACAAATTGTCACCCCGTTCCTTTTTTTTTTTTTAAACAGTGAAGCAATGTCCCAGCAAGAATGGAAGAGAAAGTCCCTGTTCAATTAAAACAATAATATTGTGAATCTCCAGTCCCCGAAAACAAGTCTTTTTTTTTTTTGTCTTGTGATGGCGTTATGGTGGAAGTCACAAATTGAGAGGAAGAGAAAGTGAAAAGGACTGCCAAGAACGCATCGGCTGTGTGTACCCTGCGATCGTGCGGGAGGTCCTATCCTTCACCTGATGACCTGTGAGATTTATGACTCCGTAACACGCCGAAGTACTACAAATTCAGTCTCCAACCCTCCTAGTCCTGCGGTGAGAACTGCTTCGCTCCCCCAGCCCCACTTGCCACACAACTACCTTTCCTTGCCGACATTGATAGCGATCGCCCCAGCCCCTGGCATCAATTACTCCATTAACTAAATAACAAAGCGAGTCAAGCCAACAAGCTGTCACATTGCCATGGGATCACCCCCACCATCCACGAGGCGCTGAACTTCAAACGACGACCAGCCAGTCACTTCCCTTTCTCACCACCCCTCCTTTCCTCTCGCGCTCACCAAACCCCCAGTCGCCCAGCCGAAGTCCCCGAAACAGTCCATTCCTTTTTCACACCTCATCCTAAAGGCCTATTCTCACGCTGCGATGTTCGGCACAGAGGGGAAACACCAGAGAAGTTGCTGTCTTGACAAGCATCCCAACACACAGTCCCTTGCAGCGGGGTTGTGACCAGTAAACAGCAAACCCAGTCGTACGCTAGTCAGTACTGTAAGAATTATAATTGTCATAGCTCATGATGGGAACAGGTCCTGGTTTTACGAAAGTTACTGCTGATTTCTTTCATTTGCATATTCACGTATCCTGAAAGATATCTTGCTTTGTCCCAGAGTTGCTGTTAGATTTCTGATAAAATACAAACTGGGTGTTGTACACCACAATACCATATTCACGACAGTGCGAGCAGATGAATACAAAGATTATAACGTGCAAAATTAGACGAGTCATGTCGCACTCCTATGGGGTCTAGGTACGGTTGATGGACAGAGACTCGTAGTTAATTAAGCCTCGACTATTACGCCATCCACCCCGACATAATCTTGTGCGCGACGTACTTCCAGTAATTGCTAATTAACAATAATTAACGACTCGATCCCCCAGCGCACTCCTCAATAAACAACACAATGCCATTTAGTGGAAACAAAGTAATTGTTCAGTTAAGAAAAATGCCGAGAGCTTACAATACAAATGGAAGGGAAAAAACGAACCTATGAATGAACAACTTCCCAATCTTAGCTAGTTGTCTAGGGTGTCCCGTTAACCTACCCCTTTCCCACTAATCCAGGTACATGTATCTATACACACGTCCTGCATCACACACGTTTACACATTTGCTCGCTCTACACCTCGGTCCGTTTGACCGCGCGTCTTCTTAGGTGAGGGAGAGGGAAGGATGTGGTAATTCACTACATAATCGAACCGTGCGAAGGTTACTTTAGTCAAACATCCGCTGCACAAACCTCCGTTGACAGCTACAGGTCACGCTTGACAGCTACAGGTCACGCACGTGGCATCTACGCGGGTGAAAACAAGTGAATTGTCGCGTAACTCGTATGAGTTTAACTGTTAACTCGCACGTCTGCTTCTAAAGTCTAAACCGTTAGAGTTGGTAATGGCTCACTGCATCTTCTCCGTAACACCCTGCATACCTGTGCCCACCGCGTGTTCCTTAACTACTTAGCATATGTTGTTTTTTCGTGTGTTTAGGAGCACAATTTGCTCTTTACAAATGGAATATAAATGTGGAGGCAAGGGGGCAGGAAATCCAGGAATAATGATGTTTTAGGCACTGCTCAGTAACGGCCAGCATGAAGCGCAGTAGTTCACCCGTAACGCCTGTCACCTTGACCTTTTGCAGTCTCTTAGAACAGGGGTGGGCAATTAATTTTCCCAAGGGGCCGCATGAGAAACTGGGATGGTTCTAGAGGGCCGGACTAATATAGTTAACTCAGTTTTACCCAATACTGTATACATATACTGGCGGGCGGGCCAGCGATCGGCCCGCGGGCCGGCGTTTGCCCAGGTCTGTCTTAGAACAAGGGGTTATAGATCCTTTCCCATCCTAAATCGGATGTTAATGGATGCGCAAGACCGACGACGTGATAATACTGAAGAAATAATTTAGGTTGATTAAACATCGCGATTAAAAGGTTGAGAACATCAATTTTACCTAGAGCTAATTTTTATAGATGGTCTAGGCATCCATATTTGTAACAAGTGTTCGGTTATTGTAACGCTAAAGTGCACGAGCAGCCTTCGATCAGTAATTAATCAGTAGTGAACACTGCTATGTACATGCGAACATCAAAATCAAAATCTGGCAATCAAGATGGTTAGTTTCAGTGGAATTATTTCATGCTCGTTGGTTTGTGAGATGGTGTGTGTGCGATCATTCCAGCTCAACTGTACGGTGCGTCTCAGTGTAAGGATGCGCTGTAGCTAACATCGTGATGAGTATTGCAACAATATCTAATTATAACGGACTTATTCAACGACTGGCAAACATGCGACTTCCACTGTTCAAAAGGATTTAGATTCAGTCTGCTTTGATCTCCAACACACCGCCCTCCCTCTTGTGGCGCGAAACATTTGCGACTGTCACGTGACTCGACGTCTGCGTCGCAATACTTCATCAGAAGCCGTTAGCTGGGAGGCAGGTAGGTAATGATTGCGATTTTTCTTCTCAGTCCTTACGGCCGTACATATTTATTTCCACAGCCGATTTTGATATTGATATTGATATTGTGTGCTATGTGCGTCCAGTTCCCATTAGATTATAAGCGTTTGATCATTTTTGCATTATCAGTTTTTTCTGACAAAGTTTTGAAAAAAGTTGACGCGTTGAGTTTACATGGAATGGAGGCGTAAAGGTTTGTCAGGGAAGGGTACGAAATGATATCTATTAATACAATAGATAATAATATATACTATTCTACAGTAAAATACTATATGATGTATGAACGGTTTCATCGTCGCTGAATTGGATGTTTGAGTGTCTGCTGGTGCTTGGCAATGACGATGAAGTCTTGAAAAGTCATCAACAGCAACCAGCTCACACAAAAATCGTTAAAACCTATAACTGCGTAAGGCGAAATTAATGTTACTATATCCACGCAAAAAGTAAAATATTTTTCTGTTTTCTGTGTTGAAGATAGTTGTATCCTAATACCATAATGAAAAGAATTTTTTTCAAAATCAATATTTTACTTTGGGTCCTTCTGTAGCAATATAATGACTGTGCAGTATAATACAAATTGGTTTAACAAAAACAATAAACAGTAATGACAGCTTTATATATTCGTTTCTTTGGCATAATTCAGATGAAATATAGTTGGTTTTTTTGGTTTTTTTTGCGATGCCTAAACCTTGACTTTATCTTCATCCTACCTTACAACCTTGTTAAGTAATGAGCTCAATTTCTTTACTGAACTTAAAAGATCAGCATCTGTAACAATCAACCTTAATTGTTTTGTTCCATCACTCATGTCTGTAAAATAAAGTCCATATAATCAACACCCTTTTTTAATTCCACCTGCTCCAGTCACATTTTCTTATGTCAGGTGAAAGTTACTTCTCAGAACCATTCATAACAATCAGTTTTGTGCACATCCAAACATGATTAGCAGAAGTAGGCATGGTGCTGCTGTAATAGCCATGGCTGAATGTTGACATACCCTTGCTGTTTTAAACAACCACCTGCTACAATACACATTCTTACCCAATGAGCATAAAGTCATTAGACATTTTATTACAATTTATAAAATATTAAAGCTTGTTAAAAAGAAAAAACTTCAAACCTATAGCATTATAGCTAAACATAAATTTCCAAGTGACTAATGTTCAAGCACAGTAATTATAGAACCCCATCCTTTGCTGATATAAGACTCTTTACATTTGAAGGCAGCTATTATTTCAACTAAATTTTCTTTTTTCACAAATTGTGAGCATGGAAAGTAAGAGGCATTTTTAATGAGTTGTTTATCTCAACATTTTTTGCAGTGAAAAAGATTCAGACTAAAATGGACTTGGTGAGACTGCCTGAAGAATTCAAAATAGTAAAAGAAGAAAGAAGCCGACGAAATATAAAAAGACGCTCCAAAAATGGACAGTTTGTACAGATACCACAAAGTGATTGCGACCTGAGATCAGTTGGTGGTGACTTTCTGGAAAAAAAGATGGTGACTAGACAGGGCTAGTCTATGTTATTATTGGGATGATAATAATTTGCAGTACTTCAAATTTAAATAAGATTATTATTGTTGTACAAACAAAATCTTTGAGAGTATCACCAGTATTTACTGTTTAAAGATAACAAGCAAGCATTCAGCTAGGCCTTATTTTTTAAGTGTTGGTCTCAACATTTGTAAATATGTAAGCAAGAAAGATAAATTGTTGCCCCTTAATATTTTAATGTCATTTATTTCTAAATTAACTCTTGAGATGTGTCTGTCTTTTGACCTGTGTCTTAACCATCACATGTCAGTTATGATATAACTGTTTTATAATTTTAAATTGACTTTTTCTTTTGTCATAGGCTTTAAGGTAATGGATCATGGTTTCCTATTGGTTAATCTTCTGCCTGATCCTGTCATGGTCAAATCTTCCTGACATCTAAGATGTAGTCTACTTGACACAAATGCGTATGTACTTTCTTTCATGTATTTCACACTTCAAAAAGAAGTAAAAGTCGTTGAGCATTGACATTAACAGGGGATTGATCTACCCGTCCGTTGAAAATAGTTGCAGTTCCCTGGTCTAGGGGAGAGAATTATTTGCCTTCTAGATCTTAGTGTGTAATGAAAACAAAAGGAAAAACCATTTGAAATTTTAACATAGTTTATCTGTGAAATCGGTTTTGAGCATGCTTTGATTCCGGATATTTTTAATTAAGCTAAGTGTATTTTTTTTTACTGATTAGCTTGACAAAATTTAAATGGTATATAAAATCTCATTTGAGTTTATTCAAGGGACATAATTTCATGTCGATGTCCTTCCACACTGTATTTCAGGAGAGCATATTTGAACGGCAGTTAATTTTCACATTTCAGCACATAACAGTTATATAGCAGTGACTGACTAAAAATCTAACAAAAAAACGGCCATCAATTGAATTGCCTCGAACCTTTAAGTGTCTTGCCATCAAAATTTCATGTAAAGTAGTAAATCAGCTGACTGCTGTTTTGACAGTGTCTGCTATATTATTCCATTCTTTTTAAATTCTTGTGTAAATGCAAATGATCATAGTTGCTTAATACACAATGGCCTTGTATTCTGTCCTTTGCAGGCTGCAAACTACTGTCTGGTGAAGGCTGGCAGTCAAGCCCCCAAAGTTCGTTTGTCCAAGGGACATAATTTCATGTCGATGCCCTTCCACACTGTATTTCAGGGGAGCCTATTTGAGCGGCAGTTAATTTTTCCTTTTTCCCCAGATAGATTTGCTCATTAAAAGTAAGTATTGGTAAATGATTGGTAGTTGGCTTTTTGCAAATTCCGAGTAAGTTACTTTATTTGAATACCTCTTTTTTACATGTATGGATTGTTTTTGTAAATATATTGAAATATTTGTGCTCATTTATGCAACCTGGTTGTGTTGTATGCCCTTAGGAAAGGGTATTTCACAGTTCTTACTGGTATTGAGGGTGTACTGTTCACGCAGTACATATACTAAAATTGGAACGATACAGAGAAGATTAGCATGGCCCCTGCGCAAAGGCTACACTGCATTCTTCTCTGTAGCAATTGTTCCAATTGTAGCAAAGGGACGCAACCCAAGCTTGAGGGTGGGAGGGGGGTCAGTGGGTGTAGCTTATTTCTGTGATTGAAAATGCGTTCATGGTGTGGTTTTGCTACTTTGGTTTTTATTTTGTTGCAGATCCCGGCACCTCAAGCAAGCGCAATCAATAATTTTTCAGTTTGTGAAATGAATATTGAAAATAAATGATTTTAACATACCACAGACTTTTAATAATCCAGGTACTGTTGATGTAAAGGAAATTTTTTTCTAAGTACTGTTGATGGAAAAAATTTTATTTTAATTTGTAAATAACAATTTTTTAGTTTGTGGAATAAATATTGTAAATAAATGATTTTAAGTACCACAGACTTTGAATGATAATTAAATAATCCAGATACTGTTGATGGGAAAAAAAAATTTTAAGTACTGTTGATGGGGGAAAATTGTTTTTAAGTACTTTTGATGGGAAACAAATTTATTTTAATTTGTGAAATAAAAATTGTAAATAAATGATGTAAAAGTACCACAGATTTTTAAGTTTTAAGAATGAATGGGTTGAATGGCATGCATGTTTAAACAAACCACTCTCTCTGTCACTCAGTCACACATGCATTCAATCATTCTTGAACAATTTGATAAAGAAGAAATTTAGGTTTTAAAATTTATTAACATGAAGCCACTTTCCTCCCTCTGCTTTTGTCAGGGCTTGGGACCTTCCGCCAATGACGACAGGCAGCATTAGGGAATGGTTAGGGTTAAGAGGAAGCCTGAAGATAAAGTGTGAACCATTCCTCCCTCTGCTTTTGCAAGGGCTTGGGACCTTCTGTCAATGATGACAGGCAGCATTAGGGAATGGTTAGGGGGCAAGAGTAAGGAAGCCTGAAGATAAAGAGTAACCCATTCCTCCCTCTGCTTTTGCAAGGGCTTGGGACCTTCTGTCAATGATGACAGGCAGCATTGGGGAATGGGTAAGGGGCAACAGTAAGGAGGGGAAGGGTGGGGTAGATGTCAGTGCTGCAGCTAGATGTCAGTGCTGCAGCTGGGCTGAAGTGGTGGTGGTGGAGGAGGAGGCGACCGGTGAGCTGCTGGTGGTGGTAGTGGCAGTGGCAGCAGATGTTGAAGATGCCAGCTTTGACTTCTCTTTCTTGAGACGCATCTTTGCTCTTTGGTCAGAAACCCAATCCTCTGCAGTCTGTGCAGCCTTCACTTGGCACCACCACTGACCATAAAATTGTCTGTGTGTCTCAGGAAGTCTTTCCTGGCCACACTGGCCACAAGTGATGCCAAGCTTTCTCTTCTTCACCTGCCACTCAACTCCAGTCTCCTGCATACGTTTCTTCCTGTACCAGAGAGTGGTTCTGGGCACAGGCAAAGGAGGCTGCACAGGTTCTCCTTTTGGAAGAATGGGCTTGAACCGGCCTGCTTGCGTCATCAAGGGATCAACATCAGGCACTGGCTTCAGTCGAGACCTTACTGTAGCAGTACCTGCTGTGTTCCTTTTGAGTTCAAAGTCATGTTGCGGGGCATCTCCAACATTCAGGGCTTTCGGTCGCTCAACAGCTGGAGGCAAAGGCTCTGAAGAAGTGAGGGAAGGCAGCGGAATCCTGACGCCTTGCTCCAGAACTTGCTGTTCCGCTTTCTTTGACCGGGCATTATACCTGCAAGGTGCAAGGCGGAAAAAATCATTTGTACAAATTGTGTAACAAATGTCACTACACAGACATGCAGTATTTCTTGTTGCTAGTTTTTTGGGTCATTTACTGCTATATAACTGTTATGTAGGTTCTGAAAATTGAAACCATCCCAAAACATGTGGCTCACCACTGCGTCAAAGTCCTCTGGTTGATGTCAGCAAGCTGGATGCTGGTATCGCGCATGATCACTGGATTCTCCAGGATGAGGTCTCGTATGCGCCGATACGCCCGCTGAATGATGGTCCACCTCAGCACTCTTTTTCCTCCCTCCACAGTATTTGTCGGGTGTAAGCGACATAGCTCCCACACTATTGCCTCCATATAGCGATTGGCACTGGGCCATTGGGCAGGTCCAGCATTCTCCCCAAGGAAGCATCTGCAAAAGGAAGCATTTTTATAATCTTCATGTTGATGACATTTCTAGAGGTTTTTTTTTCTTTCTGCAAGGGGGTTTAGCTAACTTAACTACAAGCATATTCTAATAGTGTCACAAAAAACACACACACACACACACAAAGAGAAAGAGAAATTAACTGTACCTCTTTGTTACCACAACCCCAGGTGTCAAGCAGCTCTTCTTGGTAGCTTTGAAGCGTCCCTTTGGGATTGCCTGATGCCGAGGCGCGAATGTTGTTGGCCTCTTATCAAAAGCACTCAGGTCATTCCACAAAGAAACAATGAGAGCTGCTTGCTGGTTGGAAAGAGGCAATGCCTGATCGCATACGGAGACAAGATATGTGGATAGCTTGTGCACCTTGTCATACCCTTCAATACTGTCTGGACCAGAACATTCCTGTGACAAAAGTAAAAGCAATGCAAAGGTAAAACATCATCAGGCAATGCAGGTTGAAAGCAGGCACCTTCACCATTCTACTACTTTTCTCCATCCATTCCATCTCAAAAGTAATACAAAGCTTACATCAGCATGTTCATGCGATGTGGATGGTGTTGGGTCCGGGAGGGAGAAAGAAGAACGAGGGTCCTCGAGTGGAAGACTGGGAGGGGCAGAGATGGCTGGCTTTGGTCTGGGAACAGGTGGAACAGGTCTGATCACCTCCTCTGCTGAAGCAAAGGTCAGGTCATCAACATGTCCCTCATCAAAGCCCTCATCTCTGTCCCTTTCAGCCACTTCCTCATCATCAGCAGCAGCAGAAGAAGCAGGAGCATCAGCAGGGGTATCTTCTGCCTCTTCCTTCATGTCCTGAAGGGCTCGGCCAGTCTGCTGGTAGAGGTACTCCACTCCAATGAGTTCTCCTGTAAGGAAAACCTCCAAACTGTAAAAAGGGTACAGTTAAGTACTGCTGAGAACAATCATGGAACAATGATAAAGGGGGCACAGCTTGGTTTCAAATCATCTTACATAAGAGTACCTGTAAACTTTCTGGGAGCTTGGAAGCCTGTGACGAGTGGCTTCTGCAGGATCTCCTCACTTAACTTGTTTGCTGCATGGTGCAGTGAACTGCTGTATGAGGGGCGGTCTTCTCCAGTGGCAGCTTGGGCACGGTCTTCGTTCCAGCGAACCAGGCCCTCCAAGAGGTATGCTTGGAAATGCAAGTCATTTGCACTGGTTCCTTGAAACAAAAGAAACACAAGCATGAAGCATATGGCACAAGCTGTTACTTAGATAGCACACATCTTTTGGACATACCATGTGAGAAATCCTACCACCACTACCACTACACCCACACCCACCCTGCCATGCTGCAATCAAAAGTAAACAATGCAATGACTGATGCAATACCTGGAATGAAGCGAGTCAGGTGCAGATGGAAGGATTCCAGTGATGTGGAACCTCTCGCACAGCGGTAGGTTTTCAGTTCCACACCACCCATCCTCATTGTGCCCAACTCTGTGTACAGCTGCACGCCTGGTGGATCCTGCAGACAGGCAACATGCTTCTTGGCCTTTTCCCACTCGTCCCAAGCACGCTCAGAGTTGAGCAAGGGAACTCCAAGGGTGTCCTGGCCCTGATCGCCATCGTACGCTTCCAGGAGTTGCTGCACGAGCATTGCGATGTCCTGCGGGGGACGTGTGGCACGCCGACAGTGTCGAGCCAGGTCGCGCTGCGAGATGCGATTGATCACGGCTTCCTCACTCGGATGCTCCACCCCTAGACTGAGGAGCTCTTGTCGTTTGGCTTCTTTCAGGAGGGAAAGATCCTGCCTGTCCCACTGGAAGATGCACTGCGACAAGCGCCCCATGAAAACTTTGTACAGGGGGTGAGAATCCGTAGTGCAGCCCGAAGCAATGCGTCGCATGAAATGCCACACGTCCAGCCGAATGTGGAGCTCCTTCCACTCTGAAAACATGGCTCGCGTCGTCTGCGAACAGCAATCCCTGTCAACATACAACAGAACAGGTGGCTGAGCACCAGCAGCAGAGTACCTGGATACCAGCCCTCTGGTCATGGCATCCAAGCCGCAACCCTCCTTTGCCGTCAGCACGCTCATGAGGACCTGCCCGTATTCGTTGCCAACGTTGGTGCACCACTCAGCAGTCTTGCTGGCCTGCCCGCCCAGTTTCCGTGCAACCTGAAACAAAAAAACCAAAAAACCTTCAAATCTTCAAGTTACCAAGACCTGCCATTTTATCATAACGAAAAGCTAAAGCTTAACAGAAATAATAAAATTCTTCTCTTCTTCTACAAATCTTGCAGACAGGAAGAGACCAAATTTTTCCTGTTATACCTTCTTGGTCGAGTCCATCTTCAAGACTCGCCCCAAAGTGGAGGTGATGGACGCTTTGAGCTCTTTTGCTCGCTCCATGACATCCTGAACGTACACTGCCTGTATCCACTGATACTTGGGAACAGCGGGCATCCTAGGTGGTTCAGGAAAAGGAGCCCTCTCCAACAAGCCACGTGCCCCAGCCTGCACGAAGGTGCTGCAATCGGTAAAGTACCGTGTGCACTTTTCCAGCCACACCTCGTGATGCTGTTCGGCCAACTTTTTGCAAAGCTGGAAAGGTCCGTTTCCCAGCCCCCTGTTCCGAAGTAACCGGATAACACGTACATCACAGGCAAGTTTGTACGTCAGAATGGCTGGGAACTGCAAGCGATGCCCAATGTCCAGCTGCTCCAAAAATGGCTGGCTCCAGGCTATGAACTTCCTGTGGCATCTGTGGCATTCCAAGCATTCGGATGCCATGTTGTAGAACCCTGCCACATTGAGCACCTGCCTCACCACGCTGTGGATGCCAGCTGACGTCAACTCGACATCATGACATGCCTCACTAGGGCATGTTAGACGGAATCGCCACAGCTTCCTCGGCATCCACAAGAACAGCCGGTGGGAGAAATACCGCTCCACTTTTGGTGCATGGTTGCAGGCGACCGAGGGTTCAGGGGGATGCCACCACATCTTGTCCAACCTGGCGTAGTCTATCTCAGGTTTCCCAGAGGCAGACCACTTAAAGAGAGCTCTGGAAACCCACTGATGGTCTGCTGGAGGCAGAGACTCCCGCCAAGACTTGAACAATGGGAACTCTGAAACAGAAACAAAGGTTTCATAATAATGCATCGATAACTGCACCTCCACTTTAGAACAATGCACACCTAAGGTTGCAAATTTTAAAAGCAAAAGCACTATAAAGGATTTCCTATATTACAACAACATTAAAATTCTACCTTGTGGACAAGTAGCCTGCATTGAAGAGCCAACCAAATTCTGTGAACTGGACGGGACAGGCGCAGATGCTGTCAAAGAAAAAAAAAAATGCATGAAAACACCAGCTACACCATGCTGTGTACAAGTTTAACATCTCTTAGGCACAAGAAAACCATGCCATTTGTAAATATTACAGTCACACTATTTGTTTCCTGTATTTAGGCAGATATGACATGAGAACTCAAAATTAGCACAAGCTTTCATTCCACATTTGCTCCATTCACATTATGTTCACTCAAACTCAGCATAATTTGTTTTTCTTTTTTGACAAATATTCTCAATTTACATGTTCTGGTAATCTAAAGAGAAGATAATCAAAGAAGAATCGTGTGTACATGCTTAGAGGTTACAGTGAGACTGACTACAATATCAACAAGCAAGAAAAAAAGAGGGATGCCAGGAAATATTAGAACCAGGAAAGATTGTTAAGCACGCAAGGTATACTGACTACACACCAAGAAGACTGTAAAGCACACTCAGAGGTTATTTTTTAAAAAAATGTAAAAAAACCTACTACCAAGCATAATCCAGTTCAGAATTACAATCAAGTAAGCAAAAGGTATACTGCTGTTGAAAATGGCATTGTAGTTTATACAGAGGAAGAGCATTGCTATGTGCATACATGAAGCAGTAGGTACAACAGACACTTACCAGATGTCATTAATGGTTTGCTACATTGAAAACAAATAAAAATAAAATTTTATGATTAAGGTATTTTCGCTTTGATTCACTTTGAAAAAAAAGACAAAAGAAAAACGACATCCTATCTCGAGCATAAAAACCAAAATGTACTCGTCCATAGCAAACAGTAGTCTTAAATCAAACTGCTGAAATATTAAGCATGCACTGCCTACCTGTTGAGATTTCAGACAGGTTTGCCTCCAATGCCTCAACCGCAGCAACCAGTTTGGCATCATCAGCTAGTTCCTCTGCACAAGATACATACATGTCACTTATGAAAATGGCTATTAACTGTACTTTGGGTGGATGACATACCGTGATCACACACACTCCAGAAATCCACAGCACATTAAACATTCCTTAAACATAGAGAACACACATAAGTCATACTTACCAGCAGTCAATTCAGAAAGTTCTGGCTGCTGTAACTGCACACTTGGGACATGCAGGGTAGGTGTAGGTGGTGGTGGTGCTGCTGCTGTAGATGTAGAAGAAAAGATCTTTGAAACCTTTCTCTTCAATGCATCTACAGGCATTTTGCTACCGATGAGGTGTGCTAACTGTCCCGAGCGAGATGCTGGACGCAAGTTTGCGGAAGAGAAGGAGGAAGAGGAGGATGGTGGCACAGGCCTGTTGCCAACACCCTGCCTCTGCATCTTCTTCCCCTCTACAGCTTCTCTGCCCTCTGCAAAAGAGAGCAGATACTGTTTAAGTGCAAACTTGTTCTCGCTGAGAGGAGCACCGGTGTTTCTCTCACCATCCTCATCCATTTTGTCTACAACATAGCCTGCATATCCCAGGGCATTGGACAGCACCCACTGAAATGTTCTGCCTCGGTACGCTCCAAACTGCAGTTCATACTGCCCCAGCACCTGTAACATCCACAAAACCATTCCATATTCAATATTCCTTCATTCCTCTCTATAGCTCTCCCCCACCCACTTGTTACCCTAGCACTGCCCTACTCTCCACTATTTTATAAATTACAAAAATAATAATAAATGCAAAATTTGTAAAGCGCATACTCGCACTCACAAGGAATATGCTTAAGAACGAAACATATATGGCCAGCATGCAAGAGACAGGAAAACAAACAGCATATAACCTATAAAAGAATAAACAACCGTACTAAACAAACAATAGAATCAAATACAGAAAACACTAAGAGGAACCAAATAACAAGAACAAGAGCTGAGAGTAGTAACATGATACTGCTGAAGGAAGGGTGTGAAAAAAGACTTGCATCATGAGAAAGGTGAATAGCAATGTTTACGGAAGAATTAAATGAACTGTACCTGTTGAACGTCGTTGGTGTTTCCTCCAAGACGTTTCACAGCCTCCTCTGCCCGTTTCTTCACGACCTCTGGTAAGGCGGCATGAAACTGTAGCTTGGGTGTTCTTTTTTCTCTTAGAGCTTCCTCAGAATCACCCAGAGCCAAAGTTCCAGGTCCATTCTTGCCCATCAGTCTTCGAAACTGAGGCATCAGCTGTGGCACTGACATCGTTAATGCTGCTAAGAGTCAAGGAAAATACAAAAGGCCTATACGAAAGTATATATAAACAAACCTAACAATTACACAGTCAACGAATGCACAAGACGAACCTGATAAACACGTACACAACGTACACTACGAAAAATACTACTTTAAATAAATCACTACTCTAACCCTAACCCTAAAAACAAGGCACACACAAAAGTCAAGAAATCAAAAATATAATTATCAATAAATTAATACAAACTAGAAGAAGACAACACAACACACAGTGCCAAGATGGCGGACAGCAGACGACGCTAAGACGAAATATGCAAAATATCCCTATAAGAAACTAAAAACAAAGTCTAAAAATTTCTACGTTAGAAAACAAAACACACCCTTTACCGAAGATAATTAAAATAAACTACAAACACGAAGAAAAGAACCCTACTCTACAAACAGACTGAAGCTGGCGAGCAGACGACGCTACCCTACCCTACACGTACAAGTAAAAAAGGACGCTTCGCCAACTGCTACTATAATTAACAAAAAATTAAACCAAATGTTAACAAAAATGAATGTTAGAACTTAAACAAAGCCTTCACTATCGATGAACAGAATGAAAAGTAATCCGACTTGATATTTGTTTTCCGACTATCTAACCCGACACTTTCTACACTACCTATCTGCACAGACGACGCTACACGACTGACGCTATCTCAAAACATAACAGTAAATGCTCGAGCAAATGTTTAAAATCTATTGGTTGCCCGTGCTCCAAAACTTCGAGCAAGCGAGCCTTTTGATTGGTCGTTTCACCTTCCTGGAGGCTACAGTGCATTCTTCTCTGTTCAGCGTTCCAATTGCCCTCAAAGGGACGCAACCACGAGTGAAACGGAATGGCAGACATTTGTTGTGTGTGAAGCTTAGTTCTATCAGTCCAATGATTTCGTAGATTTTATAGTTTTACACTGAACAGAAAAGTAAGAAATAAAATTTTAAAATCAATCAAACAAAAAATGTTCTTGCCTACAGCACCCGGTGTTCCCAGGCGGTCACCCATCCAAGTACTAACCGGGCCCGACGTTGCTTAACTTCGGTGATCGGACGAGAACCGGTGTGTTCAACGTGGTATGGCCGTAGGCGACAGCGCATTGTTTGCTAAGCTTTATAAAGTGCACTTACACACTACACCCACTAGAGCAGGGGTGGGCAATTAATTTTCCCAAAGGGCCGCATGAGAAATTGGGATGGTTTTAGAGGGCCGGACTAATATAGTTAACTCAGTTTTCCCCAATACTGTATATATATATTGGCGGGCGGGCCAGCAGGCGGGCCGGCCCGCGGGCCGGCCTTTGACCAGGTCTGCACTAGAGACACACAACGAGCGACAGACGTAAGTTATGTGTACCTACCTATAACATCACGGAATCGCCAACTCAATAGCGGATCATTCAAAAGACAAGAAGAAACCAGAGGAACAACATCATGCTATGCACCTTCGAACTCAACAGCAAATACGCTACGTGCACCCAAGCACCCTAGACACGTGTCCTTCCACATAGCACACGATCCACGTCCTCCCAGTCGCAAACACCCTATCGTCCCTATGTGCCTCACAAACAACAAACACCCTATCGTCCCTATGTACCTCACAAACAACAAACACCCTATCGTCCCTATGTACCTCACAAACCACTAAACAAAAGATGTGCGCTCACTGCCACAACCAAAGGAGGACAACAGAGCAGTTTTTTTCCACTGCACAGAAAGGCCCACACAAGCAGCTGTCCACACTCATATCAACAACCTTGCAAACACAGCCCCCATACTACGCTGCAACACCCTCCATCCACCCTATCAGCCATCGTCTCGCACAATACAAACAGGCAATATGGCAGCTTACAAACAAGGCCCGCCTCCACAGACAAATTGTAGCACCATCTCAGATAGCACAGCTCAATGAATCTTCACCTGCAGGATAAGCATAAGACTGACAAAAGACAATAAAAGCTTCCTGCATACGGTAAATATTAACTATGACAAGAATTCCACTAAAATGTACAAAAATATGACAGAATGGAAGGCAAGAGACTTCACACCAATAGGAATTAGGAATGTTGTTTCATTATACTGTCCTTATTTACTTACCCTTCCCCATCCTGGAAAGAATATTCCAAACAAAATTAGTTAGTCAGCTTTCCAGTTTATTGGAAGAAGACAACTCAGAAAATTAAGAAAACCACTGTAATCAAGAAATATACTGATGAGAAGGAGGGTTAAAGATAATGGATGTCCATGCTTTTGATCAGGATGCACTCAAGGTTAAATGAATAAGAGAAAGATCTGTACATCAGATGCGAGTTGTAAGTGCCTCTTCAATTCATTCACAGATTTCAACTCTTCAGACATTTGAAGGTTGTTTTCTGGAAAATATTACAGAAACAAACTTGTTTTAGAAAAATGTCTTTACCATTTATACAGAATTTTGCAATAGATTTATTTCCTCATCACTGGAAAAATTTCTGCACGAACCATTATTCTTTCATTTTGTCCCACATTGCAAAGCAGTAGAAAAATGGTTAAATTACAATATTACACAAATTGGGGATTTACTTGATAATAATGGATGCTGAGTCGTAGCTGCAATCACCCTATTATTCCATTTAAAGCTACGAGAGTCAGATTTCTGCACCTTCTGTACACAGTCAAAGGAATACATCAACCACTTGTTCTTTGATTGTATTATTGTAACTTTATTAGACTAAAAGAAAAATGCAAACATATTGAAGAAAACAAACAGTTCATCATATTTGTAGTCCAAAATGAATCTAAATTAGAAATTCAGCCTTATTTTAATTATGGCAAAATTTTGTATTTACAGAAACAGATGCCTTAATACACAACTAAGTGTGAACTCGTTTGTAATGGAAGTAAGGAAAATATATTATGCAGAAAATCATACAATAAATTGCGAACCAGACCTTTTTTCACACCAGTGGTAACCATATAAGCAGCTGCCTTCTACATATTGAGAGATTTGGGGTGAAGGGGTGGGGGTTAAATAATTTCAGCCCAAGCCTTTAAACAGAACTTCCCTTTTTTATTTTTAGAATACCAGGCACTTGAAAGAAAATGAAAATGTATTCACAATGAGGATAAAAAAGGAGGCTCTTAAACCTTCCAGCTTCCACCCTTCCATGGTATAACATTGCTTCTGCGGTAGAGATATTTTATGCATGACAGAGACAGTGCCAGTGTCAGTGGCTGCTTGTACCACTTTGCTATGCGGCATTAATGATTGTATCTAAGGCACTGATAGGTATGATTGCCCAGTCTATCCAGTCACCCTTCTCTTAAAACTAAACTTCTAACAAAATCAAATTCAACTCATGACATATTACTATGTGTGGCAGTTGTTCACCACAAGCTCTGACTGAATAGGTGAGAGTAAGTGTTGTTTCTTTATTTGGTGGCTCGTCCTTCTTTGGTAAAATCTCTTATCTGTTACCCTTTACATATTATAATTATAATTCATAGGCAATAAATGTTCAGTTTCCTGTTTTTTTTTAAACTGTCCATTGGTTTCCTTTTAAGCGACAAGTACAGATTCCACAATGCATTTAGAAGCTAAATATGTTGTAAGAAGTGTAAAGAAATGCCTGAAGCGTTAAAGTGATATAAATACCTGAAATTAGATTGATGTTTGTGACGCGCTTGGTTACATATTTTGAATGACTACCAGGGTGTTGTGGGGTGGGGTGTTTCATGAGCATTAGAGGACGGAGGGTGTTATGCTACGAGCTCTTATCCACGAGTCGTGACAGTTGTATCACTGGGGTATGATGTCTATACCTGCCGGTTAGTGCATGTCAGAGGTGTGTCACCTTCAGTGGCCGGTCACTAACAGTACAAGTCTCGTCATATCATTTACGGCCCTTTACTGACAGTGCCAACAGCAGGACATCAAGGTGAGCAGTCCGTTCACTCTAGCTGTCCACCTTCTCACAACAGTGTCCGTTATACATGCTGCTACATAGACTTCACAAATGTCATTACCAGCAACACAGTCACAAATTTGCTGTCATTACCAGTCACACACTGTGGTACTATTCAGTATGCTCTTAATGTCCACACATCTTATGCGTCACTTTAGTAACTTCGGAAAGTATATCTTTCACACTGACTGGACATGTGACCAGTTTTGGTTGGGAATATATTGCATATTTTATGTATGTTTGCAAAAATATTGACTGTAATTGTTTTTTTGTTTTTTTGTTGTTTTTTTTTTTTGTCGTTCGCCTCTTTCACACTTGGAGACCAGCTCTTGATATGAAATCGGTGGTCTTCTGCAGAGACTCCACCGGCCCGTACAGCTTGTTCTGTAATTGTTTGTTAGTTGACCATGAAACTTAGACGAAAGTTAACTTGAACTCTACCTTTAGAAAGCATACCATCACTTATTAAGATGAATATTGCGAAGCATGATGTGGTTATGACTGTCAGCATAGGTAGGATTACCACTGGCCAGTTCATGCTGACTGAATTAACACAGATATACACTCCATGTGGACAATATATCGGTCAGGTGAGAGGGTATGATTTAAGTACACACCAATCATGTTATGCTCACATAGTTATTCCCGCACACTGCGTTATAGCTATTCCCGCCTGTTGTGTTCACAGTTATTCCTTCAGACTGTCTTTACACAATTCTTTCCGCTTGCTGGGTTCATATAAGTGTTCTTGCATGTTGTGTGTTCAGTTTTATTCCCGTAGATTCCGTGGACTGTTATGTTGTACTGTTAACACCACTGAACGCGCGGCTCACTAAATGCACACGTTCATACAAAACGCTGATTTCGACATAGACAAGACAGTCTGTAATAGTCTACACTAGACAAGATGGTCTGTAGTAGACGGAACAGTCTACAGTAGAGAAGACAGTCTACACTAGACAAGATGGTCTGCAATTGTCTACAGTAGACAAGACGGTCTGTAGTAGACAAGACAGTCTACAGTAGACAAGACAGTCTGCAATAGACGAAACAGTCTACAGTAGACCAGACAACCTGCAGTAGACAAGACAATCTACAGTAGACAAGACAGTCTGCAATAGACGAAACAGTCTGCAGTAGACAAGACGGTCTGCAATAGTCTACAGTAGACAAGACAATCTACACTAGACAATACAGTCTGCAGTAGACGGAACAAGGCAGCCTGTCTCGACCAGCAGACCAATGAGTTGTCAGTCCGTTCATGACCCAACGCACACGTCTGGTAGCACGTAGACATGTTCTTACACCACGCACAGACACACGTACACTGTTGCCGCAAGTACACACGTGCTGACAGCATGTAAGTACATTGTACACTTACCGCAGGTACATAAGTCCTTACGGAGAGTACATTCGTCCTCAAAGCCTACAAGTACTAGTGGTGCTGACGATGAGTGCACGTGTCCTGACAGAGCTCGGCACCACACCGCACATCGACAATCATCGACAATACACTCAATACACTCAAATCATCAGAGAAAACAATGTTAATAAAGTTCGGTCCTGAGGTTTCGGTTACAGTATTGTCGATTACACTTTGTTCACGCCTCACTATGAACAGCGAACTGGCCACAAAGTGCAATGACCTCACTGTGTTCACTTCCTGGTGGGTGCACGAAGCCGGGGGGACCTGCCTGACCTCCTGCCGACTGATGACTGATGACTGATGATGTATCACAGATGCCGAGCTGCATATGAGACTGAATGCCACGCATTTATGTTGTTTACATTGCTTTACAAGAGACTAATTGTAACGGCTGAGTATTGCTGATATTGAGGCTGCCTGGTGAGCTGCAGACTTTATGATTATACAAACACTTCACGAGCATATATAATTGTATAAACACTTCACGTGCATACTTTATAATTACATAAGCACTTCGCGTGCATACTTCATAATTATATAAACACTTTACGTGCATATATAGATATATTATATAAACACTTCGGGTATATACTTTATGATTATACAAACACTTCGCGTGCATATATAATTGTATAAACACTTCAGGTACATACTTTATAATTATATAAACACTTCGGGTACATACTTTATAATTATATAAGCACTTCGCATGCATATACTATAATTATATAAACACTTTGTGTGCATTCATTATAATTATATAAACACCACGTGGAAATCACACAAAAGCCACATTACTCTCTCATCGCATTATTCTCATCTTCTTTCTCGCTAGACAAAGGTGGAATCTTATCGCCCAGTTCTATTAACACAGTCTTCCCTCGTCTGTCTCTCAAAGCTTATTTCCTTCTTTTAGTTTCACAAAGAGTAAACAGCGCTGTTGCACTGAGAATTGTGTACAGACAGCGTAACAACAACCACTTGCCTATGTGTACCTGATTATACACAGAACACATCGACTATCTATCTAATATCGTGCACCAACACATCGACACTTTGATGTTTTTTAAGTTCCCATCTCAAACAATAAAGAACCGACAAGTCATCTGCTCCGCTAAGGCACCCGACAGACATGTGCAAGTCCCGTTGCGACAGGAGGTCGGACAGTGTGGCGGGGCCTGCACACGCCTGTGTATAAACTAAAAACAAAGATCACAGCAATTTAGAGGTAACCTCAAAATATTCTTACTCCTTTTCCTGATAAAATAAATTAATTTTGGGNAGAAACGCTCGACTGAGTAAAAATTCGACAGCGAAGAACACTTCACGGACAGGTGACAAGTTTATTTAATCTGTTCTGTGTTCTTGGTCAGCAATAGGCTGATCATCACTGTGGTTAGTGACAGGGTTTGTTGCCCTAGTAACGTGTTTAGTAATAATGGCTGCTGGCCCTACATACTGTTGCTTACACAAACAAAACCCTGTTGCGTGCAAAGTTTCTCTGAACTTGGAGCCCATGAGGTAATAGACTACGAAGTTGAAGGAGGAGTTGGCCGTGCGGAACAGGCCGATGAGCGCCCACAGGAGCGAGTACAGCCTGTAGAACCTCCCCGTGTAGCTCAGGTCGGCCACGAGGAACGAGGCTGTCTGAAAGGTCAAGGTGGGAGCAAGACAGACGATGAAGAGAACGGAAGTTCCGATCAACATCCGGGTAACTGCCACCTCTTTACTGACGAGGTTTCCTTGCCGCTTGCTGCTGTGGTTGTCGCTGATAGCTGACGTCAGCGAGGTCCTCCACAGCATGGCGGCGTGAAGCTTGAAGGAGACGATGACGGTTGTGACGATAATGACAGCGAGAAAGAAGGCCGGCAAAACAGTGGCGTATATGAAGACGTCAAATATGTCGAAAATTAGTCGGTTCTCGAGATAAAACCTGGTGGAAATAAAATGTAATTTCTTAAGGTTTCAGTGTAGGAAATGAATTTTTATTCTAGTGGAGACCGACTTTGTCTCGCTATCGTTAAGTGAAGTTGGGTAAGAGAGCGTTGCCTCAACACCAGTGCAAATCCCAAAGAAAGGAAATCTTCAGATACGTTGACATCTAACAATGATGTCTAACATTGTCTTACTCTGTAAGCATGACATTGTCTAGCTTTGTGACCTGAAGATGTATGTGACCAACACTAACTTTGTGGATGTCTATTAGTTTGTGACGTAATGGCGTGTCTTACTGTGTGACGTAGAGGTACGTCTTCGTTGTGTTCATGTCGGGGTCGTACTCGCTGCAAACTGTGTATCGCGTGCCTACGACGACAATGAAGCCGCCTGTCAGCAGCACACCACAGACGACAATGACGGCGGCCATGACGGACGTTCCTCGCAGCTTCCTGGCGCGCAGAGGACTGACACAGCAGAAACATCGCTCACTGGCGATCATCGCCGACAGCAGCTGAGACGTGGGTAGTAATCCAATCAGACCTGACGACATGACATCTCATCTTGTTCTCAGGCTGTTGTCGCAGAGAACTAATGGAGCGCACGGTTACAGTATTCGTGGAGAAGGAATTAGACGAGTTCTACTGTCATATTCCTCCATCTCACGCACGCACGCACGCTCGCGCGCAAACACACAGACACTTCCATCTCTTCCAACCTCTACCGGGCTTCCCCCTATCCTCTGCTCCCTCATGCCAAGGTGAGGCGGGAAAGGCCAAGGTGTCAAGGCTGCCAAGGACTTCATGGCCAGTGATGACAGAAGGTGGAAGGGTGGAGGGGAGGTAAGGGGAGGTAAATAAAGTATTCTGGCGAGAGAGGACTCTTCTCTCATTTTCTGTCTCTATAAAATGTATTTTATGCAATTGAAGAACACCTTCCATAACCATACAATTCATTCTACGCATACTTAATCCATTCTGTATTATACAATTCAATGCTATAAGTATTCATTCTATAGTTACAGAAAAACTCGGTAAAAACCAAAGTATTTCATTTATATTATACTCAGATGTTGCTAAACAATTTCTTTTGTATATTTAATTCCATTCTGTCGCTACAGAATGCATTCTAGCTATACAATTCAAGTCTATACTTACACTAGAAGCTTGCACACAGACACTTGACCACAAACTCTCTGTGCTTATTGCCAGAGGCTCCAGGAGAAGGAGTTAGCAGTGCACACACGTAAAAAGAACTCACCTGCCAGATTCGTAGACAGGAACCATGCGTTGGGGAAGAAGTATTGCCTAACCTGCGCTTCGCATGACCTCAGGAAGTACACGAGGTTAAACACGAGGTCGACGATGGCCAGAGAGAAAAGACAGAAATTGATTCTCTCCCGCAGACCTTGTCTGTAGAAGACGAGGGCGTTGAGGACGTTGCCAGGGATACCAAGGACGAGGGGGAGAAGGATTCGGATGAAGTACACCAACATCATGACAGACTGCAACATCTGAACACATCAGTTAACACTTGAATACTCCAGTCAACGACTGAGCACATCTGACAATAACAGGCATGTCAGCATCTGAACATATCACATCAGGGACTCATTCCTGTCGCTCAGGGTTGGACAAAGTTTCGCCGGTCGGTCTCAAAATTCTCAGCTATGCGGCGGGCGGTAAAATATCAAAAAGCCAGGCCACGTGACTACACAACATACCTAGTGATGATGGAATGGACAACAAATGAGTACATAATGGCCTTCACTTACCGAATTTATTGTGTAAAGTGAAGCTGTTGGAATAACTCACATTAAAACTTTACAAACCAACCTTTCCTTTGAAGGCAGCCGCCCCCCATGCTGTCTAACGACTCCATCAGACACGTCAGCCTGTGACTTGTTACATTTGTACCTTGCGTGTCCTTACCTGTGTTAGAATGCTATGGACTGCCGATTTCTAACGATCTTGTATGTGATCAATTAAATTTTTATCAAATTAACCTGAATTTTAAAAAGTGAAAACAAGTGCACTTCACATTTGGCCACACGGACCGGTCTACAGACGCCCTTGCCGTACTTTGCCCACCGCTGCTGTGGAGTGTAGGGCATCGGAGCACGAACTACATGACTGCACTGTTGGCAGAATATTTTTTTTTCCAGTTAACGAGGCTGGTGTGTACAAACTTCCGGTTTAGTCACATTCATTGGACATTCATTCAGCGGTCCGACTGTACACATCCGTGATCGGGGGTAGTGCAGGCTCGAGCAGACCTGAACCCTGTGACCCTTGTCCACCGCGCTGACCACTCGACTGCCCGAGTAGCAAGACTCGTTGAGAAGGTGTGATCATGTGTAGAAACTATGGATCTTCTAGTGATGCTGAATGGATTAGCAGACATTTTCGTGTTTTTGTTTGTTTTTTTTTTGTTTTTTTTTTACCAAAACCAATAATAAAGGGTGAGTTGTATGTGTTTAGCTTTTTCGTGTTAATTTTATCTAAATTTGACGTGTAGTTACTCTTTAGCAGACGATTAAACACGTACCCACTCGCGCAGGGATATGAAATGAAAATATTCCACTATCCACATCTCTTTGCAAGCTGTAATAATTTGAACCTAAATTTTTCATTTGTTTCTCAACTGTTAAATTTAATTTGGTAGAATTTTTTCTTGTAAGGTTCAGTTCATTCTCTTCGCATACCTCGCTTCAACGTCGAGTCTTGCTACACCCTTAGACATCTTTGGTATAGACTATAGACAAACACACAGACAACTCGCACAGCAGTCTATAGATGCCTTGGACACCGACATGGTCAAACGATCTGTGTACTACAACCACAGCTGTATGACCAGCAAGGAGAGCAGGTAAGTAGAGGTTGACACACAGCAAGAAAGAACAATTCATCAGATCTGTTTCTATTGCTAGAAGCCGTGACAGAATACGAGTGTAAGACGAGAGCACCTCAACTGTGATGATGTCGTCAGGGTTGTCCCACGGTACGAAAGCTGTTGTCTTCTCCCCGGAGTAATCTCCCGTGGGTAAGTGCACGTCACCCATTCTGTCATAGACTGCAGTTACCATGGCGACTGGGTGTAGCTGCTCAGCTGTGATTGATGGGCCTTTGATACCATCTCCGGTAGTGCCTGCTCACAGTTAAGTTGTTGTTTTTTTTACTATGCATCCTGAATACACATTATCGTCTCATATTATGAATTTGAAATGACATTTTGTTCTAATAAATTAAATTTATTCCAGTAGAGGGGCTTCTGACACGTGAATAAAGCTAGTACTATACTGGGGAGAGCAAAAAAAAAAAAAAGGGAAAAGTGTCAGATGGAATCTTATCACGTGCCTAGGAAACAACAACCACAATCGCGGGCGGCACAACACCAGACTGACGTGGCACCGCTCTACCCGTGTGACCGGAGTTTACGCCTCGCCAGTGAAAACAAACGGGTAGAACTCCTGAACGGTTGCGCAGTATATTATATACAGTACTGCAGTATCTATCCATATCTTTCTAAACAAAAAATCCCGCAAACATTCAGTATGGAGTTCGAGGTCTTTCCAACCCTGTCATGGCCTGTGGCCACACTACCTTCCACTGACTGGAGGTGTGCAGGTGAAAACTCCAGTCAAGCGATGTTCACTATGATGTTCACTTGCACAAGTCTCACTACACTCTTGTGCGCTCCAGCAGCTATTATGGGAAATTTCAAACTAGTCTGTAGGTTTATAAAGGTAAGTACTCATCAATGGCCTCTAATTATAGCCTGGAGCATTGGAATTTAATTTATTGCTTATCTTTGACAGGACTGAAGGAGACGGGGGTGAGTACAATTCTTGGAGACAAAGACAAAGCGCCCGACCAGACCTCACTCATAGGTGCATTGCAAATATTCAACTCCCATTACAAAGCGAGTTTTTATTTCGAAAATATTTAAACAAACAACTATTTCTGTCCTACCTATATTTCTGAAGTGGATATGGTAAATTCAAAGAAAATCAATCTGGTTTTCTGTTCTTCTTTTAGAGACTGCGTTTGCTGAAGGGATTTGTTTTTTTATTAGCTCCAAATTGTCTTTGAGTATATTTGGTTATTGTCTCTTGTTTGTTTGTTTTTTTTAATACAAAAGTCTGGTCATGAAAAGGTAAATAGAAGCTTATGAATTTTGCTGCTCCTAAATGTCTGCTTTGTCTGTTTTCTGTGCCACTACACTGAGCTCAATGAGAGGTCTCTGGCTTCACATGCAGGCGTGTCCACACATCTTCCTTCGCTTTATAAACACTAGTCACGAACACTAGTGATGAACAACTGCTGAAACACATCACCCATTGCATGGTCTGTAGCTATGCCTTTGTTGACAGACACGCAGGCAGGCAGGCAGGCAAAATATAGAATATTTGTCAAGCATTGAGCAGTTACACATCAAAGATCACACGTGGATGCAAGCTGGATGGCAAATGTTATTATGTTAGCATCTCAAAAATTGCAAACATATTTGAATGCTTCAAACACATCTTGATGATTTGAAAGCGACTATGATTTAAAAGGAATTAAACATCGATCTGTGTGTGCCTCACAGTGAAGTGGTGCCAACAGACCAACTCATTTTCCCCTGTACAATTCCCTGAGTGAACTCAAGACAAGGGCTTGTTCTCAGTTCTCAGTTCTCTCGCACTAACAAGCCTGTACCCAGTCATGGCGCGGTTGTTCACACGTGTTGTGAACGAGCAGACAAGAGAGCATTTCTCCCCTCCTAGTGTACAGGTAGGTGTTGCGCACCTGGGTGTCGGCGCGTCATTTACATCAAAGTGAAACCTTTACTTGCATGCGTGGTGCGTGCGTGTGTGTGTGTCAGTGAGAGAGACAGAGACAGAGAGAGGGGAGGGGATGGAGGTAGCGATCGATGAGGTGCTAGAACTTATAACACGGGGGTTAACGCGGGGGTTAACACGGGGATAGTGTACCTTGGTGCTACCTTGGGGTACTTGATGTTTTTCTCGAACTGAGACCCTAGGCGAGAGAAAACACTACACCCCCTCCATATCGCCCCATTAAATAGAACCTTTATCAACCAAAAACATAGGAATAATTATACATTTAGGCTTAGTCTATTTTTAAAGACCAAGCTGAATAATTTGCATTTTATGCAGATATTTACAGGTTGCTCTTGAATCCTTACAACACCACTAACTCAACCAATTGCATCAGCATACAGGGGAATATAAGCAATAATGAAATATAATTAAGGTAAAGAGACAAACCGTGTTACTAAAGTATACATGTATACAGCAGACCATCGTGATGCAGTGATTGTAGGACCATGGACGTGTATCCACCGTTGAACCTACCCGACTCTGGTCCTTTCACTGTTTCTCTTCTCTCTCTTTCTCATTTTACGGACTAGTATCAAGTGTCACCGCACCGAGGCCTTCGCGGGGCTAAAGAATGTCACTGGTATCCGCACCTTTGTCCATCCTGCTAATCTGATCCCACTGGTCATTAACTGTGACAGATTTATGGCTACCCTTTCCACTTAGCACCTAGGCAAGTACTGTACTTTCAATTGTGTTCTTCTCTCTTTCTCATCTGACAGAAGAACCAGCAAGTCAAACCGCACTGACTACCTGAGCTCTGTACGAATTCACGACCTGAAGTGTCAGTGAAGGGATCACTAAAATTAAACCTTTTAGAGAATTTGCTGTTCGTCACATCGAGTGCACACTGATGCACACAAGAAATCTGCAGCATCTTTCTCTGGTCGTACTTTGTTGTTTGGAGTAAAACTCAAGCTACAACAGCTTCTAGAGTCGACACCACCCCCATCACAGTGCCCCCCTCACCGTCCCCACAGTTACCTGACAGGTGGGCGGGCGGTACAGGGGAGACTGTTGGAGAGGCTAACAATACAAAGTGGTAAAGGTGTAAATGCCGGTGTCAAGGTGCTACACAGTCCTGTAGCCAGCATCCTCCATGTCCGGCCTGACAGACTTTGTGGGAAACTAGTCGGACGACCTTGTGCCGGACTTTAAACTAATTATTTTTGTTTGATAATCAACCCGAGAAAAGAAACTTTCTTTGAAGACTGTTTACAATCAGAGATCTTAGATAGTAGTAAGGAGTGACTGATGTATATATAATGATAGGTGATTTTTCTACATTTACCGTGTATTTTTATGAGTTACAATGATATAAGTTAGTTTTATCATTAAATGTATACAGGTCTATAAAGGAGGCAGAGCTGTTTTGTGAAGAAAAAAAAAACAACTCGCAAAGTGTCTATGATAAGCTACATGTATAATGTATTCTATAGCTGCATAGTGGAATTGTTTATGTAAAATGAATTGGTTAGCAACTATAATTCTGAGTATAATGTAAAGGAAATACTTTGGTTTTTACCATTTTGTGAACTCTCTGGCTATAGAATGCATTCTGTAACTACACAATTGAGTTGTATAACTATAGACAGCATTCTGTACCTGTAAGTACAGAATACATCGTATAGCTAGAGAGAGAAAATTGTAGAAAATTCTCTTGGCGCCCCGTAGATGGTTGGTATGGCGGGAAATGCCTCCAGGCGATTTCACACCATGAAGGGAGAGAGGGGAGGAGAAAGTCGGCGAACATCTCCGACAACCAGTCCTCCCTACAGCCTCGCCATGTATCTCGCCGTTGTCATTGTCTGATGTCATGGCTGGCGCGACACTGGCTGGTACCTGGCGTGGGAGACAGGACCTGGAGGGCTCTACATTACAAGGACTGTCTGCTCGGCCCATCGTAGGTCAATAGGTATCATGTAAATGTTTTTGTTCGGGTACGCCTATTTCTTGTTTGATGACTTGGACACGTTTCGTAGTTGACCCAGTTTAGACAGTTAGCCAACTGCTGTAACCGGCGGGCACGTTATGTTTGGATGTTTCTATGAATGGGTTCTGNCGCTCACCTGTGTAACTGGGACACAACGTCAACTTATCAATGTCCCTTAGCTTGTATAACGGCCTAAGACACTACTGTCTACTACTGATTATAATCAAACGACTTTCCACGATTGATTCAACTGTTGCTTTGTCTGCCCTGGGCACGAATGACAGTCTTTGTAGTCCAAGTGAAGTTCAGAAAGTTCAGCTTTAAAGGGATTGTAAAGGCAAACTAAAACTGCTTACAATGGCGTACAGAGCAGGATACATTTGAATCTCGTCTATTTATATGTGTGTTCACGTGGACAACGTTGAAGGTTTTTAGTAGAATGTTGTGTTTAATAAGAGAAATGACACGGGACTCTTTTTTTGCTTCCACGAAGTCTCGTTCTCTGTCACGTGACCCTATGACGTGTGGTTTCCATAGTGACAACCATGCCTCGAGAATGTGCTGCAGACGACTGCCACGAAAAGATGGAAAAGATTAAAATTGTCTTGTCATCAGTTTCCGACAGACAGAGCCTTACAAGCCTGACACACAGAGTGCGTCATAGAGTAAAATGACGTCAAACCTTCGCAATGACCTCAGACACTTCCTGTGAGTGTGACGTCATAAGGAGACTGACGTCACAAGGAGACTCCTCTGCTTGACCATCTCGGGAAGCTATCGCGGTTACACCGAGGAAGGAAACAAGGGTCGATGTCACTGGATTTGTTCAATGTTTATAAACATCGGCAACCGACATAGTGCTAATAAGTGTAATTAAGTGAGAAACGAATCCTTTATTTCTCCTGTATCGTTCTCGTGCTCTGTCATTGTAACTAAATATATTTTTTGAAACGTTGGACTGTCGCCAGAACCTTATCACAAGCCTTGAGTGTCCCTTTAACTTACAAACATAAAACCGCAAGACTTCGTGCTGGTCGTCGTCGCTCTGCTGGATGAAATCTTCATCATAGACCAAACATCTACAGGTCGTAAACACATGGCTTCTTCCTTGGCGGACTGCTGGTGGAGTACATCTTTAGGCACTGTGATCTACTGATCTACAGGTCGTAAGGTCATTGTGTGTGGTGAACACAGATCACACACTACTCGTCCAAGTGTAGATCACATCATCAAGAGACTGCTGGGATCTGTGTAGTGACAAGAGAGAGAGA